>OX326966.1:2417500-3017500 GCA_946800305.1 Medicago arabica | reverse complement strand
CTCTTTCTCCACATTTCACTCAGAAACATCAAAAATGTCATTGACCCTTCTCCTTCCCGCTAAAACGTTCTCCATTCTCACCCCTCCAAAAACATCATCATCTCCGACGATTCTCACGTTTTTGAAGTTTCTGTGTTCGGCTGTGGTTAAAGGTAACGCCTTTCCTGTAGTTTATCAAGTTTATGTGTTTGTATTCACCATGTTTTTGTCCGTTTTTTCCTTATCAAGTTTCTATGTTTGTATTCCCAACTGTGGGGTCTTTTGCTTATCTTTAGACTTATGACTTATTTAGACTTGTAATATTAAGACTTATGACTTGTTAATGCCCCATAGTTGGATGGCTTTTGCCTATGTAATTTTCCAGACTTATGACCTATGACTTTTGCCTATGTAATATTTCAGTTTCAATTTGTGTGTTCTGGCTTTTTTACTTAATCTTGTACACATATGCTTCAAGGATCAATTTGATATTTGTTTAAACAATTCAGGGACGTATTTGATTGGTTTTTAATATAATGTAAGGATCTATTTGATAGATAGGGAAATAATTCATGGATTAATTTGATGGAATTATTATTACAGAGGGGGCCTATTTGATAAATAGGGCCTTAACCATGGACTGAACCTTCTCCATCAATCTTGAAGATGAAACTCGAGTTTGATAACTGTTTTTTCCTACATTCCCACCCCCATCATTTCAAATTCAATTTCAATAGTTCTGCTTCAAGAAATTTTGAGGATTTTGGCTTTCAGATTCAATACGAAAAAGTTAGGGTTTGAATTTTTTGAATTGGGGAAGAACTGGACCACTTATTATTGGAGGAAATTTTGGTGATTTCGGAGTGTAGATTGTAGATTGTGTAATTAGGGTTCCAATTTTATAAAATTGGGGAAGAAAGAGTTGTTGGGGAAGAAAAGAGCCATTTGGGGAAGAAAGTCAAAACATTTTCTGCAAATCAATCAATTTGGTCCTTTGAAATATTTGTTATTATCGGCCAAATTAGTCCCTATCTATGTGGCATCTGACATTTGAGAGATTAACGGCCACGTCAACTCCGTTAACCGTCCAGTTGAACAGAAGGACTAAATGATTGATATTTAACAAATTTAGGGATTAAATAGATATTTCGCATAATTGAGAGATGAATTTAGCCGACCCATAAAAATTCAGGGACGAAGTTGATGATTCACTTAAATATCATTTATCCTTTGTTTATCCTCATCAATAAGTAAAACAATAAGCAAATGGGAAATTCTCTAGAAGTAAAAGGCAGATGTTGTGTGTAGCGAAAAAATTATTTACGCCGAAGATTGAACCCCATTTGAAATGACATTGTGGTGTCAATGTCATGTGATATTGACCAACACAATGTGAAAAATAGTTTTTTTCTTTCTCTTTTTTAAGGACTTTTTGTTTTTTTTGGCATTTTTTAAAATAAAGAGTGTCACTCGCACATTGTGGTTGATCAATATCACATGAAATTGACAATACAATGTTACCCATGTGTTGTCCTCAAAGATTAAGGTGGTTGGCAATTGAAAATTAACATGCATCGATTTGTATAGCAGTGCTCTAGGTAAAATTAATCTAGGAGTTAGATGAAAATAGGGTGTCTGACACCATATTGTTTTTCATGTTAACTTTTTTACGTCAAAATTCGACATGTTGGAAACCATATAAAATAGGAGTTAGATGATATTAAGGTGTTTGATGTCAATATTAAAATATAAAATATTCATTGTATAAATTATTAGTATATTATATATTATTAGTTGGAGATAATTCTGATCCAAGTTAGATATATTTGATGCTTGAGATATACATGTTTAGTGTTCAAGTTAGACATATTTAATGTTCAAGATAATTAGTTCTCAAAACAACATCATTATATAAATACAAATTACAACGTAATGAATCAGTCAAGGAAAATAATTATTTCCGTCAAAACAATATTATTGATTTACCATAGGTTAGATTAATTCAACTATTGAAATTTCACTAAGAAATATGAGTGACTATGTAAAATTTACTTGCATGATACCTAAATTTATTATTTATATCCTCTAAAGTCTCTCCGATATTAACTTTAAAATTAATCTATAATCAAGATATAACATTCTCAATTGTTCATTAAATAAAAATATCCTCAATCGTTAGGTTAGTCTAACGACTCAAGTTATGTGATAAATGATGTAAATGCTCAAGAAAATATAAGTCTTTATAGATGTTTTTTTTATTGGTTGGATCATTTGTCAACAACAACTTGGTATGACAACAAAACTCATACCTACATATATTAAGCAAATCTCACACACATTAAGCAAATCTCACACACATAAGGTGTCGTAAAAACAATAAATATGTTATTACAACCAGTCTCGTAAAAACAAATCATCTTAAATCCTTTTTTTTGTTTAAAAAATCATCATAAATTCTACTAAATTTATAATTCAAGGAAAAAAGATCATTTTTTTTTAAACTTCCATTATGTTACTTAAAACCATCAAAGTTTTTGGCGTGGAGGAAATAACTTCTTTAATTAACATATCATTTTTTTATTTTTTGACAAGATTAACACAGTAGTGTTATTTTCTTGTTTTTGAAGAAACTAAAATGGAATATATTACTCAATTAAAACGTTCTTCCTAGCAGCACCAGATGTACCAGGAGAAGAACGAAAGTCACAAATTATTTACAGAAAAATGGAAACAAAAAACAAAAACAAATAAAGAGATAGTATTAACATATGCCCAACATAGAGAACGGACTAAGCCACCAGATAGTTGAAAGAGAGGTTAAGAATCTTCGCCTTTAAAAATTTAATAAAATACTCTTCACATTTATCTCAACACATTATCTTTTATTGGTTGAAATTCATATAAATCTATCATATTTTGCTGATCATATATAAATTTGATAAAATCCATATGAATATTAATATTTAAGGAAAGAGAGTATGTTGAAATACTCCTATATTTTTTTGTGTGAATCAAACATCTCAACACAATAGTAAAAACTAATCTTTAAAGCCGAATAAAACGGTAAAGTATCAAAAGCTTTCATCAAAAGATTTAACACTGTTACATTTACATCATTAATTAAACTCAAAGAGATGATTTATTATATGATCCAGAATTACAAGAAAACACCCTTTTAACTTTTTAAGTTAATTAATTTTAAAATACAATAAGTTGATAACTTTGATAAAAGAAGAAAGAAAGTTTCAAATTTTACGTACAACCACAAAAACTAATCTTTAAACCGATAAAACCGTAAAGTATCAAAAGCTTTAATCAAAAGATTTAACACCGTTATATTTACGTCCTTGACTAAACTTAAAGAGATGATTTATTATATGATCCAAAATTACAAGAAAACACCCTTTTAACTTTTTAAGTTAATCAATTGAAAAATACTATAAATTGATAACTTTGATAGAAGAAGAAAGAAAGTTCTAAATATATTTACGTACAACCACAAAAACTAATTTTTAAGCCGATAAAACCGCAAATTATCAAAAGATTTAACACTTTTATATTTACATCATTGATTAAACTCAAAGAGATGATTTATTATGTGTACCAAAATTATAAGAAAACACCCTTTTAAGTTAATTAATTTAAAAACACAATAAGTTGATAACTTTGATGAAAGAAGAAAGAAAGTTCCAAATATATTATTTTATGCTTTCATCATCAACATCATGTGAATGAAGTTGCGTGGAGCCATTTTCCACTTTGTGTGACACTGTCCCTTCCTTCATTCACTTCACCTCTTTGTATGTTTTTTGGAACAGCTTTTGCTTCTTTATCACTCTGCAACAACACAACATCATTTGTACGAACCAAACACATTTTTTCCCATTTTTCACTTCCATAATCCTTCATAGATTTCATTGTCCCAACATAAATAAACATTAAACTAACCAAAAAACCAAACACCGTCACTTGCTGTTTTTTCAAGCTTTGTACTTGTGTTCTCACAAAAGTCAATGCACTAATGCACCCCCTTTTTTTCTACACCCCCATTTGGATCTGAATTTCTTCCAGCTCATTCTCATTGATGTTTTTTCTCAAAACCTTTCTGGGTTTTCGCTAATTCATCATAAAGACTAAATTTTTATGATTTTTTTAATGAATTTCTCAAGTGGGTCATTTTTTCTTCTCATGGTGTTTTGAGGTTGGTGCTTCTGAAAATGAACAGCTGAAAAAAAATTAAAGGGTAAGTTTTGTTTCATGAAAACTATGAATTAAAGCTTCTTTTTATGCGATTTTTGTATTTTAATATTTTTTTTAGTGTGTTTTTGGTTTCATCAATTTTAAGATATATATTTTTGTTATGTGCAAAAGATTTTTTTTTTAATAGAGAATCACACAAAAAAAAAATCAGTTTTTGATGCATATTAGGACTATATGAGATTAAAGTTTGAGTTTTTAGAATCATTTATATAAGTTAGAAAATTACTTGCAGATCTTCTACACTTTCTTTGCATGCTGCTTCAAGAATCTAAATGAAACATAAGCAAAAATTATTAATGATTTATACTTTTTATAAGAAAATTTGAGTGCTAATGATTTATACTTTTTGTTTGTTTCTTTCTAGGTGGGATTATTGTGTTGTTTTGATAGAGACTGATTAATTTAATGGTTTTTGTTTCAGTGGGACAGACATGTATTATTTTTTGTCTAATGTAGACAAATTGTAAGATCCAAGAGGACAAGATCATGTAAGTATTCTATTTTTTCTAAGTGATTTTAAATTTGTATAACTGTTATTGTTTTGTTTTTGTTGTTATTTTGTTATAATTATATTTTTAGTTCCTAAGTTATTTTATGAAATTTCTGTGACAGAATATTTCTTAGGACTTAGTCATGTATAAACCATTTGTGACATGTGATGATCCAAAAGGAGTTGTTGAGTGCGGAAGTATAAGGAGATATAGGTCAAATTCTCATAAAATGAAGGATAAGACAAAGAGCCGAAAGCCGGCCGAAAATTTAGAGACAAATAAACAAGACAAAGAAGAGAAGGTATCAAAAGGTTCAACTGGAAGAGATTTTGATCCATCTTCTTTGCAGCTTGTGGAGGTATCTAGAGGTGCTGCAAAGTTGAACAACATGATTGAGTCGTGGTCTAGAGGTGCGAGGTACGATGGAAAATCCGAAGATATTGCAAAGGATTTGTTAAAAGGCGCTCTTGATTTGCAAGAATCTCTAGAGATGCTTCGACAAGTGCAAGAAGCTTCAAATATTATGGGTCGATCGAAGAGAAGACAAGAGGAGAGACATGAAAGAAGTAAAATTGATGCAAATGTGAATGATGGAAATAGATCAACACATTCTAATCAATTTTTTGAATACAATTCAGCTTATGGTTCTTCTAGTAGTTGTCGAGAGGAACTTAAGAAAGTGATTAAGGAGAGTTTGGTTCGACAAAATATATTCCAAAGCACAAGCACTTCTGAAGGATTGGATTCAGCTTCAGCAGCATTCCCTTCTACAAGCTCAAGTCAATCTTCTGTTGTTTGGTATGACAAACTTTCTGATTCTTCATGTTCACCAACTTTTTCAAGGAACAAAAAAAGTACCAATCTTGTTGCAAGGTTGATGGGATTAGAACAAGCCCCTTCAAGAACATTTCCATCTGTTATGCAAAAACAGTTGGATAATCATAAGATTGTGAATCAGAAGAGACCTGTGTTCGAGATTGACACACCGAAGGTAAGAAAGCATAGTTCAATATTTGAGAATCCAGAAAGAGAGAAGACACTAAGGGAAATTCTTGAAACTACTCATTTCAATGGATTGTTAAAGAGTAGTCCTATTAGAGAGCACAAGCTTCATAATCATGGCAGTCATTCAAATGATCTTCATTACGAACAGTTTGATGATTTACCACCTATTGTACTCATGAAACCTCGGCGTGCTTCGTATCAGGAATTCGTAGAAACGTACGAGCCGGTTCCTCGAGAAGAATTTTCCTTTAGAAATCCAAAAGCAAAAGGAGTTCCTTCAAAAACCTTCAAACCAAGGGAAGGTTCAGCTACCAACATGAGAAAAGAGATGATGGAAGAAAATCTATCCAAAAGGTTTATCAAAGAGGAGAGACGGAAGCGCGTCAACGAGGTTTCAGAATTTGATGTGAAAGAAATCAAGACTGTTGAAAACAAGAAGGTTCAAAAAGCTAGTCAAAGATCACAGGCAAGTGAAACAGCTGATGAAAAAGCTAAGGTAAAGAACATTACAATTCTCAGAAAACCGATACAAAAGGAGGTTTCAAAAGCTAAAGTTGTGGCAAAAGCTCAAGATCAAGGCGAAATCAGGTCTAGTAGTGAAAAGTTGAGAAAGCCGCGAAGTGTGTCGAGGATTGAGAAGAATGAGATTCCATCTAGAAAGAGCAATTCTTCAAATTCAAATACCACCATCACGAAACCGAAGCCACAAAAGGTTAACAGTTCAAAGGAATTGAGAAAGAGTCAGACGAAGAAGCAAATATCTGTTGATTTGCCTGAAGCAGCTAAACCGATTGTAAGTTTTACTGTCATTTTTTTTTTGTCTCTGGTATGTAGTAGTGTTTGAAATTTGAACTGTCTTGGATAAAAGAGTTTAGCTTAGTAATCCTTCAACGAGTTTCAATTCATTATTCTTGTGCACAGGATGAAAAGTTAAAGCAAGAAGAAGGAATGAGTATTGATGTTTCTTGTAAAGATGATTGCACTGAAATTAAAATAATCACTACAGTAACAGAAGATCTCATCATGGAGGATGAAGTAGATACCTATGCAAATAAGACTAGAGGTAAATTTCTAAAATTGTCACTGGATCCACTTTGGCCCTGTTTGGATAAATAGTATAGTTAAGAGTTTATAGCATAAGCGCTTATCATATTCTTACGTACAAGTTATTCTATAGCAACAAAAAAAAAAAAAAAAGTCAAACTGCTTTGAACACTTCATGGATATACACTGAAAATAGTCGACGAGCATGTCATAAGTTGTTTCTATAAGCTCTCTTAAACGGTCTCACAAAGTGTTTATGTCAGTTGATCAGCTCAAATAAATCAATCCAAACATGCCCTTTTTAGATTATTAGAAGCACACATATCATTACACAGAATAAATTGGAAGCTTAAGTGACTTATTTCACACTTTTGCAGATGATTGCGAGGAGGGCCAAAATTCTTCAGTTGATGATGTTTTGATGCTGAATTATGAACATGTAAATGATGCCATCCCTGCTGAGGAAGCTCGTGCTACCACCGTCGTCAGTGAAACTTGTTTCAAGCAAGACAAAGACATTGCCGACACCACATGTATCAGTGAAACCAATTTCGAGCCAGACAATGACACTTCTGAGCTGAAATATTTGCTTCTAACCAGCAAATCATTTATTGACCATGCAGATGAGTTTCTCAATCTTGATATTGATTATCCTAAGATCCTACCAAAGATTGAAACTAATGGAATAGCCAATACAAGACTCTATTTGGATTGTGCGAACGAACTCGCCGAGAGAAAAAGCCACCAAGAGTCATCACAATTAGTTCACCCCTTATTGCTAGCTTGTGTAGGGAATTCAAGATTGCAAATCTCTTTGGGAAGTTTGGTTGAAGAAATCAACAATGCAATTGACAATCTTATATCTTACGGTGAAAATTCTGAGACTAAACTTATTTTGGATAATATTTGTGCAATGTTGGAGAGAGATATGAAGTGCAACAATAAATTGATAAATGGAATGTGGAACTGTGGTTGGAGGCATGGATTTTCTTGTGATGAAGCTGAACAAGCTGTTAATGAAGTAGAAAACATGATTTTAGGTGAATTAATTGAGGAGATTATTGTAAATTTATGATTATATATTTTGAGACATTTTGGATATACAGCCCTTAATTATTGTGTGCGAGAAACTGCACGCAATCAGCCACATCTAAACAGTCTAATCAGACAGTACATATTTGAAGATCGGTATTTAAGATTTTTAAAAAAATTGCTTTGAAATCTAGTCCTTTCGATCTTGATCAAATGGTCTTGATGTGGCTGACTACGTGCAGTCACACCACCGCACACGGTCCAAATCCCTTAGATATCAGCTTCTTCACCTTGTATATAATAAGGACTGAGAAATTGACCACAGGAAGGATAGAAGAGTTGAACAAGTTGGCTGCAGATTTTGCATAATTTTTCTATGAAAATATTTTTTATTCCATAGCTCTCATACATTTGAATTTGATGTATCTATAATGCATTCTAATTCCAACAACTTGTATAATGTGTCAAGATAGAATCATAGGTAGTGGTCATTTGGTGTAACTTCCTATTGAACTTGAACCAACCAGTTTAATAAATGAACCAAATGAATATGGGCTGAAAATAGAGAAAGTATTGGAAAAATAATGTTTGGCTATAAAGTATTTGAATCAATAGGTATAGAAAAACAAACAAGCATAACTCAGTTGACATGAACAATACATTGTTATATTCATGGGCTAAAGTTTAAACCTTGACACCTCACATATACATCAGTCCATGTAAGCATAACTCAGTTGCTTAACAAAAAAAAATCATTAAATGTTAATTTCTTAAATAAATCTCATTTATTTTGAGGAATTAACCTCATTAGTTCTACGTGGAAATATATATTGGATCACATACATTACACTCGGAAAAAATAAATAAATAAATTAAATGAATGGAATACAAACAACATTTTGTTGTGGCTTGATTAATACACTTGAGATGGAAGAATATAAGATCTAAAAGCTCCACTTGATTAAAGTAGAGGATGTACACCCTTTCCCATTTGCCACACTCTTTCATAATGCAAAACACAATTGGTTAATGATCATACATTGAACTTCAGCTCAAGAAGAACAATCCACTAGGAAAATTAAGAGGAGGCTCCCTTATAGATGAGAAAATTAAGGGTCTCAAGAGAAAAATATATAAAGGTCCCTGGTGTATGACTAAAAAAGCACCCAAATTTGGAACCTACTACACATTGCCAACCACTTCCATAATTCTTATCAAACTCCTGAAAAACCAAACACAGCCATATTTAGTTATTAATTGGAAATCAAACCAAACTTCAAACTCATAAAATAAATCAACATTAAAAACCATAGTCAAATGTTAGGATAATTTACCTCCTACACCACCAAAACCATGAATTTCCCTAATCACCCTTCATCCTATTTAATAAAAAAAATATGTTTAAAAACAACATTCCATATGACTTCTAACAAACTCAAACTCAACTTTGTCATATTAAAAATAGGTTTCAACAAACTCAAGACCGTGTTTTCGAATATTCAAATTCAACTTCTTCGAAATAGAAACATGTTTTAGCAAAGTTGAATTTGAGCTGATCGGACTAAAAACAAGTTTGATGAATTCAAATTTTGCAATTATGGAAAAAACGAGTGTGCTTCGGCATAGTTGTATTTGAGTTTGTTGGAATCTTACCAAGTTCAGATAAGATAGTTTGTTTTTTGAAAATATTAGAGATGAATTTGGATTTATGAGATTGGTAAATTTTAAGGGTATGGAATAAAATTTTCATAGTGTTAAAACAATGTACCTTCTTGATATAACCAGCAATTGATCTACAATCACAAACATCATAGAGATCAAGGGCTTGAGAAGCATATGACATAGCTTGAATTTGCATCTTCAAAGGCATATCTGTTTCTTCCACTACACCTTTTCCTTCCAACATATTGAGTTACTCTCTTTGAAAATCCACAAATGATAAATGATTCTAAGTTCTCTCTCTATTGTTATTGTTGTGTATATATAAAAAAAAATGTAGCTTATCATTCAACAATGATACACATTTAGTCCATTTTGAACTGAATGAATGATTAATTAAGGAATTTGGTAGCTTATGTAAAGTAGCACGTAACCCGAGTTTTTTGATAAGGATATAGAATAAGCAAGTTTTTCTAAAGTTTTCTCATTCATTTGCTTATAATTAATTAATTAATAATAACTTTTTTGTTAATGTAAGGAAAAGATTATTCGAAGTATTTTTTTTCTTTCAAAGTGGAGCATGGTCTTATTTTGACCAGTGGAGGAAGGATTATGGCATCATTAGAAAATTTATATATCTTGAATCATTATTTAAATCGTGCTTCATTGAGGATTTTATTAAGAAGAGCTTTAGTTTCAATTCATAGACAAAAGAATTGACCAGTGGTTGGAGGCTTAGAGCAGCCAAATATTGATGTTACCTTTTCTTATCTTAGTACAACTGTGAATTTGGATGGTACTCGAGTTCGATTACGAGGCCGTGTTTTACTTAGAGGGTGACAAAATGTGTCAACCTGTCATGTTTTGATCGGTTGCTCTATCAATTTGTCTAAAGTGAAACGAGCAAGTTAGACATGTGGTCTCTCATCGTTTTGTTTTTAGTAGATTAAGCGGAATAAATCAACTTGAGCGATATGGTCTAAAACTTCAACTTATACACTTGACCAATTTTGTTATTTTTGGTTTTACTTGTCTTGAATAAAAAAGAAAAGAAAAGAAAATGACCTCAAATGTTAAGCATCCACATCACAATAAAATTTTGATAAAGTATTTAATAAGGGTAAAAGCCATCTCCATTTTTTTTGAGAGGAATAATAAGTGGAGTTGTTGAGCAAAAATCTGAGTTTATAAATACAAATAAAAATGGTTCCATTAAAATATAGTCATGAATCAATTTTTGATCCTCTGATCCCTTCACGAGGACATGTCACATGGTATAGAATTATTATGTGGAAAGAAAAGATGGTTGGTTGGTTGCTTGATCAATACGTATAGAATATAATGTATCTTTAACAAATAAGATTGTCTCCTACAGAAGAAATTAAACTCTGACCACAGTTGAAGACCCAAATTATATATTTTTTTTTATCCATGCTAAAAGAGATGCTTATATTTAACGTGTAACACTACCTGAATTTTGGTTGAAGGAAATGTTTATACTATTAAGTGTCCACAGTTCCTAACATACCAACTAATAGGATTACCTCCAAAGGAAAGACTCACTCCTAAGTTCTTAAAGACCAAACATGAAAAAACTATAGACAAAACTTATACAATTTTTTGCAAGCATAAGAATCCCAGCCACAAAAAATTAGATTTTTAGAGGTAATTATATACTTCTTTAGGACAAAAAATATATAAAAATTTCTAAATAGGTTAATCTAACATTTTTGAAGTTAAAAAATATATGTTATTACTCTTGAGCAATCTGAGAAGTGTGAAGAGTAAAAAATAAAAGTTGAATGTTTAGTGAGAAGCCCACATATGCATATACTCTTGGGCCAAACTCAACCCGGTTACTATACTCTTGAAACCCTAAACTCAACTCTATAAAACCTAATCCTCACATTCACAATTCTCAATTCACTTAGCTGCAAAATTTATCATCGTCTCTTAAACCAGAAAATGTACGATAGGTCTCTCTGTTTGATCCTCATATTATCATATCATATATATGAAATTTAATTTGATATGAAGGCCTCATAGTGAAATCAATTATCCATTACCATTTGTTTTAAGTATTTGTTCATTTTTGTTTACTGAAACATGAATTGGACATTGATGAATACTGTGATAGGTCTCGTTCGTCGTAATGGTAATTTTTTTACCTTGCCGACCATTCTGTTATATCACCACCCATATTCTGAGTCCTTTTTGATTTGATTAATCTTTTAATGAAGTTTGTGTATTTTGGCCAATGATTAAATATTTATAAAAGACAAGCATATGTCTGAAGTTTAACATGTAGTCTAATCTAATCTTCTCAATGAGGCCAAATATATTACAATTTTTCACTTACTAGGTTTGGTTATGATTTAGTGACTGTTTTTTTGTGCCAAGTTTTGAATTAATTTGGTTAATAATATTAATGTCTATGATGATATCTTGAAGGCTTGTTTCTCAAAACATTCGCAGTGGCCGCCCAAGAACTTTCGTCTTCGCCAGGCTTGAGAGTTTATGCTGTTTTTATCCTTCCTTGGATGTCTGAGACATGTTCATTATTTTAACGTTTAGTTTTACTGTTTGAAAAAATGGGTTTGTGATTACAATTTGTTTGATCTTGTTAGATCATGATCTTGTGTATCAGTCTTATGTTGTGATTATAATTGATTGTGAATGACCAATGATGATAAATTTAAGGCTTGTTTCTCAACATTCGCAGTGGCCGCCTAAGAGCTTTCGCCTTTCGCCGGGCTTGAGAGTTAATGCTGCTATATCCTTCCTTGGATGTCTGAGGTCAAATTATTCAAAATCTATCAATTTAATCATGTTGGTTAGACTTAAGTCTTGTGTATTTATAAAAACTAACTTGTTTTGGTTGCTTAACCAATGTATTGGTTGGCATTCTCCATGCTTTATTTAACCGTTACACAACTTTTACCTACATCATTCAATGAAATTTATCAATGGTGGATTTAATATTTCAGTGTTTATTCCATATGTTTGTATCAAATCAACTCTTGGTATTTTCTTTCCTTGGATGTTAATGCCAACTTCCTGTATGATGATTTTAAATTTCATGTTATGATATGAAAAACTTACTTGCAGAAATGGAAATCATTTTTAAAGGAATGGAAATCATTCTGAAAAGTTAATTAAAATTTTATCCAATAACATATTACTATGAATATTGTATTTTATTGGCTATGATGAGTCATAGAGATAGTCATGCACCACTCTGATGTTTCAGTGCTGATAATTTTCTCATACCCATTCTTTTCTGAGCCATTTCCTTTCAGTGCTGATTGTTCTTGAAAATTTTCTTATTGAAATAGGAAGAGGCCGCATTGTGCTAATTTATAGTTTGTGGTACTTGTAGAAAGTCTCCAGGGTTGTGTGCCTTGGGTTAGAAATTAGTTGAGTTGAATTGACTCTTAAAAATTGATCGAATTTGTTTTATTTTTTTACATTTGAAACTCGACTCAATTCAAGTTAGAATAAAGAAAAACCAAAAACTAGTAGATTTGAAAAACACACTTTTTCACTGGTGTTGTTACTTAGGTGTTCATTTAACTACATGTTTGTTGATTAAGGTACGAAGGTTGAAGATTTCTTTATTAAATTGCTGTCACATGATCTCTAAGTTGCATAGCTCGTAGATTCAATCTCTCAAAGACTAACTTGAGATTATTCAAATGACTAATTGCACCATCTTAAACTTCATATTCATACCATCACCTCATATATTACATGTTGTATCAAAACTCATAAATTCCTCTTACTTCCTTAGTTGATCCTATCAGTACTTGGATTACTATGCACTATTGTATTGATCCAACTTATAATGATTTGTTTGTCTTTTTAGTCCTTAGTCCTCTGGTTTCAATTAAACGTTTTATCAACATTTTTTATTTTGGTAAGGATATTTTTCCAAGTATTGAACCATGGTTAACGTCTATTTTTTTCTTCACTCTTAATTTAACGATGTTGCTCTTTATTCCAATAAGGTGATAATCAAGTATTTATCAGAGATTGGTGGCCTATTGCTCTTTGCAATGCAATTTATAAGGTTGTTGCGGAAGTTCTTGCTAATAGATTGAAAAATGTTCTTGATAAGTCTATTGAAAAATGTTATAGATAAATGTATTTATGATAACATTTAGTGGTTTCATGATATCTGAGACAACTGATTTGGACATGTTTAGTTTCTCTGTATTAAAATTGATTTTACCTCATGTATCGATTCTACTTCAAGCTAGAAATTGTAGCTTCTTATGATTTTAGAGTTGATTTTTACATTCAATTTGTTTAACTTATGTATCCAAACATAAACCACTCCATTTTCAACTCAATTTTAACCGTTAATCAATTCACTCAAAATCAATTTTTCTAATCAGATCACATAACCGAACAAGGTGAAAAGATGTTGCAAGCTTAGATATGTTTAGTCTATGATACAAATTTAAAATTGATTAGGACCATATTTGAGGTGCAAGAGTACAAAGGTTGAAGCTTTGACAACGTATCAAGTTCAAATGAATTGTCTACAGAATTTGTTGGGAGGTGCACATGAGTCCACTACTAAATTGGAAGATGATAACTAATTGATTTGAAACATTTCATTTATTATTTTATTTATTTTATAAAATTTGGAGAGAACAATATATATTTCAAATTGTTATGTCTCATTTTCAAGTTTATTCTTAAAATATTTTTTAAAACATCTACTTGACATGACTTTGTTGATGATGTGTAAAAACAATTTACACCTATAGGATTCTTCCACCTTTGAAGTACATATAATCAGTGTATTATGCTCTTATAATCAAATGGAATAAAAATTAAAGATAAGCAATAACAGCAATAGCATTTGAAGAGGAGGCAATAACAACTCAAGAGGAGGCAAAAACAACTAAGAAGGAGGCAAGGGCATCAAAAGACTAAATGAATAAGTATAGAATGTCCTCAAGAAGGGCCTATATACAATTCTTGGGCATCTTCTCAATGTCTTCCTTTGCCTCTTATTCAGCTTCTTTTCCGTCTCTTAAGCTGGTCTTACCCTTGCTACGCATGCATTGCATCCTCTTCAGTAGTTGCAATAACATCAAACATCTTTAATCAATCTAGTTTAACTCTCAATATCATCACGGTAGTTATGCTTTCCCCACCACTCCTATTATTGTAATTGAATACAAACAATACAAGTGTTATGCCACTTACTCATGTAATGGAACACACACAACATAAGCAAATAATTCAAAAACCTACATTATTAGATAAATTACAAAGCTGTAGTTTTTGGAGTAGAAAACGAATGTGTTAGTTTTTTTTTAAAGAAATGATTTTAAAAATATATTGTTGATTTGATGAGTGAAAAAAGATATCGAGTACGAAGATTTGATGTTGATGAGTTTGATTAGGAGCTTGTTTAATTTGAATATGATTGCAATGACTGAACTAAAAGAGAATTCAAAGCAGTTTTTATCGATTATGAAGTTTTTGCAATGATCAAACCAAAAATGGATTTGGTACAGTCATAGACTTGAGATTTTTTGCGTGGTGACCAAATCAAAAGTAGATTTGATGCCGTCGTCACTTATTTTTTGGTTTTAGATTATTTAAAAAGAAGCTTTGCGATGACCAAACAAGAAAAGAGGATTTAGAGTCACCAATTTTAAGATTTTTGCGATGATAAAAAGAAAAGAGGATTTTAATATAATAATAAATAAATGTTTAAAAAAACAAATTAATAAATAAAAAAATCAAAGGAAAAGAAGAGAGGTGTGAAGATAACATGGAAAATAATAGTAGAGAAAGAAGAAAATGGGTGGGCCAAACAGATAGAAAGTGAAGAAAAGGGTTGCGACCCTTAATTTGTACCACTTCTGAAAAGGGAGATGGTATATTAGTAGCCGTTCCAATGATGCTCGTCTATGTAGAGACTTCAGGGTAGAAAGACATGTGTTTTATTTCCTTCCTTCTTATTTTATGTACCAAAAAAACTTTGTGTAAGAGACCAATATGATACAAACATTAAATTTAAAAGAACGCGATATGCATTTGACTTTTAAAATATCTAAATAGTTTAATAAAATTTTTGAAGAGTAAAATTATTCAAACATAAATGTATGAGAATTTTTTTCCACCATCCGGGCTTTTCGCTCACCCTTTAGATTTCAAATTTTAACGTCGTTCGGATCATAAAACCCGAATCAAGAAAACACGATCCATATTATATAATTTGAACCATACCTATATATAAGCAAAACTAGAAACCCTCCCCATTTCAACAGTTTCCGATAAACTAGAAACCCTCCCCATTTCAACAGTTTCCGATTTTGGCCCTAAATTTCTCTTAAACACCCAAAATTTGAACCACCACACATTATGTGATTTTGAAGTTTTTTTGCTCCAATTCATCAAGTTTCAAGCCTTTTCAACCAGCAAACAAAATGTAGGGTTGTATTTCTTTGATCTTTTGTTCTTTAATTAATGTTTTCTCTTGCAAGTGTTGAACTTGTTTAAATTTTATAATTCGAACCTGTTTAAAATGTGTTGAAATATGGTTTTTTTACAGGGTACTCTTGGACCGGATCATAGCTAGTGATTGTACGTTCTACATGCACACCCAACATCGTCAAACACGCCATTCGAACATATCAACACCTACTCAAGCTACCTCAGATGCAGACCTTGCATGATCCTATTCATTGCTTGTATTCTTTGTTAATACTTTTTTTCGTAATTTTTTTAAGAGGCATTTTTTTATTATATTTTCTAAACCGTTTTGTAACAAGAATTGGAGAAACCATGAACATTTTTAGGTGTTTTCTAAACTTTAGAGGAATCAAATTATATAATCCAAAATATGGTAAAAAAATGGTACGAATTATAAAATCCGAACGGACTCAAAATGAGAAATTCATAAGTATGCGAGAAATTGGTAGGGTGGAAAACAAAATCTCTAAATGTGCTGCCTAGCCCACAAAAAGCCAATTACTAATGTTTTATTTTTGCCCAACTCTCACCCTTTATAAACCCCAATCCTCTCTCTTTCTCACTCACAATTGCAGAAAAATTAGTAACAATTCAACAATGTTTCATCTTTGGTGGATCTGCTGCAATTTTGAAGCAGCAGCAAGTAGCATTTGCAAAATCCTTGTTACTATCTGAGGCTTTCCAATTCCTCTTTAAAGATTTCGTTTTTACATTTCTAGTTTCTTTTCAGCTTCTGGGGTTGTTGTTTCCCGTTCTTTGTTGTTATAAACATGATTTTATTAATTGACATTGATGAATACTGTGATAGGTCTCGTTCTTCGTCCTTTTGATTTTTCATTGTTGGTATTTTTAGTTAATTAGTTTTGAATTGAATGAAGTTTGTATATTTTGGCCAATGATTAAAATATTTAGAATAGACATGCATATGTCTGAAGTTTAACATGTAGACTAATCTAATCTTCTCAATGAGGCCAAATATATTACAATTTTTCACTTATTTTGTTGTAACAATGATCCACTTTGTTTAGTGAATCTCATCATTTAAGAAAATGGAAAGAGTGTTTGTTTTTTTTAAGGAATGGATAAATTATCATTTTTATTTTTATGATTGATATATTTTTAATTTTTAGAATATTATAATAACATAGATAATTTTATACGTTAGAAAAGAATGTAATTTTGTATCACAAAGAAAAATGAATCCAGTTTTCCCCTCCCAAGCTTCTATTTCTTTCACCCGTTCTTTCCTTTTTACCAAAGTCATATCCTTCATTCCTTTTCAATCTTCCACTCGTTCTTTCCTTTTTTTTTTTTTTTCCTAAAGTCATATCCTTCCTTCCCTTCCAAACTTAAAAACAAAAGCTTATAGAATATGATATTAATGTAAAACATGTAAAGAATATGACTACTTTGTCTGAGTTGTGATGTGACAAAGACTTCAAAAACATATATGAAATTATTTCATAAAATATAATGACTCGGAGTGATCGAGAAGAAGATGAGAAAGAGAAAAAAAAAGGAAAGTTGGAAAATGTTTTAAAAAGATATTATTTTCCAAAAGTAAAGTTCATTGCAAAACATTCTTTGACCTTTCATGGTTCTAACGAGAGATTTAACCAAACTAGCCAAGCTGATATTTTGGGTTTAACCAAATGTTAGCAAAAACACGGGCAGAATTTTACCCTAAATAGCAAAGACTCTTGAATGCATTGCATTTCTTATGTTGGCATTGAGAAATCTTTTTGGATTTTTAAATGTGAAATATACAAGAGTTTTACTTTTCCCACCCCATGCATGACTAGCGTGTCCTGTAAATTTTTCAAAAATGTCATTGTGTAATCCGGATTTTAAAATCCGAACTCATGTTTTCCTTTGTTATAGGGTGAAAATTTGAGTTTTTCACAAATTCGGATTTTCGGATTTTGTAATCGGGAAACTTCAAAAAATAGGACGCACTACATGATTTTTCCCGGATTACATAATCTGAACACCCCATAAACACCCTTTTTCAAGGGAAAACAGTTCGGATTATAGATTATATAATCCGAACTGTATCAGCACAAATTTTAAACATGTGTAACATGGATAGTCATTTTTGGGAACAATATTAATCTTCCTAACTCTCATCCTTCTGTTTTGGGTCATTGTTACCTGCTCGGATTTTCAGGCTACTTGATCGGATTGCTCCGAAACTTCCACAGTAAATCAGAAAAAATTCAAGGATCATGACTCCCTTAGAAGGGACTTCTTACGGGACTCCGCCCCTCAAAATCCAAAATTCCATCGTTTAGACCCATTTTTCATATTCTCAGAAAATTCTGAAAAAAAATTGCATTAGTTTTATTTGTTTTTTAGAATTTTTTGGTGTTTTTTTTTATATTTTTATGATTTTATTTGACAGGTTTTTATCATTTTTTTACTTAATTTATTGAAAAACAATGATACAAACCATAATGACATGCAAATCTGTTCCAATTCTGTGTGCTGGTGCATTTCGGATTATATAATCTGGAATGTACCGAAGGTAATTTTGGAAAAAAAATATGGCGCGCGAAGAAAGGCGTAGGGTGGAAAAAGTAAAACTCAATATACAATTGGTCGATGGCTTTATTTTTTGACGTATTTGATGTCTTTTTGACCTATTTGATGTTCGAAGATAGTTATGATAACGAGACCAAATGAGAAAAGAAAACAACGTGTGGAATTTTTTTTTAAGGGTGTATTTGTTTCAAGGTAAGAAATTACATTACTTGGAATGATATTTGCATGAATAATATTCCTAGGAATAACATTCTTATACCCATGTGTTTGGTAAACATTTAGATTCCCAGGGAAAGTTTTAGACATTAATTAATTAAAAAAATAAAAATGGAAATAAACGTGAGTAATAGTGAGAATTTATAACAAGTTGAATTCTATTCTCATGGGAATGTAAGATTCTCATCCTTTAAGCATGAAAATAATAATAAAAGAAATCATGTGTAAATAACATTCCAAGGAATATAATATTCCTGGAAACAAATTTTCAAAACTTAAAACAAACATGGAAATGTTGCATTTCCAATCTCACATTCCCGAGAATCATATAATAAACGTTGAAACAAACACACCATTAGGCATAAGTATAAAAGTTTTTTACACCTTACGGTTCTTGTTGTCTTAATTTAACACAAGAAATATGGCTAACTCTTGTATTAAAGATAAATTATTATTTATTTTTAATACAAGAGTTAAGCATGTTATATTGTTAAATTAAAATTACAAGAATCATAAAAAGTGTAAAGGATTTTTTATTTGTTCAAAATATTATTTTGTATGTACCTTTCATATTTGATGCATTATCATAATTGTCTCTTGTACATAAAATATGTTAACATTAAGTTTTTTTATTTAATTCATTTTGCATAACATCAAAAAGCCCTATTCAAAAATCCTAATTGCTAATAGATTTGAAAAAATATTCACTTATCTTTTTTTTAAGTTAACAAACGTGTCTCATATCATTCATAATACTGGCAACAATACAATTTGATGTCAACTCAAGCACATGATGATTATAGCCTCCTAAGGACATAGTTCATGTCATAATTTTAAAAATTGGTTTGGACTGGCTGGTCGAACCGATCCGACTGAGAACTGGATGGGTGTTTGGTTCGAGTTGTCTTATGGATCAGACATGTTTTTAAATTGATGCGAACCGGTACGGCTCGGTCAAAATCGGTAAAAATCGATGACTCACGGTTTTTTTAAACCGGACCAGGTTAATACTTGATTCATTCTTCAAGCAAAAATCAGAAGGAAAAAATATGCAAACTCTACAAAGAAATAAGAAAGGAAGGTAGGATGTAAAGTGAAATTGCAGTTTAATCAAGCAATCACATGATTTTACAACGTTTTATGTTTGTAATATTATATCTAGTTTGGTTTCAATTTGCATCTAAACTTTGTCTCTGTCTCAAGATTGCGAAGAAGAAGATGCAGAACCGTGAAAAATTGGTATGTGTTCTTGATGATTGATGTTGGTATGCGGCTATATGAGAAATGAACCTAGGGTTAGTTGCCTTACCCCTTTCTTAACATGTGGGATTCGGGTTGTCTAAGCTTAGGAAATTATGTTAGCTTATATTTTTATACTTTTTTATATACTTTTTTAGTGATTGAATCATCATCTTTTATCCGGTTAAATGTCTATACATGTGTTATAAGGATCAAGTTATATAACCGAGTCATCCAATTGAAATCGGTTCAGTCGTGCGGTTCAACCATTGACTCAATGGTTTGACCAATGACACAGTGACTCGTTGGCCTTACTGAGTTGATTACCGATCCGGTTTTTAAAACTACTGTTCATGCAATGATGTTATACATCTCTTGCAATAAAACTAAAATAAATTAAATCAACATAGGACTTAATGAAAAAAACTACAATTATTTTGGCATCTAACTTCAAAATAACATTATTTAAACCTAACTCCAACATCCATTTAATAGCCAATAATCCATACAATTCACCTTCTTTGACGTATAACAGAAGCCTAACTTATGGTTTTAGCTTTAATAAAATTCTCATGATGATCCTAAGACACATACCGATACCTACTTGGTTGCTCATGAAAGTCACATAACATTACATTTTAATCTTCTAATAGGAGGTCTTGCCCATTTTACCAAGTTTGGGCGCGTTTGAGGGGATGGTGGCACTGCCATGTTGAAGTTTGTGCATTGCCATGATGGGGAACAAGGCTTCACGATGATAGAAGAGTGCGAGAGACTCATCTAAATCCTCCCAAAGTTTTAGATTTTGGCTCTTACATATGTTTCACATGGTTGTGCACCATGTGCTTCCCTTAACTGAGATATTTGATTTGCAATAGTGAAGAATAACTCAAAATATATCATAAGTCATCAATATATGTGATGAGAATTGTAGAGCCTTCAAAAGCGAATTAGAAGTCGTAGTAGTGAATTCGTGGAAAGGCATGGTAAAGAGGAGTCACAGTCACTTTTAATCAAAGAAGGAGCGATAAGCCAAGATGAATCACCACAATGGTAAGAAGGTCATAATTATGATTCGATAAGCAAGTTCTAATCCAAGAACTCAACAAGGAAAATATCTCACTCAAATACACATAGTGTAACTTTTATCAATATTCTAATGCCTTGAATTCACTTTTGATCCCTCCCCCTTTCTAACTTTTAAAAAGTTACAATTTTGGTCTCCTACTAAAAAAAAATAGCAATTATGATCCTTAACTTTACACTGTTTGCAAAACATCAATTTTAACCAAATCAACGCCTATGTAACAACTCATTTAGTTGAGTCAAGCGCCGCATGTGTATTTTTAATCGTTATATTTATCCCCTTCAATATCATATTCATCATCCTTCATCTTAAACATTTAGAAAATTTCCAATAATTTTATATTTAAATCTCTTGTCTCCCCCAATCCACTACCCAAATCATTCTTTCTCATACCTCCTCATCACTAATCACATCCAGCTTCTTCTCCACCGTATCATCACCCTAAACAGTTTTAATTCTTGAATGATCCCGAACAAATAAATTCTTCCATTAAAGCCAAATCTTTGTACCTAAGATTAGTAAATAATTCCATTTTGTCTTTGTTGGGTTGACATTTGCGAGACATATATTAAGAATGGAGATGAACATTGTTCTAAGAACATTCAGATAAATTTCTTTGCTTTGTAACTTGTCTTATAAAATTCACTCAAGAATATAGGTTGAATAAACAATAATATCAGAATTCATAAAACATAATTTAAATGTTTTATTATCATTAAAACATTAAAAGGGAATTTTTTAGATTTTAACTCAATAATCTCCCCAATGACAAAACTTTTGAATTATATTTTGGCATTTTCTAAATGTTGGTGTTTGAATTGTGATCTATTAGAATTTCTCAATAGAAATTCTCAAATGAATACTTCGATTATATTAGTTGGTTTAATAAATGTGATGTGTGTAAAATTAATGTGATGTGGAAAGAAAAATCACGCGCAAACCGTTATTCTAATTCACCAATTTCCCCTCGCCACTTCCCTAACCAATTCATACTTTCCTACAACTTTATCCCTCTTTATTAATGTTCATTCATCTCCACTCCACCTTAGCCAGCACCTCAAACATATTAACGTTATTCTTTTTATACTCCTTCCCTATCGACTTCCCTATACTCCACACATCCTCCACTGCAACTTCCATCTTAGCATGTAAAATAACCGAGTTCTTCCAGTCACTATTCATAGAAGAAGATGATTGACCCGATGACAAATCTCCATTCCCTTCAAACCTATCTTTACTTGAAATAAATATGGTTTGTTTAAATTCTTGTGTTTCTTTTTACTCAAAAAATTTGTGTCCCTCAAGTGTGCTTGCCGTAAATATTTTTGGACGAAAAAACTCATTGCGAAACGGAGGAAGTAATAATATGAGACTCATTCTCTTTAACAATTGGTATAATGACTGGCCAAACACTGACTTGTGAAACATTAATCCCACTACTGAAAGAAGTTTTATCAGAAATAGCCGAAATCATAGACACAAATTATGACATATTGAAGAAATAGAATAGATGTGTACCTAATTTAGTTAGTTGGGGATTGACCAGTAAAATCCTGTTACAAAAGCCATTGGAGGATGTTAGAGTTGAGAGATGCTCCTGCCGTCTTACTGATAGAGCGAGCGTTCTTTTGTTTTTCAATATGTCTAACCTGATGGGATAGTTAGATTATATACTCATCAGTGGAGGCAGGGACCTCTCAAATGGGCTGACTAATAAGAACGGTCCAACCCATCACGGTCCGTTCATTTATATTTTAATATTATATATTTCATTTATATTTTAATAATTAATTAAAGTAAATCCAAAATATTCAACAATCTCCCACTTGGATTATTTTAATTAAAATATCATAAATAATTTAAGAATGGCAGTAGAAGTATATCAAATATTTATAATAGTACTTGTCATTAAGGTAGTATAAGAAACATAAAATTCAACAATACAGATTGAATACGATAGGGCAAACAAAATCATACATGTTAAACCTTACATTTCACATAGAATAAAGAATATGGATTGACATTATAAATTGAGAATTTGTAATCCAATAAAGGTCCATGCATATAAAATGCTATAATAAACTCCCACTAACCCAAAATATCATAGACTTAACGAGTTGCAATACTCATATATATAAGTATGTGGTTAGTAGGTCTGCCAATGAATTTTCAATCTTATAGAAGTCATATATCCACATAGGTATAAGAATAATAATTACTTATAGGGATAACCTATTAAGAGAGTATAATTACATTTAGTCAAAATTCATAAATATTCTACGACATTCAATTAATCCAAGTTTTAGCAAAAGTGTGACTATGAAAATCCATAAAAATAAGATATAAATAGGAAATTCAAGAACCTCCAAATTGGATTAACATAAAGACTTAGTTTAAAGGAGAGAAAAAAAGTGTGGATTAATGTGGCCACTAGAATGTCAATAATGAAAGAACATTTATGATTATCTGAGTTTATAAGTACTTCAAGAACACATTATCATACTCGATAGGAGTATTCATATTAGATATTGTACTTATTTTAAAGACCCCATAAAATATGGAATGTTGGTAAAAGAGAAGCACAATATATATTTGCATGCTAAGAAGTTATTGTGCATATTCCAACAAAATTGACTTAAGCATCCAATTATGATGCTTATTGAGATTAAAAGAATTTTAATATATATCTCAATATAATAAAATGAGACCAAAGTTGAAAGTCTCTTAAGTTATGCCATATTTTATAGTGTGCACAAGAGTATATGGCAATGATAAGAATTTTAAATTGTATGTATATAATATTGTGTACACATTTCTCTTGATCTCATATATTTATAAACAAAGTGAGATTTCTCATTTGAGCTCATAGTATATAGTGTTGAGTACACACTCCCACTGATCCCACATATATAAACAAGAGTAAGTGGGATTCTCATTAGTGATCAATGATATATAGAAATATTTTAATAATGTAATATTCAATTCAACAGTGGGATACCTAATTACTAGTGCAAGATTATCAACATAAATGGTTATGTAATTTTAACTAGTAGAGTTTCATGAAATCAACCACATATTTTGCACGAGTATAACAGAATTATTGACACAAGTGGTAACTCAATGATAATATGAAAATATATGTTTTATCAATGGCAGACATTATCAAGAATTGAGTTTCGTGGTTAACTACATATTATGCATTTAGAATTAAGGAGAATGTAAATTTTTATTTAAGAATTTGTTAACACAAGATCTCCTTTTCACAATTAAAATTTCAAAGAAGTAACATTTATATGACAAAATATGATGGTTATAAAAAAAGGTTTATCATCATATGAGTGAGATAAGTCTCTAGTACTATAAACTAAGATATGAGACTCTATTCACAATTTTAGTAACTCACTCAAAACTCAAATGCTACAATTATACTTACACACATTTGAGAAAAGATTAGGTTACACGCAGCGGAAATACACAAGACTTATATTTTATTTGTACCGAGGATATAAGAGAAAATAGTCATAAGCTTCCATAAGTATTTAAGAATAGAAATAGCATAAAATATGTCAAAATATAGTGAAACTGGTAAAATTAAATATCTCAAATATACCATTTATAATTATTAAGAATAATGGTATAAATACTCAATGGAGTTGTTAAGAGTTTTAGTTGACGTATTGCTTTTACAAAAAAATAAGTTTACAATAATATAAAATGATATGAAAGTGTATAATAATTTATGTGAAAATAATATAATTGATATCCTCAATATAAGTCTCTACAATAATTTTATATCTAGAGTTATGAAACAAATAAATATATTTGTTTATAAGATATAGTTAATTGACATGTAGAATTTTCCTCGCTTGTTGAAGAATTATATGCTCTCCACTTGGCGGAGAATGATAGTTAAACTCATACGGTATTTTTCTTAACCACAAAGGATGATTATGTTAAGTAATATCATACCGATAGAGTATGTCCATCACGTTACACAATACATATCAATTATTCTCCCACTTGATAGAGAATAGAAAATGATAGTTGAATTAAAAAGTTTGAAAGATATTTTAAATAAAATATTCAACTATTTCTCTATCACAAAATAATCATGTTAAGTAACGTCACACCGATAGGGTATGTCCGTCACTCACATAACAAAGGGATAGTAGCAATCCAAAGTATTTATATATATAAAAAAAATAACATTTAGATAGAAATTTAATTCAAAACTATAATAGTATTGGATTGCAAAATTGATACAGTTTGCTACATGTCTTTTAATAGAGTAACTTACTTATTGTAATATCATTTGAGGATCTTAAGGATACTAAGTAAGAACTATATCATCACAATGTACCGTTCTTATGTCTTAAAAAATTTAAATATTGATAGGGTACTCTAATTATATTTGACATAAGTATAAAAAAAGTTAAGGTACATTGAGTTATAGCAAAATTATATTAATAACAACACACCGATAGGGTATGATTGTCACCAACATAATGTTAATCTATTTAACAAAATTTGCATAATTGCATCCACGATAGGTGAGATTACAATTATACAAATCAATTATGTTTATGCTCAAGATAATATGATAAAATAATATCATGCATAAACAATTATTCTTAATTTACTCAACTTTAGTCATATTCAAATAATAGAAAGACATGTTAAATATTTTAAATGGGCACTTCATAAATATGACCTTATAAAAATTAATAAAGTCCGTTTAATAATATGTAGTAACTCCCATTCCCCGTTTATTAGACAAGGTTAAAGTGTTGTCTTTAGGTTGGTTGAAAGCTAAAAAAGCTACCTTTGTGCTTGGTACCCAGCAGTGGTGGTCATGCCCTCTTGTTTGTTTGAGTATAGGCTAATGTGGCGCTGCGGTGTTTCAGTTTGTAATTGTTGTAAACTCTTGGTTCCTGCAGTTGTCATGGGGCACACCTTGTGCTTTCGGGGCTGCTTTGTTATATAATTTCATTTTGGCTTGTTAAAAAAAAGATAATTAGAATTTTAGCATAAAAAATGTAACAATGCATTATTCACTATAGTTTAATATTAGTGTGATCCAAAATATTTAATTGCGGTAAGACACATAATTAGATAGTTAATAGTGTTTGTCACAAATATGCCAATTTTAGATTCAATTAATATAAATGACATATATAATATACAACTCACCATATATAATATGCAACTCGCTATACTAATTTTGTAAACAAAATATTATTAGGACCCTTTAAATCAATTTGTGACATGACTCAAAGACAAGTGTCTAAGTTTAAATATGTCACCAAAATAATGATCAATTAGTAAACTTTAGATCTTTATTCTAAGACAATATGAATTAAAGAATATATTATATTACAATATTTATAATGTCAAGAATATTTAAAATCGTAAAAATTAAATTAATTATATTTGATATTAAAATTAATAAAATTGAGCCTTCTATAAATTCACAATAGTAACATTTTAATTGATTAGATAGTTAGTGTTACTAATATAAGAGAGGATTTTTCAAAACAATTTAGGCTCAAATATTGAGAATATATGATTTGAAATAAATTATTCTCAGTTTAATTGATATGATCTTTTCAAGATTCGACAAAATTTTGAAACCCACAAATCAATTGTTATCACTACTAGAGATGAATTGGTTTCAAGACAATTGTTTTGAGAAGCAATCTCTATTGCTCTTGTTGCACTAGTTAGCTCAGCACGAAAAGCATATCCAAAGCATGTGTCTTTGGGAAAACAACATAAATTGAGCATCACTATTTTTTAATATGCCTCCATAAGATGAAGAAATTGAAGCAGCTACACCATTTCTATTACACTTTATGTGATACATATCATTTCCTTAACAATGGGGTTCTTTAGGATGAATATTTATATGGCTAAATTGCATTTTTGATCCCTTAATTATTTATGTAGTATCATTTTGATCCCTTAATTAAAATTCGATTTATTTTGGTCCCTTAACTTCTCTCTATTACATATTTTGGTCCTTTCCGTTAGTTTTAATTAAAAAACGTTAGGTTTTCTTCATTTTCTTCTTAAATTTTTCTGGGATTCTTGTTGTTGAAGGTTGATGGAGATGATATGAAGATGAAAAAGAGGAGAAGAAGATGAAAAAAATCTAACGTTTTTGAATCAAAACTAACGGAAATGACCAAAATATATAACGGAGAGAAGTTAAGAGACCAAAATAAATCAAATTTTGATTAAGGGACCAAAGAGATACTACCTAAATAGTTAAGGGACCAAAAATGCACTTTAGCCTATTTATATTGAATTTCTTTAATGATGAAGTCTCTCATAGAGTACAGATTAATCATCGACGAGAAGTAATGATCAGGGTTAATAAGTAAATGGTCCTTATAAATCTCCAAAATTTCGTTTAAGTTTATACAAAAATAATCGCACTTTTTAGTTGATGTAACATTTTCCTTTAGCATTTTAGGAACACAAAATAATGATGGAAAATTTTACAAAGACTAACAAATGTTGACGAATAATGTTACAGAGACTAAAAAGTACGATTTTTTTGTAAGCACTAAAAATAAAATTCTAAATAATTTATATGGATAATTTGGTTAATAACTTATATAGAACAAACGGAGACTAAAAAATAGGAGGATCTTAACTCAAAACACACCTGTATTTGGGTGACACAACATTTAGTGATATTGGTCAATCACAATGTCACAATCCTTATAAAAGAGAGAGAGAGAGAGAAAAAAAAGCCACATGTGACATTGTGGTTGGTCAATGTCACCAATGTCACTAATTCTATCGCATCCAAGTGCTGCCCATTATTACTTAACAGATGAAGAGCCACAACCTCTTAAAAAAATACGAAGAGTCACATATGCTAATCATGGTTCAAAAACGGAGAAAAATGACCGGTTTGACAAAGAAGTTGACATAGAGACCTAGGTTTTGTTTGGGAGTTTGGAGGGAGTGAAAAAGAGGGCTTTGGGGGTTGAAAATATACAGAAAAATGAAAAAATCTTTCACATTTTTTAAAATCGTTAATATCTCGATTTACTTTCATAAGAGACTAAACAAGTTTTTTTCTTGTTAGAGACTAATTTGTTCATCGTTTTTATCCTAAAGACCAAAACGTGTCTTCACATTTTAACAAATCAATCACCCAAGTTAAATCAAACTATTTTTAGTCCATTTTTTTCCGTACACAACTATTGAGATTGATCTCATCATGATAACTAAGATTCATTTTAAGGGATAATCTTTTTCGACAAATGTTTTTTCAACGCATCAACTATAATATTTTGATCATTTAACTTTTGCATCAAAATCGATCTGATCCGCACCACAAACACCTAAAGGGTGCGGTTGATTTGCTAAAAGATCAGAATTAGACACAACACAGGACAATGCAGAACAACACATGATAAACTTTTGTGATATTAAACAATCTTTGATCTTATATCACTTTTGCTGGACAAATGTTATTTTGAAATTTTAGACAACTTGTATTTGAAACAAAAATTATAATGTGGTTTAATGAAGACTTCACTTTCAGTTTTTATCATGTTCTTTGTCTCCACCTTATCTTATCTTTAAATTAGTTTTACATATCAAACACTGTATAATTGAAATTGTCTTATCGTTCATTTTTATAGCGGATCAAACACACCCAAAATATTTAGACACCAAGACATAGTTACAATCTAAACTAGATTGTTACGGGGTAACACTTTAGCGACTTTGAATTCGGTGACTTTGTCTCTATCTCTCTCTTAACCAATAATACTCTATCATCAAAGTAATCCATTTTAATCATTCATCTATTATTCTCTATCATCTAAAACACATTAAAATCATCAAAATCGTTAAAATGCAATTCTCACTCATCTACACTAAAATCACACCAAAATGCAAAGTAGTCAAGTATTTCCCATTGTGACGTCTAACTCTCACTACACTTTCCCATGATCCCAATTCTTCACTTCCTCTTGAACTCCACTTCTCAACTCTTCGTTCTCTCACATTTTCCCCCAAATTATCAAATATCAATTCCTTCAAAACCCAAACCCAAACCCTAACAAGGGTTTTCAACAATTTCTCCAAATTCATCATTTCCACCATCAAATACCAAATTCTCATCCCAACCCACAAAAATTCA
Organism: Medicago arabica; assembly: GCA_946800305.1. NCBI lineage: Eukaryota > Viridiplantae > Streptophyta > Magnoliopsida > Fabales > Fabaceae > Medicago > Medicago arabica. The sequence goes on along the minus strand of OX326966.1, from coordinate 2,988,285 downwards.
AACCAAAAGCTTACATTTTTCTCATCTGGGCACTATTAAATTTTCCATCTTTAATCAATTCACAAACGTGCTTATTCACTTAATCACTTTTTCAATATGCACACAAAAACTGATTCTGATGTCACAAGCTTCGACCCATCATCACCAAGATCACAAAAACAAACCCCTTATTACGTTCAAAGTCCTTCAAGAGAATCTTCTCATGATGGTGATAAATCTTCAACAATGCAACCAAGTCCAATGGATTCACCTTCACATCAATCTTATGGTCACCATTCAAGAGCTTCTTCTTCAAGTAGAATCTCTGGTGGTTATAATAGCTCTTTTTTGGGTAAGAAAGTGAATAGAAAAGTGAATGATAAAGGGTGGATTGGATCTAAGGTGATTGAAGAAGAAAATGGTGGTTACGGTGATTTTGATCGTGATCGAAATGGAGTTTCAAGGAGGGTTCAGTTTTTCGTTGCGGTTGTTGGGTTTGTTTTGGTTTTTAGTTTGTTTTGTTTCATCATTTGGGCTGCTAGCTTGCATTACAAGCCTCAGCTCAGTGTCAAGGTATAAGAATTTAGAATCCTCGTAGCATTGGCTACTTGCTTCGTAGTTGTTTTTTAAACAAGGCTCTGTTTGTATAAACGAGTTAATTAAGTGCTTATTATAAAAGTGTTTATGTATAAGCTATTACTATAACAAAAGCTAAAATAAAGTCGAATTGTTTTCATGTAGCTATAAGTTGTTTTGATAAGCTATCTTGCAGAGCTTATAGAAATAGGCTGAAAACAGCTTATGGAAATGTGATAAACTGTTGCCATAAGCTCTCCCAAACAGTCTTAAAAGTGCTTACGTCAGTAGATAAATTCACATAAGTCAATCCATACAGTCCTATATGGTAGACTTTTTAAGGTATATAATAATAATTATAACTTGTCTAATTGTTTTTTTTAATCAAAGGACAAACTTTTTGCTGTTTATTTATTATAGTTAGAAGGAAACTATTATTTATGTTATTTTTAAGATAGCCCTCGTGTCTTGGATTTGGCATGATGTTTGAGACAGGAAAATATATGATCATTTGGTGTAATTCACTGATTTTTGTGACTGAACTTGATAGTTAAATTTATACTAGGAGACGTTATGGTTCAGCAAAATGGATTTACTAATGTCGCTTATGGAGTATAGATTTGATGTCATCGTTATGTTCAAGTGCATGCATGGATTGACGGTGAATTTGGTAGAATTGACATGCCACATTGATTTTGAAAAAAATTGCACTTTGGAGCTTCAAAGAGGTTACAGTGTGATCGTGATTTTGTCCAACTCTCCGTCAATCCAAACATGCACTTAGTGGTGCATACTCTGCCTCGTGTAGACTTATAATGGTAGTACAGTAGTAACATGGTAGTAAACGAAGTTTGAGCAAAACCGCATAACCTGCTTCATGAGAGCGTTGTATGGTTTGTGAATACCCTGCCCAACTTTTTTAAAATTTCATTTTCCCTTCCATTTTTTCGTGCTAGTGTAGATACCTTGTTACAATCTTGACATTCACAGGTTGCGAAAAATAGCACTTTGTTCAAATTATGCTATGCAACAGTGCTATAAATTAACACCATTATTTGACAACATTTTGTACATAGTTTATCATTGAACAATAGTGATTTGTTCAAATTCTGCTGCACTATAGCGCCACTATAGCTGCTATTTAACAACACTGGTTGGTTATAATTTATCTATGTTATGTGAAGAGTGGCATATTTAAATTTTCTGTATAAGAATGAAACTTTTAAGTATCATATATTTGTTTGTTATTCATCTTTATGCTATATGTTATTTATAATTAATCACTTGTTGCAGAGTTTGACCGTACATAACTTCTACTTTGGAGAAGGGTCGGACGTCACTGGAGTTCCGACTAAGATGCTTACAGTAAATTGTTCAATGAGAATGACAGTGCATAACCCTGCAACTTTCTTCGGTATTTATGTCAGCTCCAAGTCGGTGAATCTAATGTATTCTGATCTTACAGTTGCGACCGGCGAGGTATGTATTCTAACAATGGCCAGTACTCATTGATTTAGAAACAATTTTGATAAAGTTCTCAAGATGCAGTAATTGAAAACTAGTCTGTTCGGATTGACTTTTTTGTGCTTATCCACCGGCATAAGTACTTGGGAAACTGTTTGGGAGAACTTACGTCTGTAAGCTCACCAGGACAGCTTATGAAAAATAGCTTATATATTATTTGAAAACAGTTTTATGTTATTTATCTTTTATTATAGAAATAACTTATACATAAGCATGTATCTGATAAGCGCTTATGCTATAAACGCTTGATTAAGTTGTTCATCCAAACAGGGCAAGAACTTTTTTGATGGACAGAATATAAATACATTTGTAGACAGAGGATTAAAATAATTTTAAAACTGATTTTTCAAACAATAACTTTTCTAATAAATTGAAAATTAGCCTGTCTCAATTATTTTTTAAAAAGTTTTCTCTACCTTTTCCTAAACATCTATAAAATTTATTAAGACTTTTTTGTAAATGTAAACTGATAAACTTACTTTAATTAAGAAGCTCCCATAAGTCAAAAAATGTTCAAAATTGGCCCTTGAAGGAGTAGCATAAATGTAAAGAAGCAGTTTTTTGCTTCTGATGTCTGATGATGATCACCATTCATACTGTCAAATTCCATGTTGCTGCAGTTGAAGAAATATCACCAACAGCGAAAGAGTCGCCGAACAGTGTCTGTCAATATACAAGGAAGCAAGGTTCCATTGTACGGTGCTGGTGCAGACGTAGCTAGCTCGGTGGACAACGGTAAAATACCGTTAACGCTTGTCTTTGAGGTTAAGTCTCGTGGAAATGTCGTAGGCAAGTTGGTGAGGACTAAACACACACAGCGTGTCTCTTGCTCAATAGCCGTTGACCCCCACAACAACAAGTACATCAAACTTAAAGAGAATGAATGTAGATACAACATCTAAGTGGTTTTGGTATAAAAGTAACAAGTTTCGTGTGAGCTATTTCAGTTCATTTCTACTGGCTTGAGATATATTAAGGGTCTGTTTGGATTAACTTATTTGAGCTTAGTTATGACAATTGTGAGGGTGTTTAGGAGAGTTTATGAAAACAATTTATGATATGCTCATAAGCTGTTTATAGTATATTTTCATAGAGGATACCATATGAAAACAACTTATAGTTTATATAAAAATATATTGACTTTATTGTGTTTTTGTTATAGAAATAGCTTATAAATAAGCATTTGTATCATAAGTTTATGCTAGTAGCGCTTATTTAAGTTGCTTATCCAAACATGATCTAAAAGTGAAAGAAAATCCACTAGAGATGCGTGGAAAAATATAGGCTGTTAGTTTAACATTGAGCCAGAAAATTCTCAATTTTAAATTTGATTTTGTGATGTGGGTGCTTTATTATTATCTTAAATTTTCGAATATTGGTGATGCACGTCTTTTCATTAAAATTTCTTTAAAAAGCTTCCTTTCTTTTTAGACCAGAATAAAACTTAGGTTGTTTGATATTTTGACCGATTATGAGACTAATTTTCGCTGAAGTGCCTTGGGTGCTTAGGTCAGGTCGCAGTTTAAAGTTCTTCACCCCTCTTTAAGAGTGTATTTTGCGGAGATCAAATACATTCCTCACCCGCAAATTTAGTGTTGCCTAAGTAACTAGATAGACCAAGTCTGTGTTTGGGAATAGGTGTATTCGCAATTACAACACCATGAAGCTACATGAAATCTAAAACATACTAAACTATGATGGCTTTGTGATTATATCACTCCCACTTCAGATCCAAAACATGCACTAAACCACGTCCTACTTTATGTCATTAAGTTGCATTTCTGATTCTTACTTAAACTTTGCAGAACTGCACCATAAAATTCATATTCTCATTCTTAGAACTTCATTAACTGAATGTTTGGTTTAGCATTTGCTAGTTATTTATCACGTTACGAGGCAATCCTACCCTGAAAATACAGAAGCTAGCCATTGTGGCTTCAAGTTAGAAATGCGTGTAATGCCATCCCACCGCAGAAACAAACTGACCATAAACCATGTCGTACTTTATTTTCAAGTTGCATTTCAGTTTCATGTTATGAATATACATGTATCTGGATTCTAGAGTACTCATCAAATTAAAGTTAAAAAATTGTATCTATATTTGAGAACAATATAATAACCGAGTTAAAGTATGACTTGTGATCTTATGAGAAAATAAAATTACTTTCGAAGTTTATGTATCCCTTTCTAAAATCAACTGTCCAAAATAAATTCCTTCTCATGTCAATTTTTCTCCCATTCTCGCATTATCAATTTTATTCACTATATAAATTTTGGAAACCAACAAAAACCTACAAAACATGTGTTATTTTATAAAATAAAATTTTATGGTTTTAGTTGTCATCGCAAAGGGGGGAAATTCAGCTCACATTTCTTGTAATTTGAATTGTCGTCTAAACACTTTCAGTTGAAATGTTACACGTGAATTTTATCATAAATTTCAAATAAAGTTGTGGTTCTCTCTGAGTGTCTTTCACCTATCTAAATTTTCGGGGATTCTAAAAAATAGACCATATGATGCTTATAAATAATTTAGTACCAACACGTCGAGAGGATAGCTAAAATGACTCTACAAAAAAAAAAAAAATTAATTTCTAAGGGCATCCACAGACATATTGCATTACATTATGTTTAACTAATCCAGGTAACAAAATATATTATTATCATAATAAATTGCACTCCATTTATCGCTTTAAAGTAAGTGAGGTTTTGAGTAAGAAATACTTTAATTTTTTCAAACAACAAATCAGAGGAAAAGAATAGAAGGAATGAATAAAACCGATGTAACATGCATTTCAATACTATCAAAATGTTTTCCGATGGGTTAGCCCCATAATGTAGATTCATGAACTAACCTCCTCTCAAACTCTAGACATAGCTCAATATCTAATAATGAAGCTAAACATTACATGACAAAGTACATATCATTAATTAAATCACTTTCAGCTAATACATTCCTCCAATTCGGTCACGTCCACCACCACGCCTATCATCTCTTCCACCACGGTTCATGACCGGATCCCTTCGATAGTCCTTTCCTGGTGGGCCGCCTCTTATGGGAGAACGACTTCTCTCTCTCACGTCGCGAGACCAGCGATCACCGCCACGATGAGGAGGAAGCGAAGGTAAAAGAGGTGCAGGAGGTGACAGAGGCCTCCTCTCAAATCCTTTCCTTTCATTGGAGAAACCGTCTCTACCACGATCTCTGTTGTCCCAGTCCAATGGAGGTGGCCTATCAAACTTACCTCTCCCTCTGTAGGCATCATCCATGTAATCCATACGCTCTCTATGCAGATGAGGATCTGGAAATCTACCTTCATGTCTGAGGGGTGGCAGAGCAGCGGCAGGTCCATAGTCTCTGAGGCCGTCCCTTCCCATCAGACGAGGAGGAGGAGATCTGTAGCCATTCATAGGCCTTTCTGGGGAGCGGTCAAATGGAGGTCCAGGATAGCGTCTAGGAGGAGCATGAAGTGGTGGAGAACCCCTCCTAGGAGGACTTCCAGCAACAGCAGGACGAGGCCTCTTACATTGGTTACAAAAGTCTCGCCTAGCAAAATTCAGATTACCACATCTGCAAGAAAGTAAAGCGAAAAACCATAAGATATGCTTGGAATGACACGACTGTTTAAACTCTAGATGTTTACCAACCAGAATCCTAAATTTTAATTCAAGTAAACTGTCAGTGTAAGGATGTTTTACAGGCAGTCAATCGTACTAGTAAGATCATTAAAAATATGCCTTTTATCATAACTATTTAAAAATTCGCATGTCTGAACGGTTTTGATTTGCTCAGTGTGAAATGTTCTACACTGACAGTGTATCAAAATTAAACTCAAATTTCAAAACTACAGGCAAAAGGCAAAACGACAGGCAATTCCAATGAAAACCTCGTCACAATCAGACAGACTAGCACTTACAATGCATCAGGACACATCCAATCTCCCTCCCTAGGGCGCACATTGGGATTGTTTCTACCATGAAGGCCTTCCCCTCTTCCATGTCTATGACCGTACCCAGGTCCATCAAAAGCTCTACCAAATGGCCTGCCACCTGGTCTACCTCGAGCATACGGGTGTGGAGGGTCTCGATATCTGCCAAAATCTCTCCCACCACCAAATCCACGGTTTCGCGGAAAGTGATTATAATCAGAAGGGAAGCGATGATCAGCATCTCTACGGTGGTGAACAGGAGACGAGGAACCTGCACGGAATCTATATCCTGGGAAAACAAAGACATTAAAATTTAGTATTGCAAACTACAGTAGGCCCAAAACATTGTGATAATGCAACTTCCGTATAATCAGTATAACATTACAAATGAAGTTTACCAGCGTATAGGGAACTAAAAAGGTGAAGAGTGCAGGAAGTTTACATAACAGTAACACCTTCAATAATTCAATGTCTTATACCAAAAACCTGATCCATATTACCATGATAAAAAAGGCTCTATGAGCAAGTATTTCCACTAACATAAAAGTTACCTCCTGTATAATCTTGATCGCAATTCTTTCTGTCTGAATGTTATACCATAGACCCTTATATAGTTAATTATACAAACCACTAACCTAAGCATCTGAAATATTAAATCCATAATCAAGTTTTGGAGTCAAGATTAAGAGCTAATTTCTAAAAAAAGCTAATCCCACATGATAAAGTATAGACCAATGTCATATCATCATTTAGAAAGAAATCAAACTCCTGATCCCACAATCAGAATATACACCACAAGAAAATAACCCGCAAAAACCACCCCCGAAGCGCAACAAATCCAGACGTTTAATACCCTGCTCCCATCAATAACTTGTTAGACTCCTCTTGGGACCATATTTGTTAGTCTGCTGTGATAGCCAAGGGTCAATTCAGGAAACATAATTCATGAATTAGCAGCAAGCCGAGCAAAAGTATGGCCCAGGCACAAAAACCCATTGAAGCCATGTAAAATTATCCCGGCAATCAATTCTCCCTTCTTCTGGAATAAACTGTGTCCCCAGATAACTTCAAAACAGGAGAAAGAATTCAGGCATGGAGAAGTGCATCAGTTCATTGTTAAAAGGTGTGCCGCGTCAAATTATCAATGGTCCCAGTTAATGCATCGATATTAGAATGGGTAAGGATTCAGCTGAAGCTATACAGCCACATGATAACAGAAGTTCCTAAATTACTACTCTGAAATCAGTGTTCCATGTTGTAAAGAAATAACCATCTGATATCCCTCTAATCAACCAACCAAAGAAGAAAAAACCAGAGAAACTAAAATGACAACCACCATCCAAGACAATCATTGCAAGGAATATACCACAAGTAAACCATATACATGTAGCTGAAATTGAAATAACCAGGAGTTGAATAACAAAAAAACCACATATAACCCATGACACCATGAACTTTTTCATCAATAAATATTATCTTTCCACAAAGTCAAGTCAGCTTCTGCAAGGTGGCAAAACCAACTCACACACCCACACATTTCTTGTAGCAGAACCTACATATACTAACCAAATATCGGATATACCCTACGAATCCTGTAACCACGTTGATGTTCTAGCGCATTTGCCCATGCAATACCGTATGGCAGTAACAACTTCAAATTGTACCCCAAATTCCATTAAACTTGACTCTGTCTTTTACCACAAAAACCCAAAACCCAAACCAAACATAATATACCCACGACCCTGCAAAATGATAACCCATGCAGCAGATATTGTGCTGCAAACCCACCCACATGTTCATGCAGAATGGACAATTTCCATTGTTCAACACTTATTAACACTTCCTCAAGCTGAGTTCAAAGCAACATGCCTTCCTCAAAGCCCAAAAACTTGAGGCAGCATCTGAGCTGTAACACACAAATTCAAAATTTACTCATTGTTGACACTCCATAATCGTTAGGGCATCCATATGTGTGTTATGCACGAAATGAATAGACAGCAGGCCTAACAAAACCGACATCCATATACATAATATCAGTAAAAAAAAAAAAATCAATTAAAAGGCATCATGAATGCCATATATCCAATCATAGAGGGATCTAATGATAACCAAGACCCATGGTAGATCTATTATGAGTAATCTTACTTTGCATTTGCAAGAGACAAGGAATTAAAAAATAACTAATAATTCCTGAGTCATACTCATACAAGAGCAACTCTGCCCATTAGCATAAAAAAAAAACATAGGGGGATTTTCACCTAACCCCCAAATAAACTGAAAACAACAAATTCAACGACTCAATTCTACTTCAAAACCATGCTTTCACCTATTTGAACATAAAAAAAAGTCATGGACCATATTTCAATTTTCACAGCAACAACAAACATAAAAGTCATTTAAATTGATCCCTTAATTTGTTGTCGTCAACGAACAATGTATGACCCCAAACTATTGGTGTTAGCAGTAGTCAAGTTGAAATTTCAATCAAATCCAATGCTAATAATTACACGTAAAAATGTATCATTTCAATTGTTCCCACATATGTCATCATCACCCAATAAAGAATGTCCCAAAACTATTAGTATTAGCAGATTCAAGTTGATATTTCAATCAAATCCAATTCTAATTACACGCAACAAAAAGAAAACAACAAATGCATTAGGCTTATTTGGATTTTCTTATTTGAGCTTATCTATTGGCATGAGTTTTGTGAGACTGTTAGCGAAAATGCATGAAAACAGCTAATAACATTGGTCATAATATGTTTTCAGCTTGTTTTAACAAATTCTCCAAAATAGCTTATGAAAAGCTTATAGCTTATACCAAAACTAATCTAACTTTATTTTGTCTTTTGCTTTAGAAATAGGTATATGTAAGCACTTATAATGATAACCGCGTGTGTTATAAGTTGCAACAAATTGTTTATCCAAACTTATTTTTGTGGTTAAGATGCCGCAAGAAAAGAAAAGAAAAAATCTAAAACTTCATACCTCAATCTTTAAAAACAACTACAAAAAATATAAAACAATCAACATATCAAAAATTCCCAATTTGTATCATCCAAATAATTTCATTACGTTCTCAAATCATAACCTAGTGTTGTCAATTGCATTTCGGCGAAAATAGTGGTTTGTTCAAACTCCACATCATAACAATAAAATAGCAGTTTGTTCAAACTCCAATTCATAAAAATAACAATAGTGATTTGTTCAAACTCCACTATAACAGCTATTTAACAACATTTTACTAACCTATGAAGCATGGACACAAACACTACACTGACACACATCCACTAAAATAATAATTTGCTAAAATAACATAATTAAGTGTAATCACATGTGTCAGTATTGAAAACATATCAACACCAGACACGCCTTCCATCAGAAGTGTCGGTGCTATGTAGCTTTCATAAAACTAACAAACAAATCTAGTATATTATTCAAAATTCCGAAATTAAAAAATCGAAAATTGGAAAAAACCTAATTTGAAAAAGAAAAAAAAAAAAAATGACATAATTGAATGTCGGAGTTGTGAGAGTGTTGAACATGTGTCAACACCGGACACACCTTTAATCAGAAGTGTCGCCTTTAATCAGAAGTGTCAGTGCTACAAATTATACATAAAACTAACAAATCACACTAAGAAACAAATCCAGTATATTATTCCCAACTACGAAATTAAAATTCTAGAACCTAATTTGAGGAAATGAATGAATGCAATCACATGTATCAATGTCTGTGTCAGAAACCATATACACCTTCAATCAGAGGTCTCAGTAGACTAAGAAATCAAACTAACAAACAAATCCAGTATATAATTCAAATTCAATTAAAAAATAAAAAAAAAGCTAATCCGATAACAACAAGCACAATAAATCTCTAAAAACAAGAACGAAGGAACGAATTACAAACCAGCGTCATCGGAGTAGCGATCGGAGCGAGAATAATTGACGGGAGGAGGATCACGACGGAGTTCACCAGGTTCGTAATCATTGGAATGAGCAGCAGCACCGGGAGGTGAATTTTCGGTGAGAGAAGGGCGGACGACGAGGCTGCTTAAGAGAGGTTGGTGGTGATGATGGTGAGATGGTGGTGATTGAGATGGAGATGTTGAAGACATGATTGGAAAAAGAGAAGAACAAGAAGATTGGTGGTGAATTTGTTTTGAGATCCCGTCAGAGGTGTTATAAAACCCTACACCGTGCAATCAAATGAATTTTTTTTTTATTGATAAAAAAAATTAAGTTATGTGATCGAGATGGGTTGATTTTTTTTTTTTTTTTATCTTAAATACTATTTTAGATTATTATTCTATTAACAACTTTATTTTTTGTATTTCCTCAAAAAAAAAACTTTATTTTTTGTATAATATTTTTAAATTTTTAATTAATTTTTTTGGGTTAAATTCTATAATAATAGTAGAAACAATTCTATTATGATAAGATTGGTAAAATCAAATATCTATTTATTTAATGTTTTTTTTAAATCAAAATTAGATATATTACTGTCAGAAGATTATCTACCCAACACAAGACGTGTTAGAGAAGAGAGCCAAAAAATTAACATAAGTTCAACAAAGTGAAACACAAGTTAACCAATACTCAAACAAAGAAAAGGGTTCTTGCACTAATTATGAAAACTACAATGAAAAGCACCGTGATTAGCTTTGTACCACCAAAAGAAAAGAAGTTTAAATACTCTCCACGAGTTGAATAGGAGAATTTTCTATACCATGAAAAAGTCAATCGTTTCTTTTCTTCCAAATCACCTAAAAGCTAGCAAACCAAATTAGATGAATGAAAGAACATATTGATTTAGCATAACCTGAAGAAGTACCAAACTGATGAAAATGATCCCGAATGTTATAAGGATCCGCTGAATACACAAAGCCAATTCTTAACAAGTTGCCAAATATGACCAAATAGACTACAAGTCAAAAATAAATGATTCTCTAATTCTTGTAGACCACAACCACTAACACACATCTGAGATTCGAAATAAATTCGCCTTAGTTGATAATCTATTTCGAAGAAGCCGTCAAGCAAACACCGAGACCTTCAAGGGGACATCCTTCCTCCATAAGAGAGCCGCGAGGACGATAACATGATGAGACGACCCTACTGTAAGACCGAAGTAAGCCACACATCGTTAAAATTTACCTGCAGGACAACGTTCAACAATAAATTCCTACACTCCACTACCATTTCCTCCTCCCACGCTCAATGTCTCCTCCTCCATTTCCAAGACTCCCCTCCATCATCCCACCCCTAGCAAACATTTGCGCCACAATGGACAATTTATACTTCGATAAATCATACAAGCGGTGATACCTATCTCACAGAGGGACATCACCGCATCACCCATACTCAGATGATTATGTTATATTGCAAATATGATAAAATAAATATAGTTAAGTACGGTAAAAATGTGAAAAAGACAATCACATTACTTCCTGATGATAGTAATCTATACCAATATATTAATAAGAAACATTTTTTTTTGGGTTGCACTTTTATTAGTCAATTTTACCCTTCACTTATAAAATAACAAATTTTTAAAAAAAAAATTAAATTAACTTACTTAAATTGATAACGAAAAGAATCGAACATGATAACTTGAGAATGAGTATACACTAAGTTCCAAGAAGCCTGAGACTTAACAGTTACAATTGATTGACAATCTGAAGAAAAAGATTACATCGACATCGTACATAAATTAAACTATGAAAAAACTATAAAAAATTTTAAATAGTTTAATATGCATACACAATTAGTTCTAAAACATATTTACACTTAAGTTCGATTATGAAGTTTAGTAAAAAAAAAAAAAGCAATCATTATATGAACTATGAAGTACCATCTAAATTTGCATGAGCCTACACCACGGACATATTTTATTCAAAGGGGAAGACACATTGCTAAGAATTAATTGAAAGATATTATGCCTTCAGCCCTCCTCCAATTTGGTTACCACAACGGTTCCTGGTCATGTTGAGCACGAAATAGTTCACAAGCTCCTCTAAGTTGGTTATAGTTGTCCTGGGACAATCACTATTGTTAAGCAGGTGATTTTTCAATCATGGTTAGCCTTCCTTAACTTACTTCATAGTTGGATATATCACATGTTACATAACGCAAACACTTGCAGAAGCATTATCGATTTCAAACTATATATAGGAAGGTGTTTTCGAGATATTTAAGACTTATCAATGTGCTGTTACATATGATACACATAATAATTTGTTAAAAATAAGGCTTTGAATTCATTTTGTTATCGTAGGTTCTATTGTGATGAAAAAGAATCACATCTATGCCGATAAATGTTAACCTAGCTAGCTTGTAAGGATACAAAAATTATGACGAGCCTTCGTAATCCAACTTACCTAAACTTTGAACCTTAAACTATGCTTATATTATGCATTGTTCTTATTATAACCGAGGTGATGTCACAAACATAAAGAAACACATCTCTAAACATATTATAAATGTTTAATAATCAAATAAAATATTTCAGTTGTCCCTTCTTTATTTTGACTATCATGTTAAGTTGTCCCTTTAAGAACCTTGTTAAAGAGCTAAAAACAAGAAAATAAATAAATAACCGTGTGTTCATGAAAGTGTTACTAGCAAAGAAAACGAAACAAGATTTAAATCAAGATTCCATTGAGACCATTGGTCTCTTGTGTGGTTCCAACTAAGGATGACCAATAGGAAACTAACACCTTTTAAAACCTAACAACATACGACAAAAAGAGACACATGTCCTCGTCTTAGTACAGAAGGGTGTCCCACCATTCACTAAATTATTAAACCATTAATTATTTTATCAAATTAAAAAAAAAACCTAACAAATACTGTTACTTCTTTCTTTTACCCCGCAAAAAAACCAACAACCATCATATTCATCACTCATCAATCGGTACCAGATTCTTCTCTTCTTTTCTCATTTCCTTCAAAAACCAGCAACAACACCTCCCCGCGCACGTTAGCATTTTCTATTCCGTTTCAAAGAGAGAGAAAGAGAGCTCTGTGATAGATCGGAGCTCTCTGTTCATTGGTACGTTATCATCATAACCTATTTTATCATTTCAGTTTCTCTGCAACACCGATGCTTCTGATCAAAGACGTATCCTTTGTCTGACACATGTGATTATATCCATTCATTTTTCTCATATTATTACCGGTTTTCACGTGTCATGATGTAGTTACCTTAACTGCGTCAGTTTCTGTATTCGTGCTTCATAGTTTATTTTCCTTTGTGATTTTATTTTCCTTACTATTTCTCTGTTTTAGTGATCTCGATTTAGTTTATTTTCTATTTTCAATTTAGTTAAATAAGTTTACATGGATTTAATTTAATTTTTTTACGTTTTTCTTTCTAGATTTTTTCTTTGCTCACACTGGAGTTGTAGAAATCTGAATTGTTATTTTATATAATTATTTTAAAATAAAGCAGGAAATGAAGTTTGTTATTGGATTTGGATTTGTATGAACCGATTGATTTGCAGAGTAATGGAATTTCTAGTGTTACTGTGAATTTTTGATTCATTTTCGGTGATTTTGTATAGATTAGTAGGGATGAGGTTATGATACAGTGATTTGAAATGTTCTACGAGTTATGAATGATGTTAGAATCTGAATCTGATTCTGATTCTGATGATGTGAAAATTATGAAGTACTGTACTCTATAGGTTATTGTTGTTGGCATTTCGTGTTTTTGAGTGCTTGAAACTTTTCTAGCTAGTTTCGTTTTGGTAGAATGCATTTATGTGTTTTGGTATGTTTGGATAAACTTATTTGAGCTTGTTTACTGGCATAAGCACTTGTGAAATTGTTTGAAAGAACTTATGAAAACAAATTATGACATGTTTATAACCTGTTTTCAGTTTATTTCTATAAGCTCTCCAGGATAGTTTATGGAAATAGCTTATAGACTATATGAAAACAATTGGACTTTAATCTATCTTGTGTTATAGGAAAAGCTTATTCATAAGTGCTTATGCTATAAGCTGAAAAATAAGCCTTTTTTATCCAAACATGGTCTTATGTAGCATTAGGATAAGAATATTCTCAAGACTCCTCTAGTTCTGAAACGTTGTTGTTCCTGCATTGAATCACTGTAAAAACAAAAAAAGACAAAGTAACAATACATGCAAGGAGGTATCATGATTTTAGTGGGAATAATAGCTGCTATTAGAGGATTATTGTGTGTAGTGCATGCTTGAGTTGTATTGAGCTTCGAGTTTTGATATATCATCGTTCGTTAAGATTTTAATTTTGTTCCTTGTATGTTATATAGATAGCCCTGCCTCCAAAATTGGGAGAGGATTGTTTGAAAGGCTGATGAAACACTATTTAAATAAAATCAAGAAATATATCTTGGTTCTCAGAGAAAGAAGATAGATATATTTAGGAGCTTAGGTTGTTTTTTAGTTTGAATTCCTACGGAATAAACAATATTGTTAGTGTCTCATAAGACATTGGTGTATTTAACTTCAATTTTTTTTCAGTTTGCTGATATTTCTTGTAACCTATTAGTTATATTGTTTTCTACACTCACATAAACCGAATCTTTTCAGTAAAGCTGATTTGGGCAAGCTGTCGGTAAAATTTTGGCATGTGGGGGCATCACCGTGAAAATTCTATTATGTACAAACGTACTCCTTCAAAAGATAATCCAAATATGGAAGAAGACGTGGAAGAAAACTTAGGTATCTCTTCATTTAACATTTACAAATTAATGTACTTCAGATTACATGACGTCTTTTAACTAGTTCCTCTTCGTTGTGAAATATTGCATCTAACCTGAACCTGAATACCCCCTCATGGAAATAACCTACCTCTGAAATCATTGCCACTTTTTCAGCATAATCCTTTCAACATTTTTTTATTCAGAAGAAAAGCAAATAATCTAATTTTGCTTTTGTTAGTTTCATAGTTTCATCTAATCTGGCTTTCATAGTTTCATTTATATGTTATTGCTCTTCTCTCTATTATTGATAGTTTGCAATCGACTGCAGTGCTGAATCTGATAACTGAAAAGTGTCTATTTTGTGATGTACTGCATATTTTTGATTATTTCTTCAACCATGGTAAATACTAATTACGCTGTTTATATGTCTGATAGATCTTTTGGACAACTTCATTGATAAGGAAACCACAAATCCTTCATGGAAGCTTTCTTTACCACATGTACTTGTGGCGACTATTACTTCATTCCTATTTGGATACCATCTCGGGTTTGTGCTTCCTTAGTTTCTATTTCTCCATGCCATCTCTTGGTTTTATGGCTTTAATTGGGAATTCTTTAAATACTTCTGTTCTGATCCTTTGATTTTTGGGTTCTACAGAGTTGTTAATGAACCACTGGAGAGCATTTCTGTGGATCTTGGATTCAATGGAAATACATTGGCAGAAGGTGAAAAATAAGATTCCAAAACCTGTACTTCATTTGATACTATCATGTTGTAATTAAATTTCTTATAATTAGATTTTTTTTGGGATTGATTTCAAATGAAGGTCTGGTGGTGAGCATATGTCTTGGTGGTGCATTGTTTGGATGTTTACTGAGTGGCTGGATTGCTGATGCGGTGGGGCGACGCAGGGCTTTCCAGTTGTGTGCTTTGCCAATGATAATTGGTGCTGCAATGAGGTTATACTTCCAGATTCAATATACATTGTTTTATTAGAATAAATGAGAATTTTCTCTGCAACTTTTCTTAGATTTTACATTGTTTTTAGTGTTGACGTTCTATTAGTTAATTTTAAAATTTGAATTTATACATTTTGCCTTTGCAAGGAGCATAATTAGTATTAGTCTTTGAGGTTCTTTCTATTGATAAAGCAAGTTTGTCCTTGTCAATTTCATGCTACTATAGTACAGCTAAGATATGTCAATATCTATTATCCATGTGATCAACAGAACTAGTAAGGTTAACAATGTTCTATGAATTTATTCATGTGCTAGTACTCAGTTTTATTTGTTAACTTTCTAGTTTAAAGGTTGATCTCTTAGCTACTGTGGAAGCATAGAATGTATCATTTATGTGTCCTATAATGTTATACCATCTTTTTACTTCTTTCTCCCTCATTGCCCGTGCACCACATTTTCGATTTGCCATCTTATGGTTTCCACTGGGGGCTCTTCTCCCATTATGATATTTTCATGCTAACTTGTAAGTTTTAGAAAAGAATATATATCTTTCATCTTTCATATATTCATAAGTATATCCTAATGATAATGTTATAACAACAGAGAAAATCACCCATTTTATGAGTTTCAAAATCATAGGTGAAAAGGGTATTCTGTTAGCTGACCCTTAGGTTTGATTTTAAGGTGCACGACTTAGATTTCCTCACGGAAGTTAGTGTATATATATTATACTAGAGTCAGTATGCTTTTCAAGTTGCTTTTGCTGAAACACCTGACCCCTGTATGTATTTCTTTTCTGTTTGGTCAGCGAAAGATTTTACATTTTAGTGTTTTACCTCTATGTTTTCAAGTATAAGTTCTTGTGGCTAATTATCTCGTTCGAAATTCTGAACATTCAGTGCAGCAACAAACAACTTGTTTGGCATGCTTGTAGGAAGGTTATTTGTTGGAACTGGCCTGGGCTTGGGCCCTCCTGTCGCTGCTCTCTATGTGACAGAGGTATGTAAATGGTCGCCTCTGTTTCACTGGCAAAGATAAAAGTATAGTGGTTATTCATGTGATTGCTATCTTGAATGATAGGTTTCTCCTGCTTTTGTGCGTGGTACCTATGGGGCCTTAATCCAGATTGCGACATGCTTTGGTATATTGGGATCGTTATTTATTGGAATCCCTGTCAAAGAAATTTCTGGATGGTATGATATTAATCTTAAATTCATATGATGTGATATTTATGCTTGATCTTTTTTAAAATATCCCCTGAATTTGTTAACTCAGGTGGCGGGTTTGTTTCTGGGTATCTACCATACCTGCAGCTATACTTGCTCTGGCTATGGTCTTCTGTGCAGAAAGTCCACATTGGTTATACAAGGTTGACACCTAGCACTATTTCATCTTAGACATCATCTCTTATTATCATTATATTTATAACTTATTATCATTATATTTACAAACAGAAAGTAAACGTAGCAGAAATGAAGATGTTGTGTTGGATGTGTGGTAAAACTAGATGGGATAGAATTAGAAATGACGTCATTAGAGAGAGAGAGAGAGTTGGGGTAACACCTACAATAGAAAAGATGGTAGAAACTAGACTTAGGTGGTTTGGGCATGTAGAGAGAAGACATGTGGATTTTGTATATAGGAGAGTAGATCAGATGGAGGGGAGTCAGATCACTAGAGGTGGGGGTAGACCTAGAAAAACTATAAGAGAAACTATTAGGAAGGATCTAGTGAAGGATCTATTAGGAAGGATCTAGTGATAAATGAGTTGGAGAAAGACATGGTTCATGTAGTGACCTAGTGATCCATGTCGTCGTTTGATTGATGTAGCCGACCCCACTTAGTGGGATAAGGCTTGGTTGTTGTTGTTGTTCTATACTTGTTTGATTATCTTGAAATCTCTATGTTAATGAAGCTGTTAGTTTGTTGAAGTGATCTGTGTCTTTTTACATTTACAATCAAGTGCAAGCTTCATTATCTTGTAATCTAGTGTAATCATCAAATACCCCAGAAAGTAAAAAGCCCTAAAGAATGAGAATGCATTTTGTATGCATCATATTTAACCTGCCCATGCTGATTTTTTGTAGCTTCTTTCTAGTGACGACAGTTAGAAATCAAAATGAAGTGAAATCAAATGCAAATAGTTGTCCTGCACTCTTTGGTTTGCTTGTTTTATTTCTTTCCATCTCCCAAACCGTGTCCACTTCTTTTAATCTCGCCATATTTAGTCGTCATAAAAAACAACGAGTTTTCATAGTGTTTATAGTTCTTGAAGGCTTCTACTCACTTCTATGCATATCCTCATTTCCCTTAATAGAAGACTGTAGGAATAGTTTCAACAGTTAACATATTCTCAAATCTCTTTCTAGCCTTCTTTGGCATGATTTGCAATAGTTCTTGGTTCTTATTAATTAGCAAGGCAAAGTGTGTAGTCCATGGAAGTTTCTTATCATAAGTGTTCATCCCTGCATCTCTTCAACTTCTCATCATTTTGATAGTCCTTGATCACTTCTCTCTGTTGTCATACAGCAAGGAAGAACTGCTGAAGCAGAAGCTGAGTTTGAAAGACTTCTGGGTGCATCTGAAGCAAAATTTGCGATGTCACAGTTATCCAAGGTAGATAGAGGAGACGATACTGATACTGTGAAGTTCTCTGAATTGCTTCATGGTCATCATTCTAAAGGTATATAAGTTTTGATGTCCATCTCTAGGATATTTGTGTCATTGTGTATGTAATTGTCATTAGCCTGTCACTAGTTTCTTTAGGTATCCAAAAGTCATTTTGTATTCACGAGTTCGTTTTGCAGTTGTTTTTATTGGATCAACCCTATTTGCTTTACAACAGCTATCTGGTATAAACGCTGTGTTTTATTTCTCTTCAACTGTTTTTAAAAGTGCTGGAGTGCCATCGGATTTTGCAAACGTCTGCATAGGAGTTGCAAATTTGACAGGTACAGTTTCATGTTCATTCTGACAGCATTGAGTTGTTCAATTCTCGAATGCTAATTTTTTTTTCCTGCTTTGCTTAGGATCTATCATTTCGACTGGTTTGATGGATAAACTTGGAAGGAAGGTTCTACTCTTTTGGAGTTTCTTTGGCATGGTAAATTATGGATAGATGTTCTATTGTTTTTTTTCCTTCCTTTAATAGTCCAGCTGTAGCATATCATCATATCAAGGACGACTTTCACACGCATCAAAATATGCGTGTTAGGGACAAGTAATCCTTTTTCAAGTCCTGGCTTGATGTTTATTGTAAAACTTGAAAAATATGAATGACTGTATTGTTATTTTTATAATGAATATCTACAACTATATATAAGACATAATCAAACGAGGGGACTATAGTTTGGATTGTCAACCAACGCAAGCGCACAACTATGGATAACACTGGGAAATTCTCTTTGTTGTGTTAGTGTTTTAATTATTTTTTGTTACTATTTAAAAAAAAAAAAGATCAATATGGTCTTTAATCAGATTTTTTTTTTAAGTATATATTTTTTGTACGGTATAGGCGATATCAATGATCATTCAAGCCACAGGAGCAAGTACACTTTTACCAACCGCAGGAGCTCTGTACCTATCTGTTGGTGGCATGCTACTGTAAGTATGCTGTTACTATGAATACAGATCTTGATTCTTGACAGATGCATATGTAGTGAAAATTATGAGTAAAACTAAATTCATATTTCTAGAAATAGTGATGCGACATTTTCTTTGCTGGAGAGAAGTTTATTCTACTAACGAATTAAAGTCACTAGTAGATGATGTTTCAAAAGAGAATTTTTGAGGATGTTTTCCACTAAATTTTTTTCATCTTTCACGCAGGTTTGTCTTTACATTTGCTCTTGGAGCTGGCCCAGTTCCGGGTTTACTTCTAACAGAAATCTTTCCCAGTCGAATCAGAGCCAAAGCCATGGCATTCTGTATGTCCGTTCATTGGGTAATTTCCTTCTGCTTGCTTATAATTTCTGCTGCGTCCTATTACAATATGGTTATAGTCTCATTAGTACCGATACTTCTAATCAAAGTTTGTCTGGTGTCTAATACTTACACATGTGATACATTCAATTAATTCATTCTTTTTCCTTCAAATTATTAACAGTGCGTGTCTAGTCTCCGTGTTTGTTTTTAGAGGTTATAGTTATATTTGCTGCACACCATTTAGTCTAGATGAGTTTGATAGGTTCTGTTATATGGTTTTAATTTAATCTCTTATATTCCAGAACTTTACCATGGTTAAATTAAAAAAATGAAGCCTTCTAAAGTTTATTGCAATCTTGTACAGCTCATTAACTTCTTTGTTGGGTTACTGTTCTTGCGTTTACTGGAGAAACTTGGTCCACAACTGCTTTACTCAATGTTTGCTACATTCTGCATCATGGCAGTAGTTTTTGTAAAAAGAAATGTGGTAGAAACCAAAGGGAAATCACTTCAAGAAATTGAAATCGCACTTCTTCCCCAGGAATAGAGCTTCTTACAGAGTTCAATTCACTGCAATAATTTTGCATAATTTGGACTATCATAGTTTCAGTTATGGTCATATACGCATTTTGTCCATCTTGGCCTACCTTAATACTACAAGGAGAAGCACAAGGTAGGAACTATGTATTGTTTAAGATTAACATGGTACGAATAGGTTTAGTATATTGATACTGCTACTAGCATCTCATGTTGGGGTTCAGTGATTCCATGTCCATGGATAGAGAAATCTGTACAACGAGAAAAATAATGGGGGAAATCCATGTTTTCCATAATATTTGTCAACACGTAACGTATGTATTATGTAATATAGTATTTTGCTAGGATTGTAATGGCTTGTATTTTGTCTTCCAAATGTTACTTTAAAATTCTTGAAAACAATGTAATTCTCTAAGTATTATTGAGCTTATTCACTAGAGTAAGCAACAAAATCTATTGGAAATCAAAACCACATTATTTGGTGGAGTGGTAGTTCCTCTCAGTTCCTTACAAAGATTTTCATGGTTATTGTCAAGTCACAATTCACAAATTCCATTTCGTATTTCAAGCAGCAATTTCTCAAATAATTTTAGGGAGAAATATTAACTTTCAAGAATGTAGAAATACTCTTTATTCATGTTGTCTTTTAAAACATATATGTTATTACTCGATCTTCATTTCAACTCCAGGAAAATGAGAAAAGAAAGAGTCAACAAAGGTTGATCTAAACAAAGATTTAAATCATCCTAGAGAATTCAAGTTTGAATCTCATTGTTAATGTAAGAAATTTGTATGTAGATAATATATACCTAACACTAGTAAGTCATGAAATTCAACTCACCTAAACTTTTATCTATTAGAACGTTTGGGTGAATACAGCACAGCAAAGTTATACTTTAATTTCTCTCAAAAAAAAAAAGGTTCTACTTTAATTATAAATAGTAACTTGCTAAATATTATACTATGCTTGTTATTCTTTTTTTGGTTACATACCATGCTTGTTTTTCAACAATGCATTCTAAATTCTGTTTCTTAACCACACAAAAATTCCAACCGCAGATTTCACAAGTGAAGTCCAGCAAATATAATACCAATAGAAAAACACAATTACCAAATTCAATTCCGTGCATATAGTGCTCCCAGAATTCACTATACCCCACATGAGTATTAAAAATTGTCCATCCCTATAGATTGTAAAAAAAAAAAAATATATATTTTCAGTCCTCGTCCCCCAGACTAAAAAACACTCAATTCTGTAATTTTAAGAACAAATAAAACCTTTCAGAAGACAATAATCAATTTTTTTCTTCCAATTTCACAGGGATCATAAATATACTTAACAATGATTAAAAAAATTGAATTCAAGGTGCAATCATATCTTCGAGTGCCAAAGTCTTCAAAATTAGAATCACAATCCTTTCATTTGTTACCCTGAAACTCACTTGAAGAATCCTAGTCTTGTCCATTTTTGGTTGAAGGAACAGGAAGTGGTTCTTCAGAGAAGTACTGATCATGAAGTAACTCCGCCGCAGTGGCTCTCCTAGCTGGATCATAACAAAGCAATCTTTTGACTATGGAAACTTCATCATGCAAACAGTTTGGCATGCATGCTTCAAGACCAATAGGGTTTTCGATCTTAGCAAAAGAAATTCTTGCATAATCAGGAAGTTTAGAACAACCATTCCAAGCTTCTTCATTAAGATCACCCAAAACACTAATGATTCTACTAATCTGATCAATATCACCTGTTCCAGGAAACAAAGGCTTCGATGTTAACAACTCAGCAAAGACACATCCTAATGACCAAAGATCAACCTCTAAACCATAATTTGTTGACCCATAAAGTAGTTCAGGTGCCCTAAACCATCTAGTTCCAACACATGATGTGAGGAAACCATCTAGTTTTTCATCCCTTTCTTCATTTGCTTCATATGGCAAAGAATTCTTCCAAGCATCATCGTCGTCATCGCTAGTTGTGCATGTTGCGCGGCACGAGTTGTTACCGTCATGCGTGTTGGTGTCCTTATCATCAGTGTCATATGTGTGACTCTGAATTTTCAGCTCATCTAACACTCTAAAATATTCATCATGAGTCATTCTTTCCTCCTCGTCTTGATTTTCATATCCAGTTTGGTTTTCATTGTCTGATAAGGGAGTAACATCATGAGGATGTTGGGATGAACTTCCATGATTTGTTGCATCAAATCCAGACTTCACAAGTATCCTTGCCTGAAAGAAGTAATCAAATAAAAAACATTCATAGATCAGGAAGCCAATCCGTCTAAAAACAAAGAATTACCTTAGAATGCGTCAAAGTAAAATTAAACACAAGCAAACACATCCCCAAAGAACACAATAAAGAGCTATATGCAATCCTTACTTACTATGATATAGTGTGTGTTTGGAAAACACTAAAATCATTGTGGGAAATCACGGTGGACCAGAAACAATACACTGAAACTTCTAAAAATCACGATGGGAGAACTCTAAACTCATGGTGGCGATTTCCCATCGCTCAACCAAACACACACAATCATTATTTCTTCAATCTACATCCAGAATGTGGATCTGTACCAACAAGAGACCCAAACAACACATCTCCGTCCAAAACTTAAGAGAAGGATCATACGGATCATCTATCTTATATTCTATTCATTTCACTTATTTCTAGTCAAACCTAACTTTTCACACTTGAGTTTCAACATATGATATTGTATGTTTGGATTCACCATGAATTTGGAGATCATAGTGTGCTACCGTGATTTTAAGAAAAACTACGCATTGAAGCTTCAACCAAACTCAACGTGAATCCAAACATGTACTAAAATTGCAACATTCAGTGGAAACTAAGCTAATGCCACAAATTGCAATTTGCAATAATCCATGATAAACCCAAATCACATTACAGAAACGAATTCTAAAACGGTACATTTTGAAGCTTCAACCAAACTCAACATCCCTCCAAACAAGCACTAGGGTCATTTTTGGATAAACAACTTAAATTGCAGCTTATTCCATAAGCGCTAATCATGTTAAGTATGTATGTATAATCTATTTCTATAACAATTAACAAAAGAGAAAATAAAGTTATATTGTTTATGTCTAAACTATAAACTGTTTTCATAAGCTATCTTGGGGAGCCAATGAAAATAAGCGTAAAACAACGGATAAACATGTCCTAAGCTGTTTCATAAGTTCTCTGAAACAGTCTCAAATGTACATATGTCAGTACATAAGCTCAAATAAGTCAACCCAAACATTCTAAAATTGCGTCATTCAGTTAAAGATCAGCTATTGCCACAAAACTGCAATAATCCATGAACAACACAAACCACATTACACAAGCAAATTGCAAACAAAACATATCAATAAAGTGAGTCACCTAACAGTCTAGCAAACACACATTCATAAAATCAAGTCATTGAACTCAAGTAGTTAATAAACTTCATTCAACAACAAATCTTTCTAAAAAAGCTCGGGTTCATATCCTGACTATAACAACTAAACTAACTATTAGTCAAACTTTACTTACCTCCTGACCTTATGTTTAGAAAAAACTCGGGTTCAAATCCCAACTATAACAACTAACTATTAGTCAAACTTTACTTACCTCTTGACCTTAGTCTGGATTATCATAGCCCAAATCCCGAGAAACGCACTCATAAAACCAAGTGATTTGTAGTTAATAAACT
The DNA here is from genome assembly GCA_946800305.1 of Medicago arabica. Lineage (NCBI taxonomy): Eukaryota > Viridiplantae > Streptophyta > Magnoliopsida > Fabales > Fabaceae > Medicago > Medicago arabica. The sequence continues at coordinate 2,964,474 of OX326966.1, read as the reverse complement.
TCACTCACTTACGAATCATTCGAAAAAACTTAAGTTCAAATCTTGACTAAAACTATCCTTAATCAAACTTTACTTATCTCCCAAGCAAACTCCGTATTACCAGAGTCCGAAAAACACATTCATTAAAATCAAGTCATTTAACTCAAATAGTTAATAAACTTCATTCAATATCATAGAAAAACCCGAATTCAAATCCTTACAAAAACAATTCTTAGTCACACTTTACTTACCGACTGACATAACTCCGAATTACCAGAACCCGATAAAACAGACACTCATTAAAAAGTAAACAAAAAGCAAACAACATAAAACAAAACACAAAAATGAAGTAAAAAAACACAAAGATCAAAACTTTATAACCAAAACCTGTCCAAAATCAGCAATTTTCAAAACCCCATTATCCGAAACCAAGAAATTCTCCGGCTTCAAATCTCTATGAACAATCCCATTCCTATGACAATCATAAACCCCATTAACAATCTGCATCATCCACCCTTTCACTTCACCACCACCAAACCCATCTCTGATCACAGAACCCAGATCACTCTTCAAAAACTCCAACACAATCACTGCATCTTCTTCCTCCCTCCAGAAGAATTCATGCATGAACACAACGTTTTCGGAGCCCCGAAGAATGCGTAAAGCGGTGATTTCTCGTGATGCTGATTGGTGGTCGTGGATTTCTTTCAACGCGACGGGTGTTCCGTCGGAGAGGCGGCGGCCGCTGTAGACGTCGGAGTACGTGCCGGAGCCGATGTGGGTGATGATGGAGTATTTGGTTGTGATTTCGGGTCGGGTTTGGATGCTCCAATTTTTTGTTGGAGGATCCATTTTCAATTTTCTCAAATATTAAAAAAAATTAATTATAAGAAAATGAAAATATTTGAGTTTTGGAGAATTTTTGTGAATGGTGTGTGACTTTCAATTTTCAACACTCTTTGATTTCTCTTTGGGTTTTCAACTCTTTATATTTTTGTTTGTCTTCATTAGTGGCACATTTTGTTATTGTCTATTTTTCTTCTTCTTAATATTTCTAAATTATTATTCAATTAAATTGATTCTATTAATGGTATAGGACCACATGATGTTATGAACTCATCAACTTTTTTTTTTTCTCTTTGCCTAAATGTAAATGATTAAATGCTTGGTCAAATACAATGAGATTGGGTGTATCATGAACCAAAAAAAAAAACTAGTTTCTCATTATTTCAAATATTAAAGTTGGAATCTAGAGAGAAAGAATTATTCATACTTAATATTTGACAATGGTTATAATAATACTAATTCAAAGTAAGTTAGGGAAGAAGAAAAAACACAAGTAAATACTTATAAAATTTTGTAAAAAAAACTTGATCAAAGTCGTAAACATGGTTTTTTTTTCCTTCCATTTTTAAAACATCATTGGTGCTATTAGTTTGGTAAAAAATTGATTAATTACATAGTTGTACTCCACAGAAATTGTGAGATGGAGGGAGTATTTTTTTAGAAGTCAAATTAGTACACGAAAATTGATACATGAAAAATCGACTCTAAAAAGTACATATTTCAAGGTCTTAAGTCAAGATCATCAAACTAACTCAAGTGAATTAGTAGTAGTATTTTATTTGTAGTGTTGCATTTTCTTCTTATCTTATTGCGATGATGGTTATATTTTTTAATATATTAATTAAAGCAATGTCAGTTGCTAAACTATAACATATAATTAAATTCAAAACGCTTAGATGAGATGACGCGAATGTCTTCTAACTTAACCAAGGTCGTGGGTTTGAATTCAACTTTGGGTAGACTGCAACGTTAAAACTCTTAAGGAGAGTTTACCTTTCATTTGAGTCTTGTAAGGCTCGAGTGATTTCTTTTTGTGGTGGCCAAGGTTCGAACCCCGGACCTTGCATATATTATGCGTTGTCCATACCAACTGAGCTAAGCTCAAGAGGACTAAGGCTGAAGTGATTAGTATCCGTAATTGTGTGCAGGGGATACCTGATTTACACACAGAAAAATATTATCGGCTTAAATGTATTTGTAGTATCCAATTTTCATTTTTATGAGAATTTGGTATTCTTATTTCAAAATTCATTTTTTTTATCCCCTATTTCAATTTTTTTAAGGCTTAATAGCAGTTTTGACCCCTAAGTAATAGAAAGTTGTAATTTTGGCTCCTTAACAAAATAAAATACAATTCAGCCTCCTAAGTACCACCCCTTTTGCAATTTTGGCCCCAGGAAAATTTTGACCAAATCAATGCTGACGTGGACGCCACATGTGTAATTTTTTTAATTTTTATTTATTTTTAATTATTAAAAAACAATTAATATTTTAATTAAAATAATAAAAAAATTACACAAGTGGCGTCCAAGTCAGCATTGACTTGGTCAAAATTGGCCTAGGGGGCCAAAACTGCAAAAGGTGCAATACTTAGGGGGCTCGATTGTATTTTATTTTGTTAGGGGGTCAAAATCGCAACTTCCTGATACTTAGGAGGCCAAAACTGCTATTAAGCCTTTTTTAAAGAGTAAATTACACTCTCCTCTTCTGAAAGATGCTTGAATTACACTTTTTTTTTTTCATGTGTTAAAATATACACTTTTGTCCCCTCTTATTCAAAACATATTAGAAAACATTTCACCCCTTCCCCTGAGAGAAGTTTGAATTGCATGTGTCAAAGAAAACTCTGTTGAAATTGATGAGCATATTCGCAACAGAGAGAACAATTGGTGACTTATCCAAAACTTACTTGTAGCGATCACATGAGTTTTAATGCTCGTTGTCTAAAATAGAGTGAACCAACCTGAAAAAAGCCACATGAGAGGCAAGCATGTGCCTCTTAACACACAAATAAGTAACTGTTTTGAAAACAAACAAATCTTCAAATACAATCGGATCAATTACCATCACACCTAAGGAATATTGATACTGATGAGTAATTAAGAGAGTTATGTAATCAAGATTCTCACTAGATTTTGGACTCCGTAGAGATAGGAAAAAATCGATTTGTGGACTCTTTATTCGTCTCAATAATTTGGGCAATCAACACCAAAATAGTTCTATGTTGCAATGGCTCATATTGAAACGGGAGCAAGTTGGTTTTATTTTTTCCATTAGAAAAGGGAAAACAATAGACATCGAAAAAATAATCCTTAAATAAATATAGTCTACAACAAAGTTTTGGCTTTTCCCGACTTAATCATACCTTTTATGTGAGAATGCAAAAATGATTGATCTATCTTATGTTTAGAAACATCATGGAGAGGATAAAGATAGTCACATGACAAGAAAGGAAACAGTTGCTGATGAGAGTTGCCCTCACATAACTAACACTGATCCATTTTCTTTCCCGTCCTATGACAATATTTTACCACTACACAATGATGTTGAATGTAAGATAAATCAATTAAAGCAACATTTCATTGGAATAAAGGAGATCGTGTTTACATTCACCTCCTCATACAAAAGTGTGATTAAGTGAGGGAGACTAGAATATGTCTATCATTTTATCTTTCATGGTGGCAAAAATCAAGATAACTCGCTCCTACTTGAAATCTGAGTCATCAAAGCATGGAAATATATTAATGCTGATATATGTTGTCTAAATTTTTGGAAACAATTGAAGAACACAAGATGCTAATTTTTTTTTGGTAGTCTTGATGAGTCAAATGCGGAGATATTTAATAAACACTCGCTTATTAACCGTTCAATTTCAATTTTCCACATCTATAGTGGCCGATGATCCGATTGCCTTTTCCAATTTATTTTTCAAACACAGTTGACTATTTCAGTGTCAAAAGACACATGTTTGCCTTCAAGGAACTTTTTGAGTTGGACCACTCTAATTCGGACAATGAGAATTACAAAAGAACTCAACAATGAGATCAATATAAGATTTTTTTTTAGATAATCACATTGTTCTCTTTCTTTATGCAAATCTGCTGATCAATTTCACCCACAACTTTCTTTGATACTCGCGACACCCTTTATAGAATAACGCTTTAATGAGAAACCGACTCTTTTCTACTTTCAGATTCTAAATGAAAAACAGCGTGGAATTGTCAAGCAAATACGATGCCTTGTTATGTGTAGTTCATAAAACAAAGTAGAACCCAATAAAAAAAGTCATATAAACTTACCACAAAAATAAATCTAGTGCCATGATGATCTTTATTTTTCAACTTAGTTGCAACAAATGACTTTCAAGTCAAAATAATTACTAACTCAGTTCCACATAATAAATTCAGTCACTCAAGAAGGTGCATAAACTTTATGCTACTCAAACAAAGATGCACACAATAAATGCAAAAACTAATCCTAAGCTAATACATGCAATCTAAGATCATAAACACAAAAACAACACAACAAGACATCACACTAGCTAACAATCAAATTAAATCAACGTTCCTTAAAAGAATTAACATTTAAGAAAAATCCTAAAGATCAAAATTCCTAAAGATTGGGGTTCCAGCATTTGAGGAACACAAAGTTTCAAACGTTATAAAATTACTCCCAAACAAAATTAGAGTGCAAACTAAAGATATGTGTTTTAACTTTAAGAATGATTTTTTTTTTATTAAAAATGAGTAACATGCCTGTGGTAACAAGAAACTAAAACAAAATTGGTTTAGAAGAGGGAATGAGAAAAAATGCATCAAGGTGTGACCAAGGGAGGGGGACAGAGACAATGTGGTCTCCTCTTGGGTTGAGAGAGAAAGAGGTGGATTTTAAGGTTTTGTGAGGATTTCTTTCTTTGGAAGTGAACAAGAGAAGTGGGATTTTAAAAGAGAAGTGAGGGTTTTTACGTCGAGAGAAAAGTGAGATTTTTATTTTTAACTTGCATGATGACTAATTCACTATCAAGAGATTAGTTTCTTTTTATGGAGTAGTGCCAAAATTGGTTGCATTAAAATGGAAAAAAGGAAAAAGTAATGATAAAGATAAATTTGATGGTACTCAGAATAACAAAAGCAGTTGGAGTGTTGGTGAGAAAGAGTGTACTTGGCTGAACGATTAGTAAGAAACTTCACATGCTTGTGTCTCTTGGTATGTTTTGTCCCATGCATTCATCACATAAGATAAGGATCATTCACTACTAAAAGTTTAATTAATCCAAGTGATCATAGTGGGTACACTTTTATGGTTTTCGTCAAAAATCAACAATTTAACCATTTCTTTTTCTTCTTAGTGATAGAAAAACATAGTTTCCATCGCTATTTCAACTTTTTATAGCAACAAGATTTATAAAAAACCACTCAAACATCAATGCTGAAAATTAAGTTTTACAATTACATGTTCATAGTTTGAGATTATTTTTTTGTAGATCAGAAAAATAACATATAAAAACTACAGTTACGTTTTGTGTTTATACCCACAAGTTCTTTACTAGACAGACACATCCCTAACAAAATTGTTGAAAAAGGAAGCTTCGTTTATTTTCCCTTTCCCTTCAACACTGAACCAGTTATATCAAGACCAACCTCCAAATTTCAACTCAATTTAGGACACTTTACTACACCATGTTTCACACCAAAAACAAGTAGCAATGGTAGTAAAGTCGCTACTCACCCTTCACGTACAATCTCATTTCGATCCATAAAGGGTTTCTTGTCTGTTTCAACCCAATTGGAATTGAAGAACGAGAAAGAGGTTAAGAGGTTCATAACTGTAGCACTTACGTTAAAGTATAAAACTCTTATTTAAATTTTCATGGCACATAAAACTCTTATTTAATAATGAGTCAGTTCTACTACAAAAATGGGCTTATATAGTGTTTTTTTTGTTTTAGATAGCGCTATTGTAAATGGCGCTGCTAAAGGTAATATAGCGTTTTTTTCTGTATAAAGCGCTAGCTAAAGCAGGGTTTATATAACGCTTTATGTCAAAAAGCGCTAGCAAAGGTTCTCCTTAGATAACGCTTTCAAAAATAAACGCCATCTAAGTCAGGTTTAAAAACATTGTTTTTGTTTTAAAAGCGTTATGTAACAATAGGTTTAGATAACGCTTTATAAAGGACAAAAAACACTAGGAAAAGCATTTAATTTATTTTATTTTTGTCAATTTTTTTTTCCTTTCGAGATAGTATTTTTTTATTAATTTAAAGTTATATATATATATAAAGTCAGAAATTTAAAGGGAAATATATGTATAATTTTGGCACATTATAATTGAGACTATTATTTATCAAATAAAACTTAACCATATCATAAAAAATGTATGTATATATAGCATAAAAATCAGAAATGTATAGCCTCTAATATGGTAACATGGATATTTCTAAGAGTTACAACTAATTAGTTAACATAAAGATCAAAATCTTCTATGATATCGTGCGGTCTTCATCTATCTTCTTGGTCTTCTCAACATTTTTATCCAAAACAAGCAGGCAAATCATCATTCATTTCCAAATTTCGTTCACTCTCGTCCACATGAATAGATACTAGAAAACACCATTAAGCAATAACACTATATTATATTAGAGATAAATTCAAAGTACTATTGATCATGAGTACAAATTAAAGCAAGATTATAAACTAAAACAACTACCACTTCTAACAAATATATTTAGAAACATTAAACTCACCTTATTATAAAAAATTCATATAACTTTTAGGTTGATCATGAACCGACACCATTCTTCTTGAATTTCTATTAGTTTATCTTTTGAGTATGTCACACACTTGAAACCATCAATGTACTGCACATATTATAACGTAAAAAATAACCATGTTACTTAATAAACTTAATTATATACGGATCTTATACTTTAATATAAAAAAAACATACCAGCTACGAAGATTGTGTAATCCAGCTACGAAGATTATCTTATATGTCAATGTAATGAGGGAAAAGGGACAAAACTTCAAAAAACAGATTGTTATCCCACTCACTAGGTATTTAGGACACAAGTAGTGCAATTGTTATAAACAATAATAACTTTTCATGGTTTACGTCTATGTGATGATAGTAAAAGTAAAGAGGTTGCAGACACCCTAACAAAATCGTTAGCTACAAGTTCAGATATCTCACACACAAACCAAAAGGGCATCTTCTAAAATTAACATAATAGCTGCCTAAACAAAAAGTATGAATGAATCTAAACTGCTAAGGAAGATTTGCTAATCCCCTAGGAGAATATAACAATACCTTCTCCCTTTGAAACAATGGCTATCTTAGCAACAAACATATATATATGTCTATGAATAACATTCTACAACCAGCTGTTTTATATAGCCTTCACTCCAAGACATGCAATAACTCATGAGGCAACTTAAGTTAGAAATTTTCAACACAACTTTGCCATCTTAATGGAAGCCAAAAATAAACTAAAATATTTTCAATACAGTTTCCACAACTTAATTTCAAAATCCCCTAGTGATGTGCCAAGATAGTGGATTTTCATTTTGGGGTCAGTGTAAAGCTATTTTACAACAACAACAGATCCATACTTTACATCAGTTAGTATAATAAATTGTTGGCATTGTTAAGAGGCCTCTAAACAGATAAAGCTTAGACATTATTTAGGACACAAGTAGTGGCCCCTTAACACACAAGTAAAAAGGATAATTTTACTTTTGTAAAAACTAACACAAATGGTCAAAAAGGTCAAAGGACCCTATCACCGCATCCTCTTTCCTTTTCAATTTCTTTCCAATCTTCCCTTTTAGGCCTATTATGCATCCTTCAATATTCTTAAAGCCACAACATAATGTATTTGTTATGAAATCACCTATTATATGTGTCATGAATGAAAAAGTGTCACTAAAATAAAATTAACTTATACAAATAATCCTTAAAATTGTCAGAGGAGGTCTATACTACGTATGTATAGGAAGATTATTATTAATCCCACCTCCCTCCGATTAATGTCATAGACATAGTCTTATTTTCTCTTCAAGAGTAAAATGTGGAAATAAAGGGCTAAAGAAGAGATTCAAGATGAAAAGTTGCTATTTGCTTCAAGAGTAAAAAAGTAGTACTACATTTCTCAAAAAAATATTTAGTACAGTATTGCGGTTGCATACAAACCTCTAGGAGTTCAATATTGAGGTTGCATACCACAATTTTTTTTTTGTTAAATTAAATCATTGTGAACAAGACATGAACGAAGCGTGTCGCACACTGGAACAAGCTTAATGCCAGAGTGTTGAAGCAAAGGAAAAAAGATTTTTTTGGGACACTAGTCTGACACGTGTCGCCCACTGGGACATGCTTTAAGCTATAGGTGTCTGCATTCCGAGAGTAATGGTGTCTACGTGTGAGTTAGTGTATGTGTTTCATGGTGTTCACCAATTGTATAAACTACAATCTTACCCTAATTATGACATTCCTAAAAAAATAAAAAGGAACCTTTTTTATATAAAATTAGAGACAGAAACACCATTCTCAATCTTAGTTCTTAGAATTTTAACTCTCTAACGTCTTTATCTCAAACCAATTAACTGGCAGTTATTCATTGCTTTCACCAATATGCCAACACATTGTAAAAGCTAAGGACAATTTCAAAGGACAATTTTTGATTAAAAAAGTTTTAAGGATTTTAAAAGACTTTGCATGATTTTAATAACTTTCATGATTTTAAAAGACTATCAAGATTTCAATGGATTTGCATCATAGGATTTTAGTGGATTTGAAATGATTTTATGGATTTTAAAAGATTTCAAAAGATTTATGAATTTTAAGGACTCATTGAAAATAAATGATTATAACACACTCTCTTTCACAGTATTTTCAACAAAGACTCTTTTATTTATTTTATGTTATTTGATTAAGAGAGAAATAGAGAGAGGGGAGAGAGAGAGAGAGAGAGAGAGAGAGAGAGAGAGAGAATGGAAGAGATGAGAGAGAGAGGGAGAGAGAGGGGGGAGAGAGAGAGATGAGAGAGATAATAAAATCTTAAAAGAAAAAACAATCCTAAGAAATTTCATGTTTTCATGAACGACTTTTTCACGATAAAATTTCACTAGAAAATCCCACAAAATCCATCAAAATCTAATTTATTAAACAATCCTTCAAAATTTGAATGATTTTGAATACCACAAGACTTTTTTTAAGTGATGAAGAGTCTTGATTGATTACCACAAGACTTTTTTAAATAACAAAGAGTCTTGATTGAATACCACAAGACTTTTTTTAAGTTGCGAATAGTCTTGGTTGAATAACACAGACTTTTTCATTATAAAAAAGTCTTTTAAAATCTCTTAAAATCTTAATCCAATACACCCTCTAGACTAAAACCCTAATTTGGCCATATAAACAATTTTGGACAGAATAAACAATGAAGCAAAAAGAAAACACCATTCTCATTCCAAGTTCATAGTAACAATACAGAACGGAACACAAAGTGAAGAATGGGAATAGTAAAGGTAGTACCTTGGTGACAGAGTGACAAACACCGTCGTAAAGAACAACTTCGACAAACTCCGACGGTGAAGAGTTCTTCGATTTTGTGTGTGTGGTTGGAAGCTAGAGGAGTCTTCGATTTTGGAATTGGTGGTGTAGAGGGTGTTATTGAATTTGGCTAAATTGGGGGATTAGGGTATAAGGGATTTAGAGAGAGGGAAACCAATTTTTTGGAAAGAGAGATATGTTTTTTGGAGAAGTTTGGAGAAAGTAATTTAAGTGATATATATATATATATATATATATATATATATGAAAAAAATATTAAAAAAATGTGTGTTTTGATACAGCAATTTATTTTTCATAAAAATTGAAAAATTATTCCAAATATGTGTTACGCAAGATCGAATAGACGACCATTTAGTTCAAAGCGTTTTTTATATAAAAAAACAACAAAATATAAGCACAGAGAATCGAACAAGGGATTTGAAGGTCATTGTGTTAATGCTTACTTTATAAAATAGCGTTTTTTTTAACCTATAAACGCTATCATTCTCGAGCATACATCAGCGCTTATAAAGCGCTATTTAAGGTTGATTTATTTATAGCGCTTTACATCAAAAGCGCCATATACGATTAATCCTTCTTTTTTTTTTTTAAATATTTATTATTTTTATTGAACCTATATTGACGCTTTCAAAACAAAGCGCTATATAGACTTACACGCATAGATAGCGCTTTTTCAAAAAAGTGCTAGCTAAAACCTCCGTGTTTTGATTTATAACGCTTTTGTCAATTTTGTTGAAAATTCAAACAGTGAGTGCCAAAACTAGTTTTGAATTTTCCACATCGTCGAAACTTTTTATAAAAGAACGTACGAAAAACAACTTTCTCATATAAACAATTGTATTTTGCTCATTATTTTAAAAAATCTCATTGCCCATAGTGAAACTAACACACTCCAAACATGTACATGGTGCTACTCGAACAAAAGTCATTTGGGCCTGTTGAAGTTGGTTTTGAATTAGGTATATGAGTCATATCACTTATATGTTACTCAACATCTACTCTTGCATCCAATGCCGAACTTTAACTCCCACTTAACATATCTCTCTCAAGTATGAGACTTTTTGCATCCAAGATCTACAGCCAAGAATAACTTCTACTTCCTAGTGAATTCGACCAGAGCTTTGATACCATCATTGGACCTTACGAGAGAGTCAATATTGGTGTGGATTAACCAATTATATTGAGAACAACTAGACAAATGAGAATGATACCACATCTTCATCCAATATCGTAAACATGACAAAATTCTAGCCCGTGCTTGGCACGGTTTCCATACTAGTTAGTTCACCAAAATTGATACATAAAGATAAAAAATTTAAAAAGAACACACTTTAAGGTTTTAAGTCTTGATACATGACAATATAACTTTAAAAAGCAAGTATTCTAACTCAAATAAATTAGGGTCTTACTAACTTGTGCCCTTAGGACACATGTTAAGGATTTAAAAAAAAAAGCAAGTATTTACTGAGAAGAATTAATTCACATGAAGCATTTAACTTTTTGAGAAATTAATTAACACAATTTTCAATACAATTTTTTTATATTTAGTACATTAACATATGTCATAAGGGAACATGTTAGCATTTCCCAATAAATTAGTAGTACTCTTATTTCAAAATTCTGTTTTTCAATCCCCTATTTTAATTTTTTAAACCTTTTGATCGCTGCCCTATTTCACGGTCAACTTTGATGACTTTTTCAAGTCATTAATGACGTGGGAGGGCACATGTGGACATATTGAATTTAGTGATGTGTCCACATGTGCTTTGCTACACTATAATTACTTTAAAATATAATTAAAGTTGTCTAAAAAATATGGTGAGGATGAAATGTCATAAAAATTGAAACCGAGGACCAAAAAACTGAATTTTACATGTCTCAACAAATCTTGGGAATCTAGCAACCTTGCTTTGTGTTTCTCTCTCTAGAAATGCCCTATTATCTCTCTAAAACCAGAAAAACATGATAAAACAATAAAAGATCATGAGGAAAGAGAAGAGAAAACTATTTATATGAGTTGTATTCGAGCTCGTTCGCTTAAGCGAGTTGAGGCCGCTTAAGCGAGCTAGCTAAGGAATCTTCCGTTGGTCAATGGGAGACTGCCACGTGGGCCTTATCGACTGAAGTTTGAAGAACTTTGCTTAAGTGTCTGGGAAGCAAGCAGAAAGCGAGACATTCTGGTGCCCTCTGAAAGTTGGTCGCTTAAAGCAAGTTGAGGTCGCTTAAGCGAGCTAGCCTTTCTTCATAAGCGAACTGTAAGCGTGCCATGAGCGAGCACTTCTTTGATCTCTGGAACTTGCACGCTTAAGTGAGTTGAGGTCGCTTAAGCGAGCAACTGATCTTCAACAAGCGTTCATAAAGCGAGCAGACAGCGTCCTAAGGAGTTGCTCTCTGGAACTTTCTCGCTTAAGCGAGCTAACTTTGGTTCGGGAGCTTCTTTCTTGGTCCTTGCTTGTCATTTCCTGCATAAATTGGGCAAGATCAGGCATGTAAAGCATAAATGGTACAAATACAACAATTGGTAGCTTTTCCTTAGATAACTTGCAAAATAAGTCACTAAAATGCCTAGATTAACACATAAAATATGTTACTTTAAATTTTGAGCATTTATCAGCCCACATGTGCTTTGATACACCATAATTACTTTAAAATATAATTAAAGTTGTCCAAAAAATATGGTGATGATGAAATGTCATAAAAAATTGAAATAAAGGAACAAAAAACTGAATTTTAAAATATAAGTGGTCAAACTTCAAAAAAAATGAAAGTAAAAGTACCAATATTGAATTTAAAACTTTATATTTATTATATTTCAATTTTATATTTTGTAAGAGTAAACATGGAATTTATGTTCTTTTCCTTAAAAAATTAATTAATTTTACGAGAGTTTAATTAATTCTATCGGTGTATAAATATTGTACACATTTATGTTATGATACGTTGTCACGTCAATCAATAATATGTTGTCACGCCAATCAATAAATATGACAACTCGTGTATTTTACATTAATTAATTGACGTGGCAACATATAATTAAATACATATATATTATGTTAACTATTTATACATCAACAAAATATATTAATTAAATTTATTTGACAATTATAAAAAGTCTAAAATAAATAACATAGACTTTGTTTCCATGATGAATGACACAAAATCAACATCTGTAGTCACAACCATTAACACATCATAGCCAAATTCAACACATTCATAGTGCCTTGAGGATCTCCTCAGCTCTAGAAATTGTGAATTATGTTCCAGTTTCAATATTATCAATCTTCACTTTGAGGTTTTCCATTAAGAGAGCAAATTTTTTAGAACGACGCCGTCAGCAAGAAACTTTACAGCTCGTTCTCTTTGTATGTTTTAGCCCATGCATTCATCAAATAAGGATCATTCACTATATAAAATTTTATTAATCCAATCTCAAATTAGTCACCTAGCTTACAATAATTAACCCAAAGGATCATAATCTATTTAATTAAAGCCTTTTTAATTCATAATAGATTTAGAACAAATTTATAATCCCTCATAACAAAAGGGAAAATGCTTGGGAGGTGGAGTAGGTCTGACACAAATTGAGACCTAGGGCAAATTTTAAAAATTAGACTTTTAAAAATAAAAATCCCCCCCCTAAAAAAATAGTTTGGTAAAACTATTTTATTTTTATTTTTTATCTTTTTGATGCAAAACTTTGTTGAAATTTAACCACTTGTATAAAAAAATTGAACTTAGCGTGTTTCATGAACTCATATTGAGGCCTAGTACATGGGTATGTATTCTATGATAAAACAATATAATCCCTATAGTTATATGTAAAAAAGAAAATTGAATCACCAAAAATTGATGTATTTAGAATAAATTTTAGATCAAGTACTTAAATTTTGGTGGATTCAATCTTTTCTTAATACATTGGACCGGTTGTAATACGAAGAAAAAATATCACACGAAGTTACACTATAATTATAGTTGCACAAAATTGCTAACATAGAAATACATATCTCACCCAAGATACAAAAAACTCAAACACGACACAATTAAAACTACATAATTCTAAACTCAAAATAAACAATGCATTCATCATCAAATTATCAAAATAGACGAAACAAAATTAAAGAGGGTTAAGGAGAGTGATGGCATCAACCAATGACTCTAAAAAGAACCATCGTCGTTGTCGCAATTCTCTCTGCTAATGAGGATAACTAATCCTCATACGACTCTTCTTCTTTCGTGACTTCCATCTCACTAACTTCATCTTCGTCATTGCCTTCTTTAGTACCTCTTTGTTTGTCATGCAGGTGCATCGAACTAGGAACCCAGCTTACAAGCTAATGATCTTCTTGTCACTCATGAAAATTTACATTCAAACTTTGACACATTTTTTACAACACCTTCACTTTAGCAAGATTTATGGAGGCCTCACACATTTCTTTCCAAAGCACCTATATCGAGAGGGCCAACTCTTTAATCGAGTAGCCGAAAATTTATGCGACCTTATTGAGTGGCTAAATTCGTTATGCCCAGTTAGTTTTTATTTTGACTTGAAAGTCGGTTGGAGTTGATATATATATATATATATATATATATATATATATATATATATATATATATATACACACACACACACACACATATATCATATGCTTGTTTTAAATTCAATTTTATGGAATGTTTATTTGACATTTGCTTGTAATTTTTTTGTTCTACTTTGTTTCTAGACTATGCCATGACAATAAAGGAAAAAAGTAAAGCCCCCACATTCACACAACAATTTGATGCTGAAAGAACTTATCATCTCTAAAATGTGAAAATATAAGAGGGTTATTTCTCAAAGATACATCAATCTAGAATGGTGTTGCATGTGCCAAAGCAAAGTCTACTAAAATTGATGAGCAAATTTGCAGCAGAAGATGAGAATCATTAGTGACTTATCCAAAACTTACATGTAGTGATCTCATGGTTTTAATAATCATTGTCCAAAATAGAGTGAACCAACCAAAAAAAGTCACATGAGAGGAAAGCATATCCCTTTTAACACATGAACACACAACTCTGTTTTGAAAAAAAATAAAAAATCTTCAAATACAATCAGATCAATTACCATCACACCTAAGGAAAGTTGAAACTAACGAGTCATTAAGAAAGTTGTTCATTCAAGATTCCCACTAGGTTCTGGACCCCGTAAAGCTAGGAAAAAAAATTGTGGACTCTTCATTCGTCTCGAATAATTTGAGCAATTAAACACCAACATATTTCCATACTGTAATGGCTCAGATGAAGCGAGAGCAAGTTTATTTTCTTTCTTTTTTTTTCCATTATAAAAGGGAAACAATAGACATCGAAAAAATAATTATAAACAAATACAGTCTATAGCAAAATCTTGGTTTTCCATGACTTAATCACACCTTTTATGTGAGAATGCAAAGGTCAACATGAGCTGCTCCTTTGTTCCAACGAAAAAGGCAACAATGATTGATCTATCTTATGTTCAAAAATCATGAAGAGGATAAAGATAGGCGCGTCACATGAAATAAAATGACCGCTGATGAGGGCTACGCTCACATGACTAACACTAATCCCTTTTCTTTCCTGTCTTATGCCTAGCACTACACAATGTTGTTGAATATAAGATAAATAAATTAAAGTAACATTTTCATTGGAATAAGGGAGATCATGTTGACCTCTGTATTCTCACACAAAAGGTGTGATTAGGTCATGGGAAACCATAACTTTGCTCAAATTGACTATAGATTGAATTTATTTATTGATTAATTTTCTAATGTCTATCATTTCATCTTTCATGGTGGCAAAAATCAAGGTAACTCGCTCCTACTTGAGATCAGAGATATCAGAGCATGGAAGTATATTAGCGCTGATATATGTTGCCCAAATTTTTGGAGATAACTGAAGAACACAAGATGCAATTTTTTTGTTGTTGTTGTAGTCTTGATTGGTCCAAAACGAAAATATTTAACAAACAACACTCTTAATAACTCATCAATTTCAATTTTCCTTGGGTATAGTGGTCCATAATCCAATTGCCATTTCCAATTTATTTTTCAAACTAAGTCGACTATTTATGTATCAAAAGACACATGTTTGCCTTCACTTGACTTTTTAGGCTGACTCTGTTTATTTTGAACAATGTGAATTATAATATAACTAAACAATGAAATCAATATCAGAAAAATTTAGACAAATCACTGATTGTTCCCATTCTTTGATGCAAATATGCTAACCAATTTCACTCACAACTTTCTTTGGCACTCACAACGTCCTTTATAGAATAACGCTTTAATGAAAAACCAATTCTTCTCTACTTTCACATTCTAAATAAAAAAAACATCAAATTAGCAAGCAAATATGATGTCTTCACATATTCCGTTTGGAAAAAGAATATAGTTCACTAAACAAAGTAGACCCCAATAAAATAAAGTCATATCAAAAAATGAATTTAGTGCCATCATGATCTTTATTTGTCAAATTAGTTACAACACATGACTTTCAAGTTAAAATAATAACTAACTCAGTTCCACATAATAAATTCAGTCACTCAACAAGGCTGCATAAATTTTATGCTACTCAAATAAAGATGCACACAACATCATTTAAAAAAAATTATCAAACACTTTGAGGTCAACACAATAAATGCAAAAACTAATCCTAAGGTAATACATGCAATCTAAGATCATAAACACAAAAACAACACAACAATACATCTAACAATCAAATTAAAGCAACGGTGAGGTTCCTTAAAATAATTTGCATTCAAGAAAAATTCTAAAAATCAAAATTCCTAAAGATTAGGGTTCCACCATTTGAGGAACACAAAGTTTCAAACTTTATCATACTACCAAACAAAATTAGAGTACTAACTAAAGAATGAGTTTTAAGAATGAAATTTTTATTAAAAATGAGTAACATGGCCTGTGGAAACAAGAAAAAAAAAATTGACTTAGGAGAAAAATGCATCAAGGTGTGACCAAGGGAGTGAGAAAGAGGTTGTTATGAGAGAGAAAGAGGTTGTTTTTTAGGTTTTGTGAGGGTTTCTTTGTTTGGAAGTTAACGAGAGAAGTGAGTTTTTAAAAGAGAAGTGAGGGTTTTATTTTTATCTTTGGTTCCTCCTCCTCCTTTGCTTTGTTTTTCTGCTTCTATTTATGCGCAAAAATTAGGCTAAGGTACCTTGTTAGAATATGACAAAATTGCAAGGTTGTTATTGTAGCAGAGATAAAAAATGAAGAGAAATGTAGAACTATGGAGTAGTGCCAAAATTGGTTGCATCAAAACGGAAAAAGGAAAATGTAATGGTAAAGAGAAATTGGATGATACTCAGAATAACAAAAGTAGTTGGAGTGTGCTGGTGATAGAGGGTGAACTTAGTCCTTTTTTTTTTTTTGCAATTCTAAATTTTAATAATATTTTTTGTATAATTTTTTTAAATCTAATATTAATATAAATGTATTTCTTTTATAGATTTTATGAGAAAACTAAGGATGATGGATTATCTATCCAGTGAGAACGAATGAGTGGCAACAGTGGCTAGTAGTGCTCCGGTGTGACACTAACTGCTTCCGGCACGGTGACGGTGAGTTTTCGCGGTGGAACGAAAGGTGCCTGCATGCACATTAGCACTCCAACGCTCAAGTCAGTAATGAAATTGAGAAAGAGTGTATAGAAAGTGTTGTGAAAAGCGATATGTACCTTGAAGGTGAAGCAAGTTCGCGCATTGGTCATAACCGTTTCCAGGTTATGCGGCGTATGATTAGAGAGGAGGACACATGTAGGGTGATCCTCGAACGAAGTCGTGCTTCTGTGTGTCATGGCGCACTCAAGCTGGCGTGCTCCTTCAAATGCAGAGTCTTTAAGGCGGTGTAAGTTGTGTCACGTTCTATCGTGTGATTGGTCTTCTGACCGGTCCGAAACAATGAAAAACCTCAAATATAAAATATTTTTACCTACTTTTTTGAACAGACAAAATTGAAGTACTACATGACATTAAAGCAAAGAAGACGAGGTTTTTACCAACTCAAGCACACAAACTTAAAACAACATTAAGGACTTTGTTCCACTTTCAATATTAGCAATTTTCACCCTCGAGGTTTTCAAACAAGAGAGCAAACCTTTTAAAAGGAAAGAGTGTTGGCTGAACGATTAGCAAGAAACTTCACATGCTTGTTCTATTAGGTATGCTTGTTCTCGTGGTATGCTTGTTCTGTTGAGGTTTTGAAACACATTCATCACATAAGAAGGATCATTCAGTACAAAAATTTAACTAGTTCAATCTCAAATTAGTCTTCTAGCTTACATAATCAATCCAAGTGATCGATAGTGCATACACTTCTATGGTTTTCGTCAAAAATCAACAATTTAACCATTTCTTTTTCTTCTTTTATAAACTAAAATGTGTGCATTTCTTTAATTCATAACATAATCCTTTGTGGGATATACCAAAGCTAAAATAATAAATAATTTAACGATTATTATATAGTTTATTATGATATAAAAGTATAAAATATCTATACCTATAATTTTAATAAAAAATAAAAATTAATGTTCGTAATTTATATGTATTAACGCATTAAAAAAAGCACAGCAGATTGAAAACGTTGGTAAAAGATAACAATTAACAAGAGAATATGCGGTTACAACTTACAAACAACATAATTGAAAGAGGGAAACCCTAGGGCAGCCACGACTCATAACAAACAAATAAATATTGATTGATCTCTTGTTGATCTTCTTCACAAATTCATTCATCTCCTTCCGAATTAGCCCCTTTCCTTTCAACAGAAAGGATCCAATCATGGATATGTCTTATGAACGACGGTGTTTCTGCCAAAAGGCTCCAATCATCATATCTTAATATCGACCGTGTTGGTGCCTCGATGATGAGTATAAGGCTAGTCTGATAGGTTCCATCAAGTGGGATAGGGTGGAAATATACCCCTATAAGAAGGAACTGCCGCCAATCAAAGAATTGAAGAACCTTAGCTTGGAGGACGAGGAGAATAAGAAGAATCATCGTTCTTCTTCTTGAGACAATCAATTGTATATTTTCTTTCAAAGACCAAGAATCGTTGATTGTTTACTCTATGATTGGAATTTTTGTGTTTTGTTAGGTAGGTTCTCATATTAGATCTTTTACTTTTTGAGCAAAATTATGTTTCTTAAAAATATTTGTTTACTAATTTTTTGTGAGATTCATGGTTATAAGATTAACTAGTTGTTTTAAAATACACGATCAAACTTCTTATGAAGGTTGTCCTCGTTACCATAATTTTGTTTTTAGAAGGTTACTAATATCTTTTCAATTCTCAATTTTGTTTCTCATGTATTGTTACTAGTATGACACTTTGAGTAGGTTATGTGAATTCTATTTTATGCATATTTTCTTTTATCTTGTATTGTTGTTGTGATTCTTCACATCATATAACATAAATCTTAATGTGAGTTTTGTCACATCACTTCAAGAACATCCTTGTGTAGTCTCTGATGCAAGTTCTTCCATCATGATTCTTTAAGCATGAATCTTCATGGTTGGTTTTAGATTTGATAGACAAGAATTTTAAGCATTCTACTGAACTGCTTATTCGCTCCATCTTCACTAAGGAAGCTACTGCTAGCATTTTAAACAAACTTTCGTTCAACTCGGTGCAAGAAGATAGGTTGGTCTATAAACATGAAAAAAAAAATGGTACATTGTCTGTCAAAAGCGCTTATAAATCGTGCACTTGTAATAACTTTGCTAGCAACAGCACTAACATCACAATATTTTGGTAACGACGCTTCTTTCTCTTTCTCTCAAAATAAAGTAGGAATTGACAAATGTTTAAGGGTCTGTTTGTATTGACGGGATAGAACGGAGCGGAGCGGAGCGGAATAAAACAGAACGGAATGGAGCGGAACTGAATGGAATAGAGAACCCATTCCATTGTTTGGATAGTTACTTAAATATTTTCATTCCATTGTTTGGAAATTAAACGGAACGTAATATAGTATAACTTTTTTATTCCATTTTTACCCTTGTGTAAAAATATATCATTACTATAATTCTATTTATTTCAATCAAAAAAATGGAGTAAAAAATGTCCAATTAAGACACAAATTATATAGAACTGGGAAGCATATTTTAACCTGATAATTATGAAGATATAGTTGCATAGAGAATTTCATGAAAACTTGATAAAGAATTGAGTTTGGATTTTACGATTGTAGCTTTTGAGCCTTAATATGTTGTTTAAACTTCAAGCTAAATTGGTTTTCTCCTTGTACTTTTTTATTATTTTTGTGATTTTGTTTGTAATTAAATTTTACACTAAATTGAAGAGTAACAACACGTATACAAGATATTTGATTGGGTGCTTTGCTGACAATAAAGAAATGTAACAGGGGGGTTGATTAGAGAAAAGCAAGCGTGCGATGAAGAAGAAAGGTAACGAAGAAGAGTATTATGGAGAGGAAGAAGTTTACAATGACAAAGGTAAAAGAGTAATATTTTAATTGTAAAGCTCCATTCCATCGGATACACTTTAAATTGGGGGGAATGAAAGATTGAAAGATTGGATGGAATGTATTTCATTGTATTCCATTCCACTCCATTCATTTTTTGTAAATCCAAACAATGGAATCTAATAAGTTACCTCTCCATTCCATTCCATTCCACCACATTCCATCAATCCAAACATATCCTAAGGGATGACAAAGGACAATTTGTACTCGCCGGCACATAATGGTTGACACCTTGTATTGACGAGGAAAAAGGTTAAGGATATAGGCCTTTTATATGCTTTGCAATGGGTTCAAGACCTAGGGTTGAACAATGTAGATTTTGAGCTTGACTCTCAAAGGGTGGTAACCAAGTTCAAAAGTCAAGGGAACAACGTGTCGAAGCTTGGAGATACAATATCTGTTTGCAGACACCAACATAGTTCTTTGTTTACAAACTCTCGTATTCCGTTTACTAGAAGACAAGTCAACGAGGCGGCTCACTGGTTAGCAAAGCCGGTCACATTTTATGATAATTTTCATATTTTCATTGATGTATCCACTTGCATCCGTAATATTATGAGTGATGAAATAAATTAAGTTATTTCCCCAAAAAAAAAATCACAATCTCATTCTTGGTTTTCTTTTTCTTTATTTAAATTAAGGCTCTCTTAAGACAAAAAAAAAAAAAAATTAAGGCTCTCTTGCTTAGTTGCAAGTGAAAATAACTTTATATCTTGTTCAAGATCAAACGTGTGTGATCAATATCACTTTGATTAACTAGACTAAAGAAGAATATTAAAGATGAGTGACTTTCATTTTTTATATCTTAAGATTTTGAGTGAAGATGTCGTATCAGCATCCTTTAAGACTATGATCATTGGCTCGTTGATTTTTATCGATGCTTCATCAAAACCCTAATATATTCGTTTGGAAAAGTTTAAAAATACAAATAAAACAAAACAATGCTCTTTCCCTCTTCCAAAATGCTATTTTTAGTGTTTTTTTACAAAATATGATGTCACGTTTTCAAAATTATTAATGATACACCAACATCATATCAGGTTTTGTGGGGTTCCTAGCCTTAGGTTAGGTATTTAATGGCACATGCATAGGACATAATTCACCAAGGTACTACTGGCACTGCAATGAATCCAAAATATCACATGGGCTCCTGGAGAAGAAAATCATTAGTGATTGCCAGAAGCCAACATCTACCTTTCAAGGTCACCCAAATATAATACTTGACATTGTATTTGATGTTTAGTTGAAGTCATTTTACAAAATAAATCGATACAAACATGTTTAGTCACACAAAATAGATATATGAGAAAGTCTTACGTAGACACAAATACAAATGTAAAATACTTAGGCATACTCACATGAATGGAGAAAAATAAATGAGAAAAAAATCTAGTCACATCATTCAATTATTTTCTCTTTTAATTTTATCAATTCATGTGAGTGTATCCAATCATTTTATATTTGTATTTGTGTCTATGTAAGACTTTTTCTGCATGTACATATGATAAACTATTATACTATTTACATAATAACATAATAATTTATTTCCAACTGCCAATGATAATCCACTTTTTAAATAAAGTACATTATTAGTTTAAAAATAATCAAATCTTTTCTACCAAATATACTCCCTCCAACCTATTTATTTGAAACATTTGAGGCATTTTGTCTTAATTTATTAAAAAAAATAGCTCAACTTTTAAGAGTATTAATGGTGAACATGTCCTTTTCTAAAATATAAATCTTTTAAAAAAGGGCTAACTTTAACCCTTAGGGCACAATATTAAGATCTAAAAATAAGAAATAAATGTTGTATTGAAAAGATAAGTTTTTAAACTTTTAATATTATGATTACACAATTTTTAAGATTAAATTTCTAGAATTAATTTTTGATCTTGTGCCCTTAGGACGCAAGGTAACAACACCCAAATCATTTCTATCCAAAGTCTTGATTTTAAAAGATGAAATGTCAAATGTAATTTGACCTGACGAACTAATTGGAACGACATGCCTTGAAAGAAGCAATTTGATACTCTGTCTTATTATTGAAAATAGCAAAAACATCTATAACTACTAAAAGTTTCATATCCGAAGCGAGATTTCAAGAAACATTAAAATTCTTTGTATACATTGATTTATGTTCATTACTACAAACAAACTCACATTTTTAATATAAGTTGATGCATTTAATTATGAGTGTGCATATTTTTGGGGAAATAAACATCATTGGTCTTTTTGTTTCTTATAAAAAAAAAAAAAAGCATAGGAGTATCATACTACTTCTGCAGTCAATAACAGCCACATGAAATCCACATGATATGCTGAAGTTCACATGTCTTAAAATACCATACATGTCATGTCAGTGCTTGAAACATTCTCCATGTTTCATATTGAACAGCAATTGTACTCATATAACAATTACAATACATAACAACCAACACAATACTGCAATTGCAGAAGCAGCTACCAGTCAGAAAATGATAAATTGCCCTCTTATCCATTCTTATACAAATTTTGATTAATTATTTATAACTTTCTCTAGTGGGAGAATCAGTCACATGAAATAACCTCTTTTATTTGTTAGTTTTTCTAGAAATAGATATGGAATAAATCATCAATTTAATCCCTAAACTATATAAATTATATCAATTAGTCTTTAAAGTATATAAACTCCATCAATTTAGTCCCTGCTATCAAGTTTGTAGGAACTAAATTAACACATTTTTTAGTACTTAAGGGATCAAGTTGATGGAGTTGATGTACTTTATGGATATTTATGGTACTTAGTTTAGAGATTAAATTAAAGATAGGTTTATTAATAGATATGAGTATAAGAAGTACATACACCAAATACAACACGGACACCAATACGCCAACACCACTAATAATTTGAGAAAATCACATAATTTAGTTTAGTGTAGTTATATTCAGTCAATCTATATAAAATAATGTCTTATCACACTAAATAGGATCGACAACAAGAATCAAATTATGTCATAATATTCTATCATAAATCATATTTCGCTTCAATCAAATTATATAACATGAAAAATATCAGAGGCAATGAAGTATTTCAAGTGAAAAATAGCGGTTCTCTTGGCAATAATACAAAACATGGCTAGTAACAACTGAGAGAATGAAAAATTCCCTTCAGAATCCAATAGGGTCTTTTGTTAACTGAAAATAATAGCTAGATATACTAACTTACACTACAATACAAGCATAATAAGAATAAATTTTTAGCCATGTAATCAGATGTCAGAATTCCACATTAGACCTTCAAGCTTTAGCAAAATAACATCCATACCAAAAGTAACTGATGGTACAATTGATGTGTGTATTAAGCAGCACAACCTCCACACACAATACCCCTGTGGTAAAAAAGAAGATAGATGTTAACATACTGTCAAATGTACTAACAAGTGTATGGTAACATCTCAGACTCTCGGCACCAACTATAGGAACTTGCATTTTCCAAGATCCATTCATGTAACATGACACAAATATCTGCCTCCCCTGTTGAATCATGCGACAGGTAGCTCGCGAACTCAACTGGTTCGTGAACTATCCGTCACAGTTCTGTTCTTTTCGGTGCGGTTCAAATTGGTTTAGTGGTTTGGTTTTTTAACAGTCCTGATATTCAGTTCGTTTTTTAAACAGTCCTAATGTAAGTTAATAATAGCGAATAGGTAAAATTAGAATCACAAAAATCAGTTCGGTTTGAATAGGCGCACTTTATTTTCTGTAAATTAGTTATGGTATGGTTCAAAAACACAGAATCGGAGCATCGAGCATTTATATCAGTTTTGTTCGAGACAAAACCATTAACACGAGTTTGGTCAGTTTTGTCAAACTGTTGTAGTGGTTCAGCTTTCCTTCCTGAATTGAACAATCAACAGTCCTAGCGATATCCACTTGCCTAACAATCTAATTTCATAACTAATAAAAAATCTCCATAAACTGTATATACTATTCAATCTTCAAATTAGTCTTGAATTAGAACTATATAAGTAAATATGAGTATATGAGAATACCATCCATCAAATGCAAAGACCAATGATTTGAAGTATGATTCAATTTCAAATTATAGGAGCAAGAGACGGAACTTACACAAACGAGCAACCGGACCTTCTTTGCCTTTTCTTCCTTGGCATTTCTTTCCTCCTTGGAGGTTGGAGAACAACCTTAATGGCAGTATCAAAAACAGCTTTCACATTCTAAATCATATAAACACATTAAATTAGATTCACTTGTCATAAGATTCTGCAAGGAGAAACGAACATACATCATAAAAGACCTGACATAATTGGATTTTAATATCAAATTTAAACATGCTACCTGTTGAGTCTTCGAGCTGCACTCAATGTACGCTGCAGCCCCAATTTGTTTCCTCAGTTCTTCTCCCTACAAAGATTAACTTGTTTAATAAATGCGCTTAAGATGTTATTCTTTACGAACCTCGCTAACACATCAAATAAGCTATTGAAAGGTGTAACATCAATCAAGTGTTATACCAGTATAAAACGATAGAGAAAAAACAAATATGAAGAATCCATACCTCAGCAGATGTTATAACATTATATCCCGTGTGATCAGCGAAATATCCACGATCTTCACGAAGATCTAAAATAAAAAATTCAATACTTTATGTCATTAGTCTTTTCTTCTCTTAATAGGTTAAAGAACCAGAACAATAAAAGTACAAAATTGTGCATGAGCTATTACTTACCCAACTTAGTACCAACAAGAACAATTGGTACATTAGGGGCGAATCTACGCAATTCTGGCATCCACTGAAAGACAAAATGAAGAAAGTAGCAATGAATAACTGATTTTCATAGCTAAAAAAAATAAAGTGCATGAATGCTATGTGTTCTTGTACATCGGCAAGTCTCGCATTGCTGAGGCGGATCTCTATGTTATGAACAAACGATTTATTATTGGTAATTTCGAACACAGGCGAAAATATAAAGAACCAAGATTATTAAAGAAATAAAAAACAATAGCAATTAGCAAGCTTATGCTTAAAGAAAATGCGTCGTTGCATCATTTTTCAATACTAGTTATTTAGTAAAAAAACTCGCTGATTAAAATTACTTTGGAAATGAGATCAGACAATATTTTGTTCAAGAAAATAATAACATCAGTCCATAGATATGAAAATGAAAATGACAGTTTAACAGTCAAGTCACTGTGATACCATTACCTAAAATGTAATGCTACATTTAGTGCAAACTTAAGTTAGAAATTAATATAAAAGTTGACACCCTATTACTGTTTAAGATTACATTAGCTTATAATTTTCTTTCCCTATAATCAAGTAGCTATCAATCAATAGTCATAAGAGAAAAGTCAACAAACTATAGTAGAAAAAACCAACCAAATATTCATTATTCAAATTGATTTCTCTGTTTTGAGATATTGTCTGCATAATGTCTCTATCAATTTATTTGATAATTATTTATTTATTATGGTTTTAAATAGGTTGCAACAGACATTTTCAGAATTTCAAAATTAAAATTTCACTCTTTTAACAATTGTAACAAAATTGTACTAAACAGTTAACAAGATAATATTTTGCATTATCAACATGCAAACACAGGTTCATGGTTGGATAAACAATGCAATTAAGTGCTTATAACATAAACCATTATCATATAAGTGTTTATGTATAAGTTATTTCTTTAACAAAAGATGAAAACATAGTTAAACTGTTTTGATATAAGTTATGAGCTGTTTTCATAAGCTTTCCTGACAAGCTTATGGAAATAAGCTAAAAACAGCTTATGCACATGTCGTAAGTTGTTTTCATAAATTCCCTCAAACAGTCTCACAAGTGCGAAAAACGTGAAGAAATCCAAAAATAGAAACAAGAGAAAATAAATTAAACAAAAAGAAAAAGTATGATAGGAGGAAGCAAAGAAATAGGGATGAACCTTCTTAAGAACATTTTCATAGCTAGCTCTACTAATCAATGAGAATGCTAAGACAAATATATCAGCTCCTCTATAGCTCAGTGGCCTCAACCTGCTATAGTCTTCCTGGCCTTCAAACATTGAAAAAAAATCCCAATATATTTGTTAAAAAAAAAAAAATCAAATGTAAAATGTAATTAACAACCAAAATAAAATTTGTTCTTTTTTCCTTTTCTAATCAATTAATTTTCTTTTTGTTGAAAAAAAAAACAAAACAAAGTATTATGTACCTGCAGTGTCCCATAGCCCCAAATTGACAATGCTTCCATCCACAGCAACATTTGCACTAAAATTATCAAATACTGTTGGTATATAATCCTGCAGCCCAAAAATATATTAGAAAAAATTATCAAAACAAAATCATAAATACACCAGAATTAAAATCTTTACACAAATCAAAAATCATAATCTGTAAAACATTTTTTTACAGAAAAAAGGCCAAAAACATGGTACATAACACATATTAACAATTTAACATTTGAATCTTTAGACAAATCAGAAAACATATAATGAAGCATATGAGCACAAACATTAAAATAAAACTGGCCCAATACTAGTAGAGAGTGATACGCTTTAAAAAGTTCAAAACTTTATTCTTTATTATGATATGCGCATATATATATCTATATATATATAAGCTTCGGTGAGCTATTTCTATAGCAAAAGATAAAATGAAATTAAATTGTTTTTGTATAAGCTGATTTCATTAGCTATCTTGAAGAACTTAAGAAAATAAGCTGAAAAAGCTTATGAAAAATGATGTTCTCCTAAAGAGTCTCACAAAACCAATAACAGTAGATAAACTCAAATAAATCAATCCAAACAGGCTCATCGTAATGTATGTTTTGAAGGGAAAAAAAATTAAATAATAAAAGATCAAAAATTAAAAAATGGGGAAATTTTTTAGGAAATTAATATATTATATGGAATAAAAGAAGAAATATTACAGTGGGAAATTTGTTACTGGTGTAACAAATGAGCATGCAAGTTTTTCCAACAGCACCATCACCAACAGTGACACATTTAATGAACTTTGATGCACTCATATTGTATAAAAGGAAACTGTTAGCTAAGAATAAGGTTTTGTTGAAACACAACACTGTTTGTGTGTTTTAATGTAGAAAGAAACAACCTCAAAAGTTTTGAGGTTTAAAGAGTGTGAAGTAGAAGAAGTAAATGAAGAAAGGGTGTTCTGGATTTTGGTATCTAAGTTTGCATTGAAGAGTGTGAGAGTCAAATAAATAGTTATGAGAGAGAGAGAGAGAGGGAGGGAGCCTTCCCTAAGTTTAGACAAATTAAAGATTAAAAAAACATTGATTAAAAAGTTAGTTAATTTTTTTAAATCAGAAAGTATAAATATAAGAAACCGTCGTGATCTTAACTCAATCTCATAAAACCGGCTTGTGAAATAAGGATTGTCCTTAAGTATAAACACATCATTTTTGGTTCAATGTAGGATTCTTTAACATACGACCAGTAGAATTGAGTTTGGTCCGTGGACATAAATCATAGATGGTCTAATAACTAAAAGATGATCTAATATATCTTGGTAAGACTCTAATACCATCTTAAAAATTGTGATTGGAGATGATGATTGTATCGACTTATAAATTATAGATTTTTTTTTTAACAAAATTATAATGAAATTGTTTCTTATATATCAAAACATTGATATCAAAGTCAATTCATATTGATAGAGTTAATTTATACTTAGATTTAATTTTTGTTGATGGTATGAAAATTGATAGATAATGTGTAAATATATTTATCAAACTTTTAATGAAACTTAAAATCTATTATAGTTATATTGAGTATTCAAATCCAACTCATATCAACTTGTTTAGTGAAAAAAAAAATATATATCAAATGCTCTATAGTTTGGTTTGTTTTTATTTTTAAAATATGTAAAGTTGCATAAGATATAATGTATTTTGCCAATCAAACAATATAATTTTGTTCATTCTAAACACAAGATTGATTAGTTAAGTACATAGTAGTACTACATAATAATTTGTCAAAACAAAAGTACATATATAATAAAGTTTTACATCCACAATAATTAAATACTAGTACATATAGATCTTGATCTTGCTATGTAAGATTGAATAAAAAATCTTGCTATGTAAGATTTAATAAAAATATTTGTATAGTTAGAGAGAGAAAGTGCATTTCAGCAATATGCATGTACTACTAGTCAAAGTGTGAAACTGTGTAGTTGTTGCACTTTATCGTCCCACTCAATAAATTTCAAATCTAACAACAGAAATATTTTTTGAATTAAACATAAGTGGGCCCCTCTCTCAAACGGTACCTATATTTGAGGCAACAGCCACAGTCCAAATAATCCTTCATTTGTTTGGTTTCCAACTATCACTAAAGTGTCAATTACTTGTTCCCCAATGCACTTATGTAAATTAAATGTTACCCTTAAAGAATATTTCAATATTATGATATGAATCTTTGGCTGGCTAATGGTAAATATTAATATCAAAATTATTTGACTATTGTACTAGTAATTCTTAGAAAATGCTTGAATGAAATGATTAGGCAATGTTTAGTTCTACGTCAGAATGTAAAATATTACGTTTTAATGTAATTGTTTAGTTATGCGTTAGAATGTAAAATATTGAGTCTCAATATAATGTTTACTGTGATTTTGTGAAGCTGAATTTCCTAACTTCTATTCCACTGCGGTTGCGTTAAACCAAAAGTCATACCAAACACATACTAAGTGAGTGTTTGGAACAACGGCACGTTTTGAAAAATCAAGCTAGCATACAACGTTAATGTGGAAGCTTAGTCTTAAAGTTTCTTAAAATCGTGTTGAAAAGTGTCTTGTGACGCAAAATTGAAATTGAAACTAAAACGCTGGTTTAATCATATCATCAGTTCTCTTCGGCTTAGTCAAAAAAAATTAGTTTTAGTTTTATCAAAAAGAAAAATTAGTTTGAAATTTAAGCTTAAGAATGCAACACTGTTCAAAATATTGAAGGAGTTGCATTAATATAGATTTACACAAAAAATAATAGATTTTAGAAAATGAAATACTGATGTATTTTAGTGACTGAATAAATAAATAATCAGTTCCATAAATTAATAGGTACGGTACTATTACAGTTTTTTCCACAATTTTGGTTAACTTAGAAAACTTTATCTTTGACTTATGGCGACTTACAGAGGAAGAGTCCCCATTTGGGACATTTGTGAATGTGATAAAGTTACATACCAAATACTAATAAGACAAAAAACAAACAAACAAATAAACACATGTTAGTTAACTCTAGTATAATGTCACACTAGAACATAAGATTACAAACTCCAAAGCTTCGTCTAGTAGTAAAAAGACAGGTCTTGAATCTGAGAGATTTCGGGTTTGAGCTCTGCTAGTGCCTTTGGAGAGAGGTAAATGTAAATACCTTTGTAAGTGTTCTTTGAGCCCGAAGGTCTTCTCTGCCTTGGACTGGGGCAGCATCCCCTCATCCTAAAATATAAGATTACACTTTTCCAAAATTGAAATAGGTTATGAAATATAAACAATTTGGTTCTAATAAAAGAGGTTAAACACCACAAATTAAAGTTTGAATTCGTTAAAAGAGACACTAACGTTTAATGTTTAACACTCTTTGAATAAGATTAATTGATGCGGAAGAAATGTAAGAAAAAAATATCGAAATAAGTTATTCTATATCCAAAATGGAAATAATATTTTGGAATAGCATCTCGGTTGCACGGTCTCCATTTGACTTAACGTTGATCCACGCATCACAACGAGATCCACACATTTAGTAACATTCTTAGTAGATTTTTGTTCATTTTTAATAATGGTATTGAAATATACGTAATTTTCTTCCTTTAGAAACTAAAACACTATTCTCGTTAATTTACCTTTTATCATTTCAATATTTCATCCACTAACTTAAATGTTAAAGTATTTACATATACACTACTCATTAAAGATATTCATATATTGTTTCTCCGTGCCTCAACAACTCTGATCATGGTTCCATACTAACCCTACCTTAAAGGAAATGTGTTTCTCTAGCCCTTAATCTATCTTAGCTTTAGAGAAAATAAAACTAATATCACTGCTATCTTTCTTAATTTTTAGTTAATTAGTTCTCATTTTTAATAAAAAAAAAATTCATTTAGATATGAAGATATTAATTGTCCTTTGTATCTATGAACGTGCATGACATTGGGAAGTAAGAATGGACCCGCATGTATGTATAGCCCATCCCCTGATGAAAACCCCACACATCCCAATAGGTTCAAATATATTGAACCGTTGAAGCTTTTGTTCTGTCTGAGAAATTAAAAAGCAATCTAACGTTTGACATGTTAGTATGTGTAACAGGAATTATTGTGTGCTTTAGTTAAAATCAGATTTTATATTGGATTTGTGGTAATTAATAAATTAATTGATTTCAATTAATATCATATTGGACCAAAGAGAAATGCTTTTTTCTTTTAGAGCATGCTAAACTTGGATTACCCTTGCTAAAGCATGGGGTGATCTCTTTTCCTTATGTCTTGGCCATTCAATTTTCAATACTGCTCATCCCCTGCACAAAACATTTTAGCTCTGCATTCATGCCTGTTTTACCATTGCGCTAGTTAACTAACGCAAGTGTAAAACTGTGCGTTAATTAACTAACGTTGCGTGACTTAAGTCACGCAAGTGTAAAGCACTGCGCAGATTTAACACATGCGTGAGTTAACTCACGTCCAGTCTGTGCAGAAAACCAGAAGAGGCAGAAACCTCTATTTTGCCTGTTTTTTTTCATTCCTTCTTTCATACATTTATTCATTCATTCAATTGCATGCATTTTTCATTATTCATTCAAGGATTCTTTCAAGCGAGCATTAACTCATAAACAAATCACAAAAAATAAAGGACCAAAATAACAGAAATTGTCATAAAAACGCTAAAAAGCGCAAATGTATAGGATTACATCCAAATCCGACAAAAATATCATAAACAAAACTACACAAGTCATAATGCCTAAACCCTACTGATGTGGACTCCTACTCCTCCTTCGTGGAACCGGCATCTGCTCCAGCATACTCCACTCAAACTGTATACCCTGCATCATACGAAGGACCTCTGGATTACCAAACACATCAGGATGCCCCATAACACTATCCACTCTGGCTCTGATGTTGTTGATGATCTGGTATGGGTCGGGAGGATGTATGGCCCACTGCTGGTCAACAAGAACCTCCTCATAAGGAGGGGCAGGACGAGGAAGGGCTTGAGCTATATAGTCAGAAATGGTCGTAGGGGGGTTCACAATAGGATGTGATACTCTAATGAACCATCTCATGTACCCCCTACTATGAGCTCACGACTGGTCCACTTGCACTGGTTCACCCCTATGTTGTTGGCTGAGGACATGTAGAGCAAACTCCGTGAAGGTCTGGGTCACGCCATCTGCCGCAATAAGCTCAACATCTGTAGGAGACCTGGGTCGTGTCTGGACATACCCGTACTGCCTAAGAACCCGCTCTGGCAAGTGACGGACCATCCTGTCATTGCCGGCCATGATCCATCCGGAGTCAGCTCTCGTACGGCGTCCAGATGACATGAGAAAGATCCAATGAATCAATGGCATCTCTATAGTGTCCAGGCTCCGTAAAGCCCCTAGGAGGTTTCCAGTGACTCACAAGTGAGGCAATTGTCGGGTCGTACACATCATTAAGAACCCTCAGAATGAGATTCGTGAAGTGCGCCAAAGTCCATCCCTGCAAACACAAAGAACCAAATTTATATCAGCACAAGTATTATACAAACAAGGTAAAAAAGAAGAAAAATAAATATTACCACAAGCAAGGTCATGTAACCACCACAGGAGGCCACAAATGAGTTGGAGGTCAAAGATAGCTGCTCATAAAGGAAAGCAAGTCTCATCCCACCCCATGACCAACTGTCCAACTCGTCCATATCTTGCAGCGCAAGCAGGCACAACATATTAATGTTTTTGATGTTCTTGCGGGAAAAATTGTCCATCCAAGCAATAGCAACAAAAACGCCTTAACGCAGGCCAGCCTAACTTGAGCTCGCTCGATTTCCTCCTCCTCTGTGTCAATCTCAACTAGCTGATTACACCTATTCAAGAGCTCCTCGTAGCGCCTCTTCAATACACCAAAATTGATATAAGGACCACCCTGTCTAGCCACCTCCCTAGCGGCAGCCTCCGCTGTAAAAAGTAGGTCCACCTGTATCATCTCCATCCCCTCGTCACAGGTTAACTCTCTATCAGGAAGGAGCCTCCCAGTGATGGGGATACCTAGGAGACACACCACATCATCTAGTGTGATGGTCATCTCCCCCAACAGGTAGATGGAAGTTGTTGTTCTCCTCATGCCATCTCTCTGACATCGCACATACGAACCCATGAGAGATGTTCTCGTACCCACTAGTCAGGAGGGGAGTAAGACCAGACATATTCACTACATCCCAAAACCAATTGTTTTGTGCTCTCGGCTGAGGCACCATCAAGTTTTTAAGGCTCAACTTCTTCCCGTGAGAGATACCTTTCATCCTATGTTTTTTCCGAAACTAAAATACAAAACAAAAAATAAAAAACAACATCGTTAAATAATTAATAAGTAAAATAAACATTAAATATATTCTAACATACATTTTAATTCTAACATTAAAATATACTTACATCGGCATCGACCCATAGCCTGCATCACATGTCCACCAAAGCGAGGTAAAAGCGAGAGGTTAGAAGACCCCCCTCCATAGCCGTTCGGTCTGGCCTCGTACACCACCCTCGGCACCCCCTGAAAACGACCCCCACCATCATCATCCTGCTGCGGCTGAGCCCGAGGCTGTTCAATCTCTTCCTGCTGCTCAGGCTCCTCAATATGAGGCTGCTCAACAACAGGCTGCTCATAATGATGCTAATGATGCTAGTGATACGCCTCAAACTGATACTGGTGAGGCTGAGGCTCATCAAAATGGTATGCATGAGGCTGAGGATCCTGATAATCTTGTTGATACTGTGTCGGGTCCATCGTCCGTGATGGACCAATATGTGATGAAGAGGTCCCAGCAACATCAGCATTGGCAAGTCTCGTGCCCCCCACACTCCCTCGACCTCGACCATCTAAAGGAGGGACTACCACTTGCTTCTCCCTCCGTGCACTACTAGTAGACGTAGGCCTCCCTAGCCTAAGTCTGTCACTCCTATCATGAGGCGGCTCAGGCGGTCTCTGAGACGTATTCCTCCGAGACATATCTGCACAACAATTTCAACATTAACAATTTAATCCATAAACTACCACATTGTCCTTAAACATACTATAACCAACCTTAACAAACTATTTCTAACTAATTTCATCATTAGCAATCCAAAAAAACAAATATAATCATTGTGACATTTTACCAAACACATAGAGTGCAATTTTTAAACGACTAAGAAATCTAACATTTTATAAACCCTAAACTACCACATTGCACCCTAAACAACATCTAAACAACAATTCCTAAGTTAAATCATCACTAACAATCATAATCTTTAACATGCAAGACAATTTTATAAAAACCTAAAAATGTTAATTTTCTTTAAAAATTCGAAAATTTCAACTAAAATAATGCAAAGAAGTAGGATAATAATCACTTACTTGATATTGTGGAGGAAATTTGCTTTGAATGGCGCAAGAATGGTGAAAATCAGATTTGGGGTGAAAATATTCGAAGTTAGGAAGTTTGGGAAATGAAGGAAATGACTTCTGTTTTGTTGTTAAATGACTTAAGTCACGCTGCGTGAGTTAACTCACGCAGTGCTACTTAAGTTGCACACAAATTGCAACGTGTGTTAGTTAAGTCATGCTACGTGACTTAACTAACACAGGGGCATTATTGTCTTTCAGTTGGATGAGAGCGAAATGTACAGGGGAGAACAATATTCTTCAATTTTTATCCTATAAATAGTACTCTTAAGACATCTAAAGAAGGATAAAAAATCATGTTATCTTTTATTGTTAA
Organism: Medicago arabica; assembly: GCA_946800305.1. Taxonomy (NCBI): domain Eukaryota; kingdom Viridiplantae; phylum Streptophyta; class Magnoliopsida; order Fabales; family Fabaceae; genus Medicago; species Medicago arabica. The sequence goes on along the minus strand of OX326966.1, from coordinate 2,930,595 downwards.
TTACTTATATCCTCTCTTTAGTTTATGTAATTTGGCATATTAGTTCAACGCTTTGAAAGGAAAAAAAAATCACGCCTTCATATCTTCGCTAATTGTATCTAAATGGATGTTATATCAACATCTAAAGCTACTTAAACTATTTTCTAGCTAGTTAATAAAGTTGATCATCGTTGTATTAGTCTCATTTCAGTCGTCAAATATCTTCTTCATTTGAATTGAATGTCGAGTTGATTCATATATTACGTGTAGAAAATTTAACTGCAGATCATTTAATTAAGTTAGGTGCTTCAACCTCTTCGAGACTCGTTGTTTTGTAGGCTCCCCCTCTTGATCTATCTCCCATTCTCCTTGTAGATATTTTGGATGTGACGTTTATTCATCATTTTTCTTTTGAAGAAGATGTTTATTCATCGTTGGTTTTTTTCCCTTTCTTTTGTAACAAAAAAATGTCCAAGATTGATTATTTTTCTCAAAACCTAAAGACCGTTTATTTTATGCTCCATTTTTTTTTTGTAAGGAACCAAAATAAAAATTTCACGCTTTCTATTAATCCAATGTGTTATTGGCAATGATTCCACCAAAAAAAGAAGAATGTGTTGGTAACAATGAAATACTAGTAAAAAAGTGAGATCCTGCTACCAATTAAAAGAATGCAGGCCAAATTTCATTGACTAGAGAAAAAACACTTTTTGACACTAGATGGTTAATTTGACCCCATAAAAGTGACATGGTTAATGAAAAGTTTCGATTCTAAGTGCTTGTTGGTTGTCACATTAACATGCATGCGCAGATTCGTTCCTCATGTTTGTGCCTCAAAGGTCCAAATGTTCAACTTTTGTTCAACATTACCATTGAGATTTGAGTTTTAAAAAATTGGAACAGGTAAAAGTCAGGTGCATGTATAATGTACAACATTCTAAAGACCATGCTATATGATAGTAACTCATTCTTAGAAGTTAGAACCCATATGACATCCTCTAAAAGAAACCATATAACATACTCCTTCCAGTTACATTTAACATTTATAAGCAAAAATGTATATTTGCTATGTAACACAAATCGTGCTAATTTGTGGAGATTGTGATAAGTATCAAAATACTTGGAGAATCCTCTCTTCATGGTTAGCTATCAGAAGTAGACTAAGTATATGTTTGCTCTAACGGTAAGAATGGAAAAAACGTATGTTTGAGGTGAAGCTAGAAATTTTAGCTTCATAAAGACACGACAAAATTGGGATGTAAACGTGAGAAAAGTTGGTTCAACGTCAAACCAAATGCAACATAAAATATTCCACCGAATATCTCATGCTACTCAATGTGATTGAGGCTCAAGCATTCCATGTACCCGGATTCCTATAATAGTATCACCTATGAGAGTCGATGTCCCAACATTTGGAGGTAGCCCTTTTTGAACAACCAACTCTAATGCCAATTGATAAAAAAATGAAACTTGTATTGTTGATTCCTAAAAGTGAACCGGAGCAGTCGACCCAAAAGTAGATCAATAAAAGGAAAAACAAAACAAGATTGGGGGAATTAGACCAAAACTCAAAGAAACAAAAAAAAAAAGTTGTGAAGTAGAACGAAATTTAGAAACACTCTTAGAACGAGTGTTGTAACCATTGTCAATTATTGTGTCTTGCTCAATCTTATATATATATATATATATATATATATATATATATTGATTATTGGAAAGGTATTTACTAAAATCGATTTGACAGTCTTTATTTGATGCTATACAACCTTTTAATGCCATTATCCTTTGCATCACCCCAAAGCCATTGAAGTATACATATATTTTCCTGAATCCTTGGATTAAACTCATGAATATCACTTGAATTCTGGAAACGAATGGCCATTCTAGAGTCTGTTTCCTAACGAGGCTCATCGTTAATTTGAAAATCACCGAAATTTTTATCTTCCACCTTATGGAAATTGGTTTATTGATCATCTCATTTCGTATCTTGGCTTGGTAAATGAATTGGAGAGTTGTCTCTTCTAAATTTTCTACCTTTTCCAGCAAACTCTTCAAAATGATCACTGAAAGTAACCGCAGATACTAAGATTATGGGAGTCTTTCATACTCTTGAGAGACTACTAGAAGCATGATCAAAACTAAAGAACAAAATGATGAGTCTTTCATACTCTACATCCACATTAAAAACATGGACATCTCTTTCCACAATAATGAATCCAGGCATCAAGAGTCCCTAAAATTATAACAAAATATCCAAATTTCTTTCTACCAGTTGCCTTATACTGTGTACATAAAAAATGTCTGCTAAATGTTTAAGTAATCACTTCAATATTATTTTAGTTTTTATGGAGACTATTACTCTAGTAAATGTTTATATTACTAGTATTATTTTTCTATTCAGTTCTCTTTTTTATATTAGGTTTTAGCTCTTAAGGGAGCAGACTCTATGTCACCAAATTTTTTGGCTCAAACTGTCTTAATGTTTTCCTAATGATATTGTTTCTTTGGAAAACTTTGTTCTCATGAATGTCATAGTCGCCTCCATCTACCATAGGATATTTGGAGCTCCAATCGCAAGTGGTTGCTGCCACTCTCTCCACATCGCGACTTGGTGGCCCTATTTGCCACGCATAACGACAGATTGAAACACTTTGGATAACCATCCCTTAAAAGTTATCTATCAAGGGAGAAGCAAGCATGTGGTAGCTGCCACTCTCCACATCGCGGCACTATTTGCCACGATTGACGACAGATGGACACACTTGGATAACCATCCCTCAAATGTCATCTGTCACAAGGGAGAAGAAGAGGGCCAACACTCCACCGAGCATACCTTACTCCCCTTGTTCGATGCGAGACTTAGGAACCTCAATATTGAAGTCCCTATCGGATTTGGGGTGAATGAGAGAATGAGGGGAAGGAAAGGATCCAAGGTGCAACTCCAACCTAAGTCTTTTCCTTGTTGAATGAAAAACTAAAGAACTCTACAGCAAAAATAACACATATTTGAAACTAGCAGTTTTATTTCTCCAGAATATGCACCATATCATGTCCTTATCTAAAGTACGCAAAATCATACATAAAAAGTTTCAAAATTATGATGTTCTGGAAACAAAAGATTCAACACATTCATAAAATGCTCAAAGAGCCTTGATGATGTCTTCGGGACCGGAGATGGTGAATTCTCCTCCACCTTCAATATTTGCAACCTTCACCTTGAGGTCTTCAACAAGAAGAGCAAACCTCTTGGAGCGAATGCCGAGGCCTTTGTCGCTGAGGTCAAGCTCCAACCCAAGAGCATGTGTGTATTGGGCAGAACCATCAGCAAGGAACTTGACATGCTTGTTCTCTGGGAATGTCTTGGCCCATGAATTCAGCACAAATGGATCATTGACTACAAATCAAAGACAATAACATGTTAGTCGCATAATAGACAATTTATCTTCAACAACTTGATCACCAACATCATAAGTATAGAACATGTATTAATACTATTATGTTAACAAATTCAGGTTGCCTGTAAATCGGTAACCACCGCTTTCAGGCAGTCGGCACCTTAGTGACTTTTGATCTTTTTAAAAACCTAAAATACCAAGCTTGAAATCTAGACAGTCCAATCTCGATCCAACATGTATCAATGTGACAAATGCGTGAATGTGAATTCTTTGATGTTAAGACATCTATTTGCCAATGGCACAAAGCTTGCAGTCATGTCCACATTATAAAAAATATTCCATAGTTCAATCCATATCACCATTTAGCAAAACATGGAATCGAAAATTGAAGACGTGTTCAATCTAAATTATAGGTTAAACCATTACAAAATTCAATTCGTTGACAGAAAGCTTTTAGTTTTCAATCTCACATTAAAAACAAATCAACAATCAATAATCAGCAAATACAATACAAATTAGGTAACAAGCCATATAGAACCAAATAACTTGACAGAATGCATTCATGAATATTGAATTTGAACATGAAAGTTGTAAAAATTAAGAACTTTTTAGGTATGTATTTGATCACATTTATAGACCAGATACATTAATTATTCAATGAACCTAAATAGTTCAATGAACAACACAATCAGCAACAAAACAATTATTATAGATAACAAAATCATGATATATGACAAGAAACTTTACCACTGATGCAGATGATCTCATCAACACCCTTTCCTTTCAGCTCTTCTGATCTTTCAATGAAGCCAGGAACATGCTTCAAACTGTTCCAAACAAAATAACATAATTAGATCTCAAATTGAATAACATCTTGAAACATACCCCTTTTTCTAAAGACAACCTTATAAAAAGTGAAAAAAAAAAAACAAAAACATATCACAACCATGATGTTCCTCTATCCTAAAAAAGTATCCTTAAAATCTCCGAATTTTACTCAAAAGAAAAATTAAATTAGATCCAATAAAAATAAGACAACTTTGAGTGACCCATTTCAAAATTCTCATAAATCACAGTAGTAACATCTCATATAACCAAATAACTCATAAATCAAATAAAAATGAAAACTTTAAACAACCCATAAATCAAATAAAATCAAAACTTTAAGTGAAGAACAAATGAATCAATGGTACCCATGAAGCTAATTCAGTTAAATAACAAATAAATCAAATAAAAATGAAAACTTTAATGCAAAAAGATGAATCAAAGGTAACCATGAAGCTAATTCAGTTAAATAACACATAAATCATATAAAAATGAAAACTTACGGTAAAAAACGATGAATCAAAAGTGACCATGAATCTGATTCAATTTTAATTCATTTTTAGGGTTAAGATTTGAAGGAAAATTAATGAAAAAGGGTTAACCTGCAAGTGGGTGTGAAGGCACCAGGAACACCAAAGATGATGACTTTTTTGCCAGCAGAGAGGGAATGAATGGTGACTGATTGAGGTTTGTTTTCTTCATCAAGGAAGGCTAAGGTGCCATCAGGGATCACATCTCCTGCTGCGATTGGAGCCATTGAAGGTGATTGAAATTGAGATTGAGAGTGTTGTTGGAAATTGAGATTGAAAACTGTCAAAAACTATGTGTTGTGTCTCAATGTAATAGCCCTCCTTATATAGGGAAATTGGAAATGGGTCATTCTTTGTACCCCTCTCATCTCAATTTTTTTTTTTAATACATGAGAAAAATAAACCAAAAAAGAAGGAAAAAAATACTAGACGATGGTGGATGGATGTATCTGGTTTATAATATTAGTTATTTAATAAAATTGAAAAAAATTTACTTAAAAAAAAAAAAAAATTGTGGAAAGGGATTGACTACAAAGTGATTTCATGATTTGAACGATATCGACAGTTGATTTTAGGTTAAATGGCATAGATTTCATGATCATGATAAATATATTGTCAAGAGATCGAGGTTGTTTATTTGCGACAAAATAAACGATTGAGATTGAATGACTAAAATTTTATAATAATAAAATATTTTATATGTGACATAATATAAAGTTAAATGTTTCTAGTCTTAATTTGAAAAAGAAAAGAAAATAAACTTTTTTTTTAGAGAAAAAAGAAGAAGAAGAAAATAAACTTGATATTTAAGATTTATTTTGTTTATATTTTGTTACATATGAGAGTATATTGTATAACGATCTCACTGGTTTCTTTAAGATCGAATGATTGAAATGTATAATTGTGTAACACAACAAATGTTTGTGGTGGAATGACCACGCGGTCATGGGGGATACATGTCATGACCACGTGGTTTGTTGCGGCAAATGAATAATAATCGTTCAAAACTTATGATTTTGTATATTTTTATAATTGCTTTAAGAAAATCTCTTTAATAATTGAAATGGGTCTCAATCATGTTAGTTCAAGTTTACCAAAATAAAAATAATTAAAATCTACAATTTAATTAAAACATATGACAATTTATTTGGAAGTTTTTCCTAAATAGAAATTTATGATTTTATCTATTTTTATAATTTCCTCAAAAAAATATATTCTATTTTTATAATTGAAATGGGTCTCAATCACGTTAGTTCAAGTTTACCAAAAAAATAATAATTAAAATCTAAAATTTTATTAAATTATAAATGAAAATGTTTTTTTTTTAGGAAAGAAATTCATTGCTTTTCATCAGCTATCAAATCACTGATACATGACGGTACATCATAACAAACGTTGGAGCTAGCGTGAGATGGGGCTACCCTAGCTAATTAATGAGCAACCATATTGGCTTGCCTCCTATTGAACTCGACATGAGAGGTCTGAAAATTACAACCAAATAACTGTCTACAAGCCTGAATGATACACCTAGTTCACTACTATTAACTAGATTTGAATTAAAACGATCAACAACAGACTTGGAATCCATTCTGTTTTTGAAAACATGAAATCACCCCAATAATAATATTCGGTATCTAGAATATTCGAAAGCAAATTAATAATATTAATCAAGGTTATGTTCGAAAAATAATAATAAAAATATTTATAAATTTGAAAGATGGTTTATATTTAAGGACAAATTTTATCTCTCGGTGAGTGTTTATAATAAGGACCGAGGGAGTATAATTCGAGACAAAAGTAATATTCAATAATAAAACAATTTTGAAGTTTTTTTTTTTTAGAAAATCGATTTTGAAGTTATTGTGTAAAACATGCCATCGTATACTCCTTCCCTAAAAAAAAAAAAATATATGTCATCGTACACTCCTATTATTAGTTGAGCTCGTTTGACTCATTTATTTGTTATCATGTCATTGACTCATTGTCCTCCCCTCCATTCTGACTACATTGGATACTTGATATTGCCCTACACAAGAATTATACAACATTTACATTCAGAAATTTATTGTTGTTTGATTTTTTTGGTTTTACAGCATTTTTTTTTTGAGATGATTTTTACAGCATTTGATTTGTTAAAAAAAATGATGGTCATAATATGACAATTTTAATTGTATAGCGTTTGCTTTATAAAACTATTTTCAAAGACAAAACAAATCCGAGCGAAAGACAAAACAAAAATAAGAATTATTGTCCCTCATTAAAGTAAAATACAACTTTTTTTCACCGTAATAGATATCTAAATTACCAAAATAACATTTTGTCAATAAATAATTGTATAAGATCAAAAATTATTGAGTACTATAAAAAATTCTTGCGTTGCTTTGCCATATGTGTTGTGTTGTTGTGTTATGCTTTGCCGATCAAACACATGTCATAAATTTATTTGTTTATTATTTTTTTAAAGACTCTTTTTTATTTCAAAGATTAAAGGTTTCTTTGGTAGCCATTTTCATTTTCAAAATAGCGATTTAGGAGTGGTTGTACGGATTTGGAAATACATGGATTTGGAAATATGGTAATTTCGGCTTTAATGATAAAGTGTGTATAGACATTTAATATTAGACTTGACTTCTTTTTTTCCTAGGGAAATATGAGATTTGACGTTGAATTCATGATTCTCCATTTTTAATACTTAGTGTTTAAGTTTCACCGCTAAATTTTTACGACAAAAAATTACATGTCATTTGAGGGCCTCCAGAAACATTTTTTAAAGAAAAAAAATCATGTATTTTAACTTTTATATCAATTTTTTTTGTTACATTGTTTTTTTTGGGACGAATCGAAGACAAATATTGAACCTTAATAGATCGTATCAGCAATGTCACTCTGCCACTTACAATATATGGTCTCATATTTAAATCGTTTGCAAATGATTCTATCCGCGGGTCAATAGGAATTATGTTTTAAAAGAATGATAGTAAATATTTAAAGAGACTGATATTACAATATTAATAGAGCATTTTAATGTAAATGAATATTTTTACTAACATAACAATTTTAAAATTTCGATACATTAAAAAACCATTGTAGTTATTCGTTACACATTCAAAAATTAAAATAACTATTTATCTAATTTTAAATGTTTGGAGGATTTTAACAACTTAGTATTAATTTGATCCTAATTTTTAATCATTTACTATCAATTTAGTTTCTATCGTACCTTTTTGAAAAAATTAATGTTAAGTAAAAATTTGACGGAATAAAAGATTAAATTAAAATTACTTGGATGCTTATCGGTGATTTCAATTAAATCCTCCTCCCTAGTGATCAACGACGTGGTATCTTCCAACACTCTAGAGCTTCCATCTTTGCTAATTTCATGGATAACTGCAACCTGCTTGATCTTTCTACTATTGGTCGGTCGTTACACTTGGTACCGCAATAATAATGGTTACTGTATTCTTTCCAAAAAACTTGACAGGGGGCTTGATAATGTTGAGTGGAGATTAGATTTCCCATAAGCTTTTGTTGAAGTGTTATGCAGAGTCCACTCCGATCACAACCCCCTCATTCTCCGCTTTGGTGGTCTCCTTTTAGCTAGAGGGCCTAGACCTTTCCGTTTTGAGGCAACTTTGATTGATCATGAAACCTATTCTGATTTAGTAGCCACGACATGGAACACTTCTAACCATAATCAAAGTGTCGCCTTAAACAAGGTAATAGATCATTCTATTATTTTCAACCAAGAGGTCTTTGGTAATATTTTTAAGAAGAAAAGGCTTGTTGAAAGAAGATTGAAAGCTGTCCAACAATACCTTGATAGAGTTGATTCCCTCCACCATGTCCTCTTGGAAAAGCAACTTCAAAAAATGAATATAACCGCATTCTTTTCCAAGAAAAAATGCATTGGTACTAAAAATCTAGAGAGCAATGGGTCAAGTTTGGTGATAGAAACAACTCTTTCTTTCACGCCCAAACCATCATTAGAAGAAGGTAAAATAGAATTCACAGGCTTCAGCTCCCCAATGGTACTTGGTTTGACGATAGTTCCATTCTTCAAAGTGGGGCTCAAAGTGACTTTAAAAATCTCTTATGCAACAACCATCAAAGTGCAGTTCATCCTTTCCTTGATGGCAACCATCCAACCATAAATGAAAATGGTACAAAAATTCTAACCGATCCTATCACTAAATCAGAAGTGTTTGCTGCTTTGAACACTATGAAACCTTACAAGGCTCCTGGTCCAGATGAATTTCAAACTATTTTCTTTAAACAATATTGGCATGTAGTGGGGGAAGACATCTTCCAGTTGGTCAAAACATCCTTTTTTAACAGGTTATTTCGACAATCTCTGATACTTCTAATTTCTCTCATTCCCAAAATTGATCCACCTAAGTCTTACAAGGATTTCAGGTCCATCATCTTATGCAACATAATTTACAAAATTATCACTAAAGTTTTGGTCCTCCGTCTTCACCCTATTCTTGATTCTATTATAGGCCCCTACCAAAGCAGCTTCTTGCCAGGCAGAGGTACTTATGATAATTCTGTTGTTTTGCAGGAAATAATCCATTTCATGAGAAGATCGAAAAAGAAAAAGGGTTTAACAGCTTTCAAACTTGATCTTGAAAAAGCGTTTGATAATGTTAACTGGGCTTTCCTTAAATTTTGCCTCCAGGACTTTGGCTTTCCAAACATCAATATTAAGCTTATCATGCATTGTGTTACATCTTCTTCCTCTCTATTCTTTGGAACAAGAACAAATTGCATCCTTTCAAGACTTCTCATGGTTTTTGACAAAGGGACCCTTTATCTCTTTATTTGCATGGAAAAACTCTTCATTTCCATTAACAAGGCTGTTCTTCAAGGGGATTGGGACCCCATTCAGCTCTCTAACAACAAGCCTAGATTGTATCATCTTCTCTTTGCTGATGATGTTCTTCTCTTTACCAAGGCAAACAAATTTCAACTCAAATTCATCACTGGTTATTTGACCGTTTCAATGGAGCTTGTGGTTTGAAAATTAATTTGTCAATGTCTCAAGCATTCTATTCTTCAGGTATTCCTCAAGCCAAAATAAATGGGCTCACTTCCATTTATGGCATAAGAAGTGCCACCTCTCTTGCTAAATATATTGACTTTCCTATCCTTAAAGGAGGAGCGAAGAGAAGTGATTTCCTTTTTATTATTGAAAAAATGCAAACGAAGTTAGCATCTTGGAAAAACAGGTAGTTAAACAAACTAGGAAGGTTAACTCTGGCATCATTTGTCCTTACTTCCATACCATCTTATTATATGCATATTGCTTGGCTCTCTCAAAGTATTTGTGATAGCATTGATCAAGACACCCATAATTTTATTTGGAGGATAGTAACAACAAATGTATTCATTTGGTTGGTTGGAATAAAATTGTTTTCCCTAAGAATCAAGACAACTTGAGAATTAGAGCAGCTAGGGAAACTAATATTTGTCTTCTTGGCAAGCTTGTTTGGGATTGGCTTCAATCTTATTCAAAACTTTGGGTGAATCTTCTATCTAATAGGTATGTTACTGGGCATAATATCCTTCATGCTACCACTCATCCCAAAGATTCTTCAACTTGGTATTCTATCATGCATGCTAAAAATTCCCTTAAGGATGGTTTCACTTGACGTGCGGGTTCTAGTAATTCTTCCTTTTGGTTTTGTCCTTAGAACTCCCTTGGCTTCTTAGGCTCCATTGTCCCCTACATAGACATTCATGATTTGCACTTGACTGTTAGAGATGTCCTCTCCACTAATGGTCCTCATACACATGACTTGTTCTCTCACCTTTCTCCTATGGCAGCTGAATTTATTAATAACATGCACATCAAGTTCAATCCCTCAATAGAAGATGTGTTTATCTAGAGTTCCAACAAAAATGGTATCTACACTACCAAGTGTGGTTACAAATGGTTGTTGTCTCGTACCAACATGGTAACTCATTCTAACACTATTTCCTCTTGGTCTTGGATTTGGAAATTAAAACTTCTTGAAAAACAGAATTTAAAATTTCTATGCGGTTTTGATTCAAGATGTGAAAGATTTGATGGAGCAAAATAATGTTATTGTTTACCACACTCTTAGGGAAGGTAATTAATGTGCGGATTTCATGGCGAAACTTGGAGCCTCTTTGGATATTGAGCTGCTCTACCATTCCTTCCCTCCGATGACCTCTTGAATCTCCTTAGGATGGACGCGACTGAGACTTTCTATTCTAGGGAGTAGTCCTTTTTGTTTTTGCTTTCTGGTCTTTCTTTTTCTCCTTTTTCCTTCCATTTTGCATTGTAACAAAAAAAAAAAAAATTATAAGATATCCCATTGACTTTTTTTAAAAGATATCTCAATGACTTATTTAATTTTGTCTTACAATTTCATATATTTATTTGACTTTATCAAAAATAAAGTCATCATAATAAAAAAGATAATAATCATTTTAGCATCTCAATGTGTAACAAGTAATCACATTAGTCTCTCAATAGATCAAAATTTTAAAATAATCTTTAACTGTGTATCATGTTAGTCAAAATAGTCTTATATGTTAAAATGATTTTAATATTGTTATATTAATTTCTCAATATTCTTATTTATTGTTATATCAGTCATTATAAGTATTTATTTATTGTCGTATAATTCCCTCCTTACATGAAAAGGAGTTAATACCATCATTGAATGACTATTTTATTAGACCATTATGTGCATATCTTTATAGTTAAGAATACCATTATTGTAAATTAAGTGTAAATTGTTTAGTCAAACTTTGGTCAAACTTTGATGGTATATATACAAACCAAAAAAATTAAATTTTAACATTAAAGACTATTTTGACTATCGAAATACATAATCAAATAATATTTTATTTTGAAATTTTGATACAATAACTATCGTGATTATTAGCCACATTCAAGACCAAAATGACCATTACTATTTACCATGAAAAAATGAGTAAACCATCATATTGATCTCTGTTTTTGTTAATCATTTTTAAATTAATCATTGATTCGATTAATATTTCAAAATAATCTTTCTCTTTGTCAAAAGTTTTTAAATTAAATCTTTCCTTATATTTTTGTCACATAACGAAAGACCTAATTTAAAATATTAACAAAGTTAGAGACTAATTTGAGAATAGGTAGATAGTTTATTCCCGACAAAAATGGGAATACTAGAATAGGGTCTATAGGGTTTATGCAAAGCGTTGAGACACAAGAAGAACTGCGACCACAGTTTCAGAAGGAAACGCACCGTCACAACAACAATGGTGTTTTCCGAAGAAGACATAACAAAACTATACAGAATCCAAAAAACCCTTCTCCAAATGTTATCCGACAGAAACTACCTTGTCGAAGAAACCGAACTTACCATGTCTCGAGAAGATTTCATCTTCAAATACGGCGAACACATGAAACGAGAACAGTTAGAAATCACCAAAACACATAGAAAAAACCCATCTGAAAAAATCTGTGTTTTCTTCTCTGATGATGCTAAACTTGGTGTTAAGATTGTAAGAGGTTTTATTACTAGGATGTTGCAAGAGAATGTTGATAATGGGATTTTGGTTTGTCAGAATAAATTAGCTCATTATGCTAGAAGTGCTGTTTCTGAAATGAGTTCTGTTGGTTCTAAGCGTCTTGAAGTGTTTCTGGTAATTGTTTCTCTCTTTGTTTTGTCATTTCTGAATTGTTGGATAGATACGAGGCACCGACACGTCAACACTGGTTATGGTTTGAGAAATAACGTAATTCAATGTGATCACATGTGTCATGTGTTGACATGGACACTAACATGTCGACCCAGATAATAATTTGTGAAAATAACATCATTCAATGTGTTCACATGTGTTAGTCACTTGTGTTAGAGCACACGTCGACACTCGTAGTAATTTGAAAATTGTTTCTGTCTTTGTTTTGTAATATCTGAATTGTTAGATAATAGATAGTTGACCTTGTGAAGCAGTGACACTGACATGTGACACTACTGGTAATTTGAGAAAATGATATAATTCAATATAATCACATGTGTCTGTTTATGTTTATGTCGTTGTCAGACAGCGAACACGCTTTCAATCAGAGGTGTAAGTACTACAAAGTTAGATATAGCTTGATGTGTAGGTGTTGGAAGGTGTGTCGGTGTTGGACTCTGACATGTGATGATTAATTGTTCTTTGTTGCTTTATAAGTTCTAAATTGTTAGATAGCTATGAAACACGGACATGGATATGTCGACACTAATAATAGTTTAAGAAAATGATATAATTCAATGAAATTGCATGTGTCGGTGTTGGACAGGGTCAGACAATGGACACGCTGGCCATGGGTTAGATGGCTTGATGTGTAGGTGTTGGAAGGTGTTTGAAAAAGGGTGATGATTGGTTAAGTTAATTAGATTATTGGTTAGGTGTGTGCTATAGAGTCAAACTCTTATCACTGATCTAATAAGTGTTGGACAAGTTAGATATATAGCTGTTAAAACTAGGTGATGATAATTGTTTCTGTCTTTGTTTATGATTACTGAATTGTTAGATAGCTACAAAGCCCTGATACATCAACACTAGTAATATTGAGTGACATAATTTTGTGGAATTGCTTGTGTCTACATCGGTGTAGCACACTGACACGTGTAGGACAGCGGCCACGCCTTACATCAAAAGTGTCTGAGCCATAGAGTTAGGTAGCTTGATGTCTAGGTGTTGGAAGAAGGTGGTTCAAAAAGGGTGATCATTGGTTTAATTAATTAGCTGAGTGATTAGTTGTGTGATTGGGTATGCGGTGAAAATAATTGATTTTGTAAAATTGATGCTGGTTAAAAGTGAGTTCGATTGTAAATTGGTTTATGTTCGGATACATTCATACGTAAATGTGAGTTGAACAATAAATTTGAATATAAAAATTAATTTCTAGAATCAAAAGCTTCAAATTTTAGCCTCTAGTTAGAATCAATTCTGGAGGTAAAATCAATTATACTTGAGAGCAACCAAACATGTCAAAATCAATTCTATACCTCTAGAATAAATTTTGGCTCTCCAAAAGTGAAACCAAATATACACAGGTTAATCAGGCAATCAATTAGGGGATTGGACAATCGGCTAGAGAAGTAGGAAATCAATTAAGCAGTAATCAGACTTGTTTAATTAAATAAGTTAATGATTAATTGGTTAAAATAAAGTGTATATCGATTTGATGATGTTGAATACCGATTTGGTTGTCGAATTGTGGAAATTATAAGTGACGATCAATTTAGTCTTTTAAATGTACGAATTTATATTGTAAGTATTGAGCAATTTAGTCTTTTAAATTAACTAATCGACATTATATGTATGGAGCAATTTAGTTGAATAGCAAAACTATACTTCAATTGATTTTTTTTAGTCAATTTAGTCCATCTGTTGTAAAAGTATCATTCTTTGAACCATCACAGGTGGATGAATGCTAATCATTTAGCGGTCACCTGTTCTTAGTTCTTGTTTGCATCATAAGTCTACTACTAATCCTACGAACAATGGTGAATGAGAGACTAAATTGTCTGATTTTGCAATTTCGTAAATTTTGAGGACCGAATTGTCTAATCCTTGCAGTATTGGCAATCAAAATGGTGATTCATTCTTTTTATAAGAGGATGTCACTTGTTAATTGAGTCATTCTTTTATTATTAATTAACAGTAAAGATCCATTGCGAAATTGACGAATGTGTAGAAAAATGGCATGAAATAGACGTGTAAAATTTTGCTTTGTCATTAGCGGATAACTTTTCTTAGAATAGATAGAGTAGTATAGATTTGTGCAAGGTTGCACAGTATAGAGGGAAATGACGAGAAATAGAGATGTGAATTTCTGCGACGTGTCATTAGGAGAATTTTTAGAAGATAGATGTATAAAATAGAATCCTTCTTCATGTGTGTTGGTGGGTGGTTCTTTAAGGTTGAGGTAATCGTCGGTGGTGCAGGAGGATGAACTTCTGGTGAACATAACAAAGCACGAGCGTGTACCTCCACATCAGGTTCTCACCGAGGCTGAGAAGAGAGCCTTGCTCAAGAAATACACTGTCAAAGATACTCAGGTCAGTGTCTTTTACCTTCTTTATATTTATTTTTTGATAAATTTTTGCATACATCTGATTTTTGTTTAGATGAAAACTTCTACTATGTAGACGAGAACTTCTGAATAAAGTTTTGTATTCATCTGATTTTTGTTCAGATGAAAACTTCTAAAGTTCTAATATGTAGACGAGAATTTCTGATATCCTTTTGTTGTAAATAAAACCGTTTCTAATATTTTTCTGTGATTCTGTACCGAGTTTGATCTGTTCCTATTGTATTAGTAATAGCCTTATGATTAGTGTTAGCTCAATTTTTAGCAGCTTGTGGTTGTATAAAACCAAATCATTTAAATCAACAAAACTGTTTTCTACACAAATCCTAAGCTCGTTAGTTAATGTTACTAATCCTGCATGGTGATGCAGTTATATCCGAATTGGAAAATAACCTCCGTAGCTAGTAATAAAATCTCTCAATTCAGAAATTCAGCTCACATTAAACTTATTGAAATTCAAATACATGCATCTTGGTTTGGACAATGCATAAAAGGGAGTACTAAAAAGTGATGTGCCAAAACCAAAAGAAATGCAAAATTCCGCAACCCAATTGAACAAGATTAAGATCACTTCATATTTTATGGAACATAAAAGATAGTGTAATTCAGTCTGTTTAAAACTTTTGCTAAATCAACATTGCATACTATTAGAATTGTTAATCTCATCATTATCAGAAAAGCCTTCCATTTCTAGATTAAACGATGTATATACTATAACTCTGTTCGGCAAGGCCATACCGCTAGCTTATAGTGTATAAGCTTGTATGATTAAAGTAGAGTTGTTTGGTAACAGTTTTCTCTCACAAGCTTATTTTGAGATGCTACTTTAAGTAGCGTTTGAGCTTATAGCTTATCATATTTTCTCTCATTCTTACATTCGTTATCTTAATTGAAATATTTTAAATATCTTTTTGTCATATATTTATGAAATAGTTCCACTGCTAGTTTTACCAAACACTTCAAATTCAATCTGGTAGCTTATCCGCCATCCAACACTTTTTACCAAACGGAGCCTAAGTTTGCACAATATTTGTTCATTCAAGCATAGTGAAGGTTTAGTTTTGTGATCCTTGCCTTTCACTTGTCTTATGAACTCTAACTTCTTCTGGTGACGATCTAATTGTTAGTGTTAACTCCTTCATTCTTTATCTAATGGATTTATTGATCTTGTATGCATATATTTTCTCGTATTTGTATCACGGGTTGAAGTCCTGGAAACAACCTCTTGTGTAAAAAACCGGGTAAGGCTGCGTACAATACACCAAATGGTGGGACCCCTTCCCGGACCCTTTGTATGCAGGACCTTTAGAGCACCGGGCTGCCCTTTTTATTTTATTTGGAATTATAGTATACAAATTTCTGCTTCAGTTCATTATATCTAATATATACCGTCTGCTTCTCAGCTACCTAGAATTTTGACGTCGGATCCTGTTGCGAGATATTATGGACTAAGGCGTGGACAAGTTGTCAGGATTATCCGGCCAAGTGAGACTGCAGGCACATATATTACATACCGAATTGCTTCTTGAGCTTATCGGCTATACTATTTGCAATATATTATACCTAAAATTCATGCCAAGCATGCATAGTGATTATATAACCTTTATTTTTGTTATTGTAATGGGTGACAATGACACTACTACATGACATATGTTGTAATGGTTTATATTGAACTTTGTTTCTTTACATTATAGACCATTCCCTGTTTGTGTATTGGATGTATTGCAGAACAACTACAATGCACTGAATAATGCAATAGTAGTTTTGATTTTCAGTTATGGTTTTCCTTAGAAATAAGGAAATAGAGTGCAGAAGCTGGTTTTGACAGAATTAATTCAACAACATTTCTTCATTCTTGTGTTTTTCTAAAAAAAATGTCTTATATTTAGAGACAGAATTGAGAATACGTCGAGTCTGTTCTTTCAACCTCATTATTCCATGTGTGCACTTCAATTGTTCATCCTCTATGTATTAATATTCACCTCCCTAATCCAGCTTATGCTCTCTTCTTAGCCTATGCACTATCTTCTATTTTATGCCAGTTTTTAATATACTATTCCACATCCAGGATGGTGTTTCCTGTATTCTTCTCCATTTCTTATGCTCTTCTTAAAAATGCATTTAGCTAGAATTTCATTGTCCTTTCTTCTCTTACTAATGCATCCATGAAAGAAATTCGAGTAGGAATCTCCCTCTTTTTTCTTGGTACATTCTCTCATCTACTCCACTTCTTACTTGAAAATAAAGGGTCAATGAATTGGCTTTTCAGATAAAACAAATGCATCTGAAGCTATGAAGCACGGACACTCATATTAAGCGTATTATGATGTCGAATACGAGTCGTATCCGATATCGACACGACATCAACACATATTATCACATTGAATTATGCAATTTTCTCAAATTATTATCAGTGTCGACGTATTGGTGTTTGTGTCGTATCCGATGTTCGTATCCATGCTTCATGGATCTGAAGGCTTTTCCCTAATCCAGCTTATCCTTGAGTCCTTTACTTTTATAATTACATCCAAATAGACTACATGAAAATCATTTTGATTATATGCTACACAACCTTAGATCAGGACCATATGTCTTATGTTATGGTTAACTTGTTTGAAAACTTTACCAGGACTAAATATTCTGTCTTTGAAGTCAAACATTTTATTGCGTTTAAGGACAATGAATGATGCTAATTATTGAAAGATAATGCTAATTTTTTTTATTGAAAGCTAAAGATTATGATTAAATAGTTGAGGAGATGACAATGACACTATTGTTTGCATTTCATATTCAATAAATAAGTAGATAAGTAGATTTATTTGTCCTACAAGTACAATTTAGTATGTAACTATAATGACATTGAAATGCAAGGGTCAAACCTATGATTCTCATTTCTCAGCGATTAAAGTAAGTGAGTCCAGCCATTAAGTTGCTCGATAAGTAGATTTCATTATTCTTTTATTTTGAATACATAACAAAGATAATTTGCAACATATTATTTTTTAAATTATAAACATCGACAAATAACTCTTTATTTCATAAAAATAATCGCTAATTTATAGGTTTATAAGAAAGAGTACGAGTGTATCATAGAAGTTTTCCCATCTCATACTTATTTTTGCCTTTTGTCTGTCTTAAACTAATTGTTTCTTTATAATGTCAATACAACATTTAATTTTCCATCTAATGCAACGTTTAATTGTTTATTTGTCAAATTTCGTATATAATATACCATTGAATATTGATAGTAATTTTGTCATTATAATCAAATGATAAAATATTTCTTAAAAATTGTACACAATCCAAATACAACATATAATTTAAGATGAAGAGAATAACCATTAACCAAAAGCATTAAAATTTGACTTGTGAGGGATATCCTTCTTTGTTGATTAGATTTATGAGGAGACTTCATGGTCAATAACGGGAAAAATATCATACTGGTTTCTATTTTTATATATACACCCATTAACATGTAAATAAAACCCTAATTTATATATTTTTCTCAAACCAATTGATTGGTTTTAAATGGTTAATGCATTTAGAAAAAATGAAACTGTTTTACGGACCTAAGTTTGATTCATAGATAAATAATTATTTGCTAAAACTATACGAAAATTGTTGTTCACAGTTAAGTTTTTGCTTGAAACACATGAAAATTGCACATTTAACTCTAACAATAACTAATTATTGATTTCATTGGTTTTCTTTGTTCCCGAACGGTGTATTAGTAGTTAGTTATCGTTGGAGGTAAAAGTGTAATTTTCATGCATTTTGAAGCAAAAACTGGAGCGAAAACAACAATGAAGAAACTATACTTACTTTCCGATTGAATTTCAGATTATCCGGCCCAACCCACAAAAATCCTTAACCCTAAGAATAGAATAGAAACAACAGTGACAAAGAAGAACTGCGACAACAAAAGAACAGCGACAACAGTAGCTGAAGCCGACGTAAATATACAACAATGGTGTTTACCGAAGAAGACATAACAAAACTATACATAATCCGCAAAACCCTTCTCCAAATGTTATCCGACAGAAACTACCTTGTCGACGACACCAAACTTACCTTGTCTCGAGAAGATTTCATCTCAAAATTCGGCGAACACATGAAACGAGAACAGTTGAAAATCAACACAACACATAGAAACAACCTATCTGCAAAAATATGCGTGTTCTTCTTTGATGATGCCGGCATTGGTATCAAGATTGTTAAAGGTTTTATTAGTAGGATGTTGCAAGAGAATGTTGATAATGGGATTTTGGTTTATCAGAATAAATTAACTCCTGATGCGAAAAAAGTTGTTGCTTAAATGAGTTCAGTTGGTTCTAAGCGGATTGAAGTCTTTATGGTAATTGTTTCTGTCTTTGTTTTGTAGTTTCTGAATTGTTAGATAGCTACGAAGCACTAACACAGACACGTTGACACATGTTAATAATTTGATAAGATAACATAATTCAATGTGATCGCATGTGTCATGCTGTGTTGTGTTGTTGTCGGACAATACACCTTCGATCATAACTGATGGTGGTACAAAATTAGTTATCTTGATGTGTAGGTTTAGGAAGAAGGTGTTTGAAAAAGGGTGATGATTGATTAGGTTAATTAGATAATTGATTAAGTGTGTGTTTGGTTATGAATTGTTAGACATCTGTGAAGCATTGACATGAGCAAGGACACGTCGACGCTGATAATTATTTGAGAAAATAAACTTCAATGTGATCACATGTGTCATGCTGTGTTAGTTTTGGACACTGACACGTGTGCAGTCTGACCTTCGATCAGAAGTGTTGGTGCTACAAAATTAGATAGCTTGATGTGTAGGTTTAGGACGAAGGTGTTTGAAAAAGGGTGATGATTGGTTAAGTTAATTAGATAATTGATTAAGTGTGTGTTTGGTTCTGAAATGTTAGATAGCTATGAAGCTTTGACACGGGCATTGACACTGATAGTAACTTGAGAAAATAACATAATTCAACGTGATCACACGTGTCTTGCTGTGTTGGTGTTGGACACTGACATGTGTCTAGTCCGACCTTTGATCAGAGGTGTTGGTGCTACAAAGTTAGATAGCTTGATGTGTAGCTGTTGGAAGATGGTGTTTGAAAAAGGGTGATGATTGGTTAAGTTAAATAGATAACAGATTTAGTGTGTGTATGTGTGTGTTTGGTTCTGAATTGTTAGATAACTATGAAGCACTAACACGTCAACACTTGTAATATTTTGAGAAAATGACATAATTTAGTGGAATTGCATGTGTCGGTGTCAACACTTTGTCGGTGTAAGACATTGACATGTGTAGGACAGTGGACACGCCTTCCACTAAAAGCGTCGGTGCTAGCATAATTTAGTGGAATTGCATGTGTCTGTGTTGGTGAAAGACATTGACATGTGTAGGACATCAGACACGCCTTCCATCAAAAGTGTCGGTGCTAGAGTGTTAGGTAGCCTAATGTGTAGGTGTTGGAAGAAGGTGTTTAAAAAGGGTGATGATTGGTTAAGTTAAATAGATAACTGATTTAGTGTGTGCTCGGTTCTGAATTGTTAGGTAGCTATGAAGCACTGACACGTCGACACTGATAATAGTTTGAGAAAATAACATAATTCAATGTGATCACATGTGTTATTGTTGAATATTAGCACATAATCAATCAGATTCTGTATTGTTTGACTTAGTGTAAATACTAATTAATTGTAATTAGCTGAATTAGAATTAGCATTTAAAGACAGAATAATTTCTCCTATTTTCTGGCAAGACTAGCACACTGTCTATTCTATAAATTCCTCTTATGTACTGTTTTACAGATATATGAAGTATAGAGCATATTTCTATATGGTATCAGTGGCAGCAAGAAATCCATAGGTTTTTTTTTTGTTGCTTCCGTTTGTTTGTTTTTTTTTCTTCCCATCCCACATAATGTTTGATTCCATGTCTGATAGTGAGTCCCAGCATTCACCCACACATTCTTCACCTAAACCTGAATCAACCCAACCTGTCAGGACATACCATGAAAATCACCCTGTTCAGATCACAACAATTCGGTTGAACGGTGCTAATTACTTTCGTTGGTCATAGTCTGTTCGGTTGTATCTCAGGGGGAGAGGAAAGATCGGCTACATCACTGGAGACAAGAAACAACCAGACAACGCAGGAGCAGATTATGATACATGGGATGCTGAAAATTCGATGGTCATGACATGGTTAGTCAATTCTATGACTGAAGAGATAGGTGCGAACTATTTCTGTTATGATACCACAAAAGATCTTTGGGAGAGTGTCTCTCAAATGTACTCTGATTTGGGAAATCAGTCCCAAATTTACGAATTAACTCTCCAGCTTGGAGAAATTCGGCAACCTAAAGATCCAGTCACCAAATACTTCAATTGTCTCAAACATATTTGGCAAGATCTGGATCTCTTCAATGAATATGAGTGGAAGTCACTTGAAGACTGCAAGCACTACAAGAAGATGGTGGATGTTAGCTGTGTCTTCAAATTTCTTCCAGGTTTAAATGTTGAGTTTGATGAGGTTCGTGGCTGAATCCTTGGTAGGAATCCCATCCCTCCAATTGGTGATGTCTTTGCGAAAGTGCGTCGCGAAGAGAGTCTTTGCGGAATCCTATCCGCCACCGGTTGAAGGATCTGCCTTGGCCGTTCCTCAAGTCAATCGCAAATCTTTCCCTAATCCACGAGGTGGTGACAAGACCCATTTAGTTTGCGACTACTGTGGCTGCAATCGTCACACTCGAGAAACTTGTTTCAAGCTACATGGTAGGCCAAACAATAGCAAGGCTAGTAAGTTTGGTGACCGACCTATGCCTACAACCAACGATGCTGCTTCATCTCCATTTACTAAGGAGTAGATGGATCACCTTCTTAAGCTTCTAAAGTTCTATTCATCCCCTAATACTCCTGTTGGTACTGTGGCACAAACATGTAAGGATTCTTGGGCACTATCTGTCCAAAACCACTCCAACCCCTGGATAATAGATTCAGGGGCATCTGAACACATGACTAATTGCTCTCATTTATTCAGTTCATATTTTCCTAGTTTGGGTTCTGAAAAAGTTAGGATAGCTGATGGTAGTTATTCCAGTGTTGCAGGCAAAGGCAACATAAAAATATAAGAGCAAATCACTTTGCAATCTGTTTTACATGTTTCCAAATTTGCTTGTAATCTTCTATCTGTTCATAAACTGACCAAGGACGCTAACTGTTCTGTTCTTTTTCGTCCTTCTACTTGTGTTTTTCAGGACCAGAACTTGGGGAAGATGATTGGAACTGCTAGAGAGATTAATGGACTGTACTACTTTGATGAAACTCCTCTTGGTAATACAACAATGTTCGGTTCAAGCCGTACAAGTCCACCTCTTGTTTCAAATAAAGTCATGTTATGGCATAAAAGATTAGACCATCCTAGTTTTTCTTATCTTAAGCATTTGTTTCCTGAATTTTCCAAAGAAATAAGTTCCTCACAATTTCATTGTGATGCTTGTCATTTAGCTAAAGATCATCGTGTGTCTTTTAATTCAAGAGGTTATTCTGCTTCCAAACCTTTTTATCTAATTCATAGCGATATTTGGGGTCCTTCAAAAATTAAAACTTTATCTGGAAAAAAATGGTTTGTGACATTTATTGATGATCATACACGGGTGTGTTGGATTTACCTCATGGAAAAGAAATCAGAAGTTGAACAAAAGTTTCAAGATTTTTTTAACATGATTTAAAATCAATTTAATACCACGATTGGATCCTAAAGCCAAAAAATGTGTTTTTCTTGGCTATGCATCCAATAAAAAGGGATACAAATGTTTTAACCCAATTACAAAGATTTTTTTTGAAAGCATGGATGTCCACTTTATTAAAGATCAACATTTTTTTAGAAAAAATTCTCTTCAGGGGAGAGTCAGAGTAGTAATAAGGAAGATAATTTTTGGGAAATTTTACCTGCTCTAGATGATATTGTGACAAATGATCACCTAGATGCTAAGATAATAGAACCTAGAAAACCTAACATATTCCCAGAACATATAGTATTTGAAACATTGGGAGAAGAGGGAGAAACACTGATTAAGAATCATGAACTTAAAGTGTATGTTCAGAATTTTTTTCACAAAGATGGTCCAGATCCCATGTTGATTTCATAATGTTTTTATTTTGAGTACATTTGAGTGCACAATACAAGAGAGAACTTGAAACACATAATTTCTTTCTCCATCTCAAAATGTCCCTTGCTTACACTTTGAGAAACACATTATAACAAGGATATGAATTTGACAAGAACATGAAAAGCATTTTGAGAGGCTAATGATAAAAAGATAGATGCTTCATTGGACAATGTTGAACCTCCTCCAGCAAAATCAGACAATGCTCTAAGGGCAATGAAAGCTATTTTGTGTTGGAAACAAACTAAGGCAACAGAAGCACTTTCCATGTCTGTTGGAGTAGCATCAAATTTGCAGTTCAAATAATCTCTATAAGCTTTGTTGTCAACAAACATATTGGCACTTACTCCTTTCTTTACTCTCACCACCATAGGCTTTCTTGGCAAGCAAGTTGTGTTAACACATCTATCCAATTCAACATTCTGTAGAGAATAAGTGAAAAATGAGTCTCAAATAATTGTATATTTTCATTTGTGGAGTGGCTGAAATGAGATTAGAGTTGTGTGTGGTCACATGCCTCCAATCACACATAAACCGTCTGACCATGATCAATCGGTTTAGATTTCAAGATCGGTATATCATAATAAAAAAATATATGTATTGAAATTTAAACCGTCCTCGGACGGTCGGAATTCAGCTAACTGCAAGCAGTCACACTACAAACAATCTAAATCCCTCAAATTGATGGCTAAATCGATATTTTTATTTTGTCAATTATCAAATAGGATTCAAGCTAAATTAGTCCACTTAAATTGGCACCAGAGAGAATCAAACATGAGACCTCAAGGAGGAGCAAACTCCTAGATCCCAAGCCAATACCACCAATCCAACCCAAGTGGGTTCGGTATGTTTGGAGATTACTAAAATTTGTTTTTGTATCTAAAATCTATTCTAATTTTAAACTATGATTTATAACTTTAACTTTGAATGTAATTTGTGCACTCAACTTCATTATTCAACTAACTTTCCCGTGAATGTAACAAAACACAAATATTTCTACCTTAGACTTACTTTTAACAAAAAATAGATTTTACAACATCAATTAATCAAAATCAAGTTTTGCACTTATAATAAAATGGTGATTAGGGGGTTGAACTCACCTTGAGCTTTCTTGCAATTTGAAAGTAAGTTTTGTCAACTGGAACCCAAAAAGCAGGCTGCCAAACTTCAGGAGTTCCATCAACAGGAAAAATTCTCTCTGGTTGATACCAAACCTTGTTCAAAAGATTTTCCTCTGGTTTGGAATGTTTTGTGTAGTTATTATAATTGGAAAACTTAAGATAACCAAATTCTCTGCCAAAATCACCAATCTCTTCACCAAATCTCTGCTCAATTAATTCACAAGAGTACTATGTCATTATAATATTTAGGATTGAATTAAATTAACAGTAGGCGTGTCCTTGTGAGCAATGTAACTGTATAGACAATGCATTGTTATATGCAGGGGTTAAAGTTCAAACTTCGAACACCCATTTATTCTCTTTAAAAAGTAAATTATAGCTATTAAGCTGCTTCACAAAAAAAAAAAGTAGGTTTAAAAAAAATTACATTGTCAATTAATAGTAATAATTAGATCATTAAAAATGTTTGACATTGATTATAACTAATTAAATTAGAAATATGATTGACTATAGACAGAACAGTGTATCAAAATAAAATTCTTATATTTAATGTTTGTTTAGTTTAATATGCTTTTCAATCTATCTTCCTAAAGAAAAATCCCTAAAAAAAAATCTATCTTTCTAAAATTTCGTAATGAAAAAATAAAAATATGATTGGTAGACCTTTGACCATAGAGTCCTGACTGTGGCTTAACACACAACTTGGACCAATTTGGTTGGACAGTGTTTTTTAAGACATTATCCAAAAGCATCAAATCTAGGCTTATGGAGAATATGCTTCTTTTTTACCTTGTTTTTTTGGAAGGCAGCTTCAAGGATGATTTTTAAATTTTAATTATTCTGAAAATCTCAAACTTAATGGATGATTTTTAAGTAGATTTATAATCAAGAAAACATATTATTGAAAAATTAGTGGAATATGCTTTTTTAAGTTTGTTAATACTCCGTATATAATTAGAGCGTTGAACTTCTAAACAATGTGATATTACT
The DNA here is from genome assembly GCA_946800305.1 of Medicago arabica. Taxonomy (NCBI): domain Eukaryota; kingdom Viridiplantae; phylum Streptophyta; class Magnoliopsida; order Fabales; family Fabaceae; genus Medicago; species Medicago arabica. Next base: position 2,905,479 of record OX326966.1, on the reverse strand, counting down.
TCAAAACTAGGATTTATACTTTTAAAACAAAAAAATTTATTTATGTATTCCTTAAACACTGTCCTTGGGGAACTTGTTAGCACGATTTTTAATCAATTATTGAAAAATTTAAAAGCCCATTTACAAATTTTTGTAACTTCCAAAACCATTTGAAAATATCTAAATAATTGAAGCAACTTGTGTGTACCTGCCAATGCCAAAGTCCTGTGTGTGCCCAATACCTTGGAATAGTCACATCTCCAATTTGGAATCTAGAATTTAAATTACCTGCAATTCCATAATGTAGAACTCCTTCTATATTAAACAAAGTAAGCAATAATTGAGTTGCAAGACCTGCATTTAGCTACACAAATAGAAAACAAAAGACTAAGAAAAAAAGAATGAAATATAATAGAAGTTTAAGTAAAAGCATAAGCATAAAGAAATTTAACTTACCATACCCTCTCCAATCATAACAACAATAACCTTCTTCTTTTCCAAATCACCAATCCGAAAATGTCTTCCTACGTTGTCAAATTTACCAAAAATCAATTGACGTCGTAATGTTCTATCGTAAATTTAAAATTTTATTGCTAATTGATGTTAAAGATCATCTCAAACTTTAGAACAACCAATACTCATCACCACAAACTCATGAACTAGTTTGGATAAAAATAGAGGCATAATTAAAGAGAAAGAAGGTGTCATATGCATATGTGATTATGTATACAAGCATAATTAAATAATTGAACAACATATTGTTGTAAAAATTACCAGCAAAGTCAAAGTATGGAAACTTGTTATGAGGCACAAAGCTTGATGAATGAAGAAGAGGGTTCAACTCATAGGCATTTGGCACAACTATACCAATATATGGTCCTTGGTTATTAATATTGCTGATTTCTCTCCAAGAAAGTTGATTAATGGCACCATAGGCCTTGATGTTACTTCCCAATAATACCATCATCACAAGGAAGCCTAGAAACTCCATTCTCTTCCAATGGTTATCTTTCACGTAGTCCAAACATGAAAATATATAAATGCACACATGGTTGTGAAAGTGTTAAATAATGTCACACAAGAAATGAACAAAATAAAGATAGAATAAATTTTGATATGATTTCATGCAGGGAGTCGATCAATAATTTTTTTTATATCAACATCATAAATGTGACATTAATTTATTTGTAAGGTCCAGACAACATGCCCCCACCCCACATAGGCTAGTCTATGTTTTTTTTAATAGATGTCAACCTCTTAGATAAATATCAATTATCTTGTTAGTGTTTATAATTGTGCATGTGTCCCTTTATTCACTTAAAAAGATAACGAAGAATTAAGAATGTTCCATTTGAAGGTGAGAAAAACATAAGAAGGGGGTTGAATTGTATTAACTTTTTCTTCTTTTTAAACTAAGTTCAGAGTCCAGAGTCTGATAGAGTTCAAAGTCTAATGCAGCGGATAAAGTAAAGATAGACAGAGAAGAGAAAGACACAAAGCAATTATTTGAAATTCATCCCTTGTATGGAGAATTAATCAGCAGAGAAACAACTGTAGCAGTACTATGCACAAACAATAGTGGAGTAGGGAAGTAGTGGTTGTACAATTGTACTATGTCTTTTCTCTGACCTTCTTTATTGGATAAGCATCCAATACCTTCTAATTCCTCTGAGCAGGGTCGACCCTAGGCCATAGGCCGGGAGTGCGATGGCCTAGAGCCCATGCAGATAAGGGGTCCAATTTTTTTTTTAAAGTGCAGGGTGTATATAAATATATTTGATTTTTGGGGGGTATATATAGCAAAATTCTCTGAAAAGGCCATAAGCATTTACATGATGAAGTGCTGTGGTAAAATCTGTTAATGTTTTTGGCTTTTTAATACCGCAATTTGCTATATATACCCCACGTAGTACAAAAATTTCAATATACACCCTGCTTTTTTTTTTGTGTTCTTAATAATGTGCTCAAAAAATTATTATCGAAAAAATTGGTGATATTTTTTTGGGCCCTTTATTCCTAATAATGTGCCTCACTAATATTAAAAATATCGATGATATTTATCATCTAAGAAATTTGGATAAATTTCATAACAAAACAAGTTCTATTTTAGTTGAAAATGGGTCTACTAGAGAAATTAACCTTAATCTTGTCTTTCAAAGATTCCAAAAAAATAAATTATATAAATATAGTAATCTCAACTTTCTTCAATTGATTGAAAGGTTGCATAATTGAATTTGATAATGCAAGACAATGCGAAACACATTCATCATTATTAAATTGATGCAAGATGACTAGGAAAAAATATCATGTGAAACACATCAGCTTTTTTGGTTTTTTTTTTTTTTTTTTATCAATAGCTGCATTTGATATACAATGTTTTGGGGTGTTAAAATTTCAGTCTACTTCGTATGTGCTATTGTTCTCTACTTCTACGGTATTTTATTTTGTTTGTATCTATAAAGTATTTGATTTATTTTCATATGTTGTCTAAAAAAATATTTATTTGGTAGTGAAAACAAAATAAAAAAACCAAATGAAGAGCTAATAAAAACACAACAATAAGCTAAAAAAAGTTATAATGTATTATGTAAGGGACCCTTTTATCATATTATGTCTAAGACTCGTAAAACTTTAGGAACGGCCCTGCGTCTGAGATAGCCGTTGCTTCAAGCTTCTATTCCTTCTGCAAACTTGTGTCTTCAAATGTCCAATAAACTGACTTCAGGTTCTTCACTTCTGACTCTGAATGTCAGCTTCTGATGGACTTCAGACTTTGACTTGCAACGAAGCTTCCTTTGATAATTCCTTTGCTCTCAATTGTTCTTTATGAACCAATACCTTATAAATTTTAGTTTATGATCCTGCATACTTGAACAAATATTAGCATATTCAATTGAACTTTTAATACCTTGTTATCATCAAAACTAAAGATGGTAATGTTAAACACATTTTGTTCCAACATCATTTATTATAAATAATTGAAAAAATTTATCGCGTTTAGGAATAATGAATGATAGAGAAAATTTGAGAGCTAAAAAGTTTATGATGACCTAGTAGAGGAAATGGCAATATTATTGCATTTCAAATTAAATAAATAAGTGGATTTCATTATGCTTTTATTTTGAGTACATAATACAAGAGAAAAATTGAAACACATCATTTCTTTCTCCCTCTCATAATGACTCTTGCTTATACTTTAAGAAAGGGATTAATTAAAGCTACAAAATTATAATAAAGATATGAATTTGACAAGAACATCAAATGCATTTTGAGAGGCTAATGATATGAAAATAGATACTTCATTGCTCAATGCAGAACCTCCTCCAGCTAAATCAGACAATGCTCTAATGGCAATGAAAGGTATTTTGTGTTGGAAACAAACTAAAGCAACTGCAGCACTTTCCATGTCTGTTGGAGTAGCATCAAATTTACAATTCAAATGATCTCTATAAGCTTTGTTGTCAACAAACATATTGGCACTTACTCCTTTCTTTACTCTCACCACAATAGGCTTTCTTGGCAAGCAAGTTGTGTTAACACAACTACTCAATTCAACATTCTGTGGAGAATAAGTGAAAAGTTAGCCTCAACTAATTGTATATTTTCATTTATGTAGTGGTTGAAATGAAATTTAGATCATATACAATCACACTCAGTCAATCGCACCTGAATCGTTCGATAAAGATGAATCAGTTTAAATTTCAAGTTTTGTATATTATAATTAAAAAAAGTTAAAATATGTTTTGAAATTTAGACCCTCCGACGGACGGTCAAAATTCAACTAACTTCAGATAGTCACACTACACATAGTCCAAATCCCTCAAATTGATGACCAAACCGATATTTCCTTTTTCTCAAGTAACAAAATGGTTTCAAGCTTTTCTTTTCCAAGTACTAAATTTGAACCTTTATTCTTTAGAAATACTTAGTTCGTGTTTGGATTTATTTTCTAGAGAGTAAAAAGTACTCCATCCGTCCCTTATTAGATGATCTATTTGACAATTTGCAATTTTGACCTGACATACTTTGACCATATTTTTTTACTAATATACAAAAATAAATAATATCATATAAGATGTTGTTGGATTCGTTTCAATTAATATTTTGAAAATATTAAATTTTCATAATTTTTTCAAATAGATAATTAAAGATATCAAAGATGAAAATATGCAATGATATGTGTGTCTGAGTCAACTAAGTCATCTAATATGGGACTGAGGAAGTAATTCTAAAGACTTAAAATTTATATTGGTTTGTTTGGAGATTATTAAAATTGATTTTGCATCTAGAATCTATTTTAATTTTAAATAATTTACAACTTTTAACTATAATCTTAATTTTTACACTCAAATTTATTATTCAACTAACTTTCACATGAATGTATCAAAACACAAATATTTTTATCTTAAACTGTTTGTTAACTAAAATGAATTTTACAAAATGAATTAATCAAAATCAAATTTTATAACCGCAAAAACCAAACTAACGTTCCTAATGAGATGGTCAATTAGGGTTGAACTCACCTTGAGCTTTCTTGCAATTTCAAAATAAGTTTTGTCAACTGGAACCCAAAAAGCAGGCTGCCAAACTTCAGGAGTTCCATCAACAGGAAAAATTCTCTCTGGTTGATACCAAACCTTGTTCAAAAGATTTTCCTCTGGTTTGGAATGTTTTGTGCAGTTATTATAATTGGCAAACTTAAGATAGCCCAATTTTGTGTTGAAATCTCCAAAGTCTTCACCAAACCTCTGCTCAATTAAATCATAAAAGTAAGACATAATCGTTAGATTATTACAAATATTTAACTTTAATCATAACTACTTATAAAATTACACAATTGATTTTAATTTTTTTTTATAGTGTAATACTTTTGATACCATCAATAGAACGGTGTATCGAAATAAAATTCCAATATTTAATATTGAGATTAATTTTCATTCATTGACGACGTAAAACATTTTTCTACATTCATCAAATTGAATCACATGAAATAATTATTTCTTTTTTAGATATTATATCAATAACCTAAAAAAATTACGCCTTGATGTGATGTGATTTGATACAAGTGTAAAATAGTTTTACGCTGTTGGTGTATATAAATTAAATTCATTTAATATTTGGCTAGTTTAACCTAAATGTGCTTTTCAATTTGTCTTTTTTCAATTTTGTAATGAAAAAAATGATTGGTAGCACTTTGACCAATTTGGTTGGATAGCATTCTTATCTTTTACCTAGTTTTTTGGAATACCCCGTACCCATTCCCATGCCAAAATATTATTGAACACTACTTGAAGCAACTTGTGTGTGTACCTGCCAATGCCAAAGTCCTGTGTGTGCCCAATACTGTGGAATAGTCACATCTCCAATTTGGAATTTAGAATTTACATTACCTGCAATTCCATAATGTAGAACTCCTTCTATATTAAACAAAGTAAGCAACAACTGAGTTGCAAGACCTGCATTTAGCTACATAAAAAGAAAACAAAAGACCAAGAAAAAAATAATGAAATCAATATAACCGGAAGTTTAATTAAAAGCTTAAGGAAGAAGAAAATCAGCTTACCATACTCTCTCCGGTCATAACAACAATAACCTTCTTCTTTTTCAATTCACCAATCCGAAAATGTCTTCCTACGTATTATCAAGTTTACCGAAAAAACAATTCACGTCATAATATTCTATCATAAATTGTATCCGATTGTTGACTTTTAAGGTTTATTTTAATAGCGTTCAAAAAGAAAGAAAAAAAGACACTATTAACTTTTATGTCTTTTAACAAAAACTAAAAAAGATTGACTTTAAGAGGAAAATACATATTATTTAATTTTTAGAAAAAAGACATTATTGACTGTGTCCTAACCTTGTCTTCAAAATCTTATGATCACACAATAATTTCTCGACTACCATATCAAAGGACCACCACAATATTTCTTATCATAAATCGTATTTCTTGTTCGATTGTTGATAGTCTTCGCTATAATTTTTTTTAGTTTTCTTCTGTCTTGTCTCTAGCAATTAGCTACCCTCTATACGATCTAATCTCTACCTCTCCTCTAAATTTTACTAACATAAATATTATACGGCTGACTTTACGATGTAGCCGATTGTAACATGTTAAATTAAGAGAAAATAATTTCTCTCTTAATCCAACAGTCTACAAGAAACCGTAGAGAATCGAATTTGAAATTTTACTGCTAATGTTGTTAGAGAGTTTCAAACTTTAGAACAATAAGTACTCATCACTAGAAGCAGGAAGATGAAGAAAGGCATCATTTGCATATGTGATTATATATAAAAGTATAATCAAATACTTGAAAACATTGTTGTAAAATTACCAGCAAAGTCAAAGTAAGGAAACTTGTTATGTGGCACAAAGCTTGATGATCGAAGAAGAGGGTTCAACTCAAAGGCATTTGGCACAACTATACCAATATATGGTCCTTTGTTATTGATATTTTCGATTTCTCTCCAAGAAAGTTGATTAATGGCACCATAGGCATTGATGCTACTTCCCAATAATACCATCATCACAAGGACTCCTAGAAACTCCATTCTCTTCCAATGGTTATCTTTCAAGTAGTCCAAACATGAAAACATATATAAGTGCACACATGGTTGTGAAAGGATTAAATAATGTCACACAAGTAACAAAGCATAAAATAAAGATAAGTAGTCCAAACATAAAAAGATATAAATGCACACATGGTTGTCAAAGTATTAAATAGTGTCACACAAGTAATGACCAAAGCATAAAGAAACATAGAATCAATTTGGATTTGATTTCATGCATGGAGTCAGCCAATCAATCATATTTTTTATGTCAACATGATAAATGTGACAATAATTTATTTGTGTAGTCCAGACAATATAGATGTATGTTTTTAGTAAGGTCCCAATAATTTATGTTTGTCGCAGGGTCCCTTTGTTGATGGGTGCAATGCAAGTTGGAATGCATTAAAACTTCTGCAGGTTTTTTTTTTTTTTTTTAATTCACCCCATAAAAATAAGTGTTATTTTTTGGTATCAAGGGTCTTATTTTGAGGCATCTATTAGTGAAGATGGGTTTTCTGTCATAGTTGAGTGAAATGGTATTCAAAAACCTCTCAAATAAGTCCTTTTTAAAAATGACCATTTTGACCCAAAAAAGTACAAATCAAGGGCACCAAAAAAAAGAGTGAGGTATACACCAAATAATTAGACTTCAATTAGTCGAGATCCATCTCTGTGGGAGCGTGTTGGTTTCCAATTTTCAGATAGTCAAATGTCACAACAAAGTCGTCATTTTCTAAAAGGGAAAGTACTCGTATTGGCAATATATTGCCTTCTCCGTTTCCAAAGCCTACTTTGGTCCTAAATCCAAATTTACCCATACTGATCATATGCTTTTGTTCATGAAACCATATATTGAAAAAATTGTGGATGTTAAAGGCGATGGTAATTATGAATTTGGGTTGTAGCCGAGTACATTGGTTTGGGTAAAGAAAGTCATTCACATTACCGGACATGAGTCACATTGTTGCAACTTGCTATAATAAAGTTGTTGCTGAGTTTATAAATCATGCAAACGACATTTTTGAAACTTTTTTTTTGTTCCAATTAAAGGTCGTCCACCACTTAACCCAAATATTCACATCATGTGTCTTGGCATAATCCCAAATGACTTTGTTCATGTATTTTTAAAAGTTGGTTGTTCAATACCTCCATCGTGTACGTAGTTGAACCTATACAAAAAAGAAGAAATTGAGACATGGGAATATACTTTTTTGAATATACAAACTTTGTTTCACGAGCTTGATGTAAGATTTTTACGTATCGTATACCTATCTACATGTAAGTATATTAGTATCATCTCCACAGGGACTAGCGTATATCAAAAACTGTTCAACGTCAATTATCATTTCAAGTTATGGTTTAAAAGTTTGTTTGTCTAAAAACTATTCTAACTAATTTACATTAAAATGGGCATAACGCTTAAAGTTAGAGTTCGTCAACCAAGCGTTACATATGTATCTCATGATCACATAACAGATTCTAGATTTTAATCGATATTATCACAATCATTTAACAACATTATTTATGACTAAATAACGGTGTGATATCTATTTTATCGTTTAATCGATGGTTTCTCAACCTATCAAACGATCCAATAGCATTAAGTTCTTGATTTTAAAGTGATTACCAAATCCTAAACCCTATGTCTAGAATAAAAGCTTTGATAGATTATTATTCTAACCGTAGATTCAAAAGTATCTTTCAATAACATTTCAAATCACAAATAAATCTTTAAACACGAGAATAATATCAATATCAAGTAAAATAGCCAGAACCATATATTAATGATAAAAAAGATTACATGATAGCTTGATTGAGTACCTCAAAACCCACAAGGGTAGATTTAGCTACATATTTTCATAGTAGCCTTGCAAAAGATGAAGAAAAGATGAAGATTCCATGACAAGATTCATGATTTCTCTACAAATCTTGGGAAGAATCAACTTCTAACACTCTAGCTTTGTGTTTCTCTCTTTAGAAATGCACTACCTCTCTCTCTAAAAACCAGAAAATATACAATACAATGAATAATACCCCAAGAAGTGAGTGAAAACTCGCTTTGGCGAGTTGCCTTGATTTCTCACGCTGCACAACAGGACGATTGCCATGTAATTCTCTTATCATGTTTAACTCGCTTTGGCGAAATGAACTCGCTTTAGCGAGTTGGCCTTCAAAATATTAGGGCTCTCTGGAGTTTTTCTGCTTTGGCTCGCCTTGAACTCACTTTGGCGAGTTGAAACTCGCTTCTGGTTCGCTGCTAGCATGTTGAGATTTTGCAATCCTTGGAATTTATGGAGTTTACTCACTTCTGGTTCACAGCTGGCATGTTGAGAGCTAGCAATCCTGGGACTCTTTGGAGTTTTCTCGCTTTGGCGAGTCGGTCTTTGCATTTTTCAATGATTTCTTGGTCCTTGCTTGTATTTTCCTGCACAAATTGGTAGAGTAAGACACATAAAGCATAATTGACATAATTACATCAAATTGGAGCTTTTCCATAGATAACTTGCAAAGCAAGTCACTAAAGTGCCTAAATTAACACATGAAAAATATCACTTTTAAACACTTATCAGAGCTCATGGATATTGAAAAAAGGAGAACAACCACAAGTAACCAAAAAAAAAAAAAATTAAATCAACTCAATCTGTAACGCCCACTTTATTTATTTAATTATTTTATTAGAGTATATAGTATATTATTATATATTATACGATTTTAATGATGTTTGTGACGTATGAGATGATGTTGTGGTGTGACGTTTATTTTATTGTTTAATAAAATAAAATATGTGATGAAAATTAAGATGTGATATAATAACAAATATTTTGTGAGATGGGGTTGTTTTCATAAATAAGATAGAGTTGTGGGGATGAGTGAGAATAGAAAGAATTATATAAGGGAGTTAGGTTTAGAAAGAAGCAGTCAGTACGTTACAGACTTTTGCAAAAAGGAGAGGAAAGTGGTCGGAGAAGAGAGAACCTCAATTCTGCGAACATATCAGGTAAGGGTGAGCCTAACTTCAATTGTATTTACTGTAATTCATCTAATTGTGATTAACATAGGAATTGAAGGAGAGTTTGAGGGATTTCATAAGTTAGGGTTTTGTAGATTTTATGATGAATTGATGAGAGGATGACGTGAATTGGTGTAGAAGCTTGTTACAGAACCTAGATTAATCACTAGGACTATAATTCTGGTAGATTAGAAGCATAACATGAAGAATTGGACGAATTTTGGCGGGGTTTCGAGCCAACCCGTAACCCCTCTGCGATAGCTCGCCGTGGCGAGCAGACCCGCTCGCCGTGGCGAGCAGACCCGCTCGCCGTGGCGAGCAGTTAGGTATATACTCGCGAGGCGAGAAGCTGAGCTCGCCGTGGCGAGCAAACCCTTTAGTGCACACGAGGCGAGCAACATCAGTCGCCGTAGCGAGCAAGTGGCAGAATGCAATTTAAGTAGTTCGCCGTGGCGAGCAGACCCACTCGCCATAGCGAGCAATGTGGTTTCAGACCACTATAACTTGAGTTTTAGAACTCTGTTTTGAGCGAGGCTTTGAGGGTAGACTTTTGGATAGTATTAGAGATGTTTAAGACCTAGTTAGAACCTATAATGACGCTGTAAGATGATATTTAAGTGTTGGCGTTAATCTATGATTAAATGCTTAATAAGCGAAGTTTATGAATGAAGTATAAATGATGTTGCGATGATAACTTTGTGCTGTATATACATATGTTAAGTGTACTGAGCTGCTGTCATGTACTGTTACAATTGCATGTGCCGGTAAAGAGTCGTGTATGATGTTAAGATGTTGTGTATTAACTTGTTTAAGTATATGAGTCGAGTTCATGCATTTGCATAATTTGAGATGGTGGAGCTTATGCTCAAAGCGACGGTGGAGCATTTTCTCAAAGCGACGGTGAAGCTTATTAAAGCTAAAATATTGGTACCACATGCATGATGTTAAGATGTTAGGGTTGCATTTGTCGAGTCCTGTGTCTGAGATGTTTTGAGACGTTTGTTTTGTAAAGATATTCTAAGATGATTTATTATACGTAGATGCTTGAGATGTTTTCAGTTATATGTGACGAATATTGTTGTTGTTGTTAAGCATGATTATTTGGATTATATGTTAATATAATTGTTGTGAATCTCACCCCTTCTGTTGGAATTGCCGCCTTGTGGGCAAGTGCAGGTGGCCAAGCTTAGGTTCGACGACGTGAGAGGTTATTGTGGAGTCTTAGGAGCTCTGATACGTAACGGGATGGAGATTTATCATTATTTCTATTCTTTTATGTATCATGTTGACTAATGATGATGTTTGCGACGCAACTTTAATTTGAGATGTTTTATGAGGCTTTTGTGCCAAGAATTATTTATTTAAGATTTTGAGACGTTTATGAATTCCGCTGCTATGTTTGAACATTGTTTAGGAATAAATTATTATTCGATTTGATTTAAAAGATTTTATGAAATGTGACATCCTGATTTATTGTGATATACTCTGATTATTTGAATGAAATTTTTAAGTCGGGATTTCGGGGTGTTACACAATCCATTTCTATGTTATAATGAAGACAAAGAAAGTGAAGAATTTGAAGTTATTGAGAGAATGAAGAAACAATTTCATTGGATAGGCTCTTTTTTGATGGTGTTCATACTTTTTCTGGTTGATAATGCACCAACATATTTTTATGATATAATGCACCGATATTTTTGTGTGGCCAATATATAATTAACATTGTATAAATATTTGTATTCGGTTAATCTACAATTCATTTATCATATCTTTCATTTTATTTTATTCTAATATTCGTTCTTGTATCTACTTATGTCAAGTGAATCATATCTTACGATGGTCAAGATTTCAAGAGGATGGTTAAGATTTTTTTAACCCCCACCACCAAGTTGAATGATTTACAACTTAACCAATAATTTATCTATTTTGGTGAAAATCAAATTGTATCTCATCATTTTTGTCCGAGTATCATGCATAGATTTGGGGGCACATGAAGATCACTATAAAACTGTTTTTCATCTTGATATGCTCCAGGATGATGGCGAGCTGGTATCAATGTTTTTCTGGATGGTTACAAATAATAATTATGCTTTATCTTTGAGTTCGTTTAAGTTCTCAAATTGTCAGTAGGGATTTAGTGTCATGTTACTTGATGTAATGTTGTGTAATATGTTGTAAATTTTCATAATGTTGAATTGTTCTTGAATTTTAATCGTTTGTGTAGTGTTAATGTAATTTCAAACTTTTTTAATGCTATTGAATTATGATGTTATGTTGTTGATTATGAGCGGTAATTGTTGTTAACTTAGTGTATTGCTTGTTGAATGTTGGTTTTGAATTACAAGTGCTTAAAAAGACCGCTTTGTGTCCTAGTTGTGAATTTAAATGTCGCTGACTGCATTTATTATATAGGATCAGCAGTTAACTGACGTAGGTGCCAACCATTGTTAACTGATATTGCTAAAACGGAAGTTAACTCTCATAAGCATACGTACAACGGTTAACCGCCGTTGGTGATATTTTGGTCATTTTAGGTGCTTAAAGAAAAAACAAGATAGTCTAAAGAGAAATTTTCATAATTGTATCCATATTTTCAATGTTTGCAAACTTCCCTCTAGCTGCAATCAATATTTCTCTATTGTTAGATCAAAAAGATCAAATGACTCAAAAATTTCATTGAACTAGATTTGAAACACACTTTGAAACACAAGCTGTCTAATTTACATCATACAATGAGTTTTAAAGGCTCGAATAAAAACAAGGAAAAGATCTTCTACAACTTCACCAAAACCAACACATTTTCAGATCACAATGCAATGAAAGGCAAAATAAAGATTGATAAATGAGCATAAGCAATGAGAATGAACCTCCAACCTTACCCTCCAAACACCATGCATCGTTTCGGTTCATTTTAGACATGAGAAAGTGTCTCGTCCATATAAAATTCAACTGTCAAATAAGAGAAACACTTTCTACTCACAGATTAATTGGATATGAATGAAAGAATGATAAGAAACTCAGTTGAATTCTCAATCTAATCGCAACCAACATATATAAACTAAAATTATCGAAAGTGATGCAAACGATTAAAAATAATAATCACTATTATTTTTACTGCTGCAATTCACATTTCTGACCACCAAACTTGATTTTATTCTTTTCTTTTCATGTATTTTCTTTTCCTTCTAAGTTATTTTTCGTTTCCTCTATTTTATTTTCATCGCACCACCGTTTGACAGAACCACCGCGTCTTGTGATCTTCTTCTTCTAGGAAGGAATGTTCTTAATTGATGCAATTTGATTGGCTGCAGATTCTTTGTTCCATTTGTGCTTGTTTATCAATTTGTTTACTTTCTACTCCAATTCATATCAATGAACAATAAACAAATAAAAATACACACATTAATACAATTCACGATCCTTATTATATTTTTCGAAAATGCAAAAAATATTATCAATTAAGAGAACAAGTAGTAAGGGTATTTCATAACATCACCAATTCTTTTTGCGAGCAAAACATCACCAATTCTTAGCAATATACATCTCATTACTTTTATCTTATTTTCCCAAGTTTTTATAATGATCCAAACGGGCTACAAACTTTGTTAGCTTAGAAGAGGATTTAGAAATAATATACAAGCAAGAACAAAATAATCATTATTTTAAGGGTCTGTGTGTTACATATTATTAAAACCAAAGCTTTAAATTAGAAAAACTAAAGCTTTTTGTTTATTCTTTAAAAAAAAAGCTTTTTGTTTATGTCTACTATAATCAAAATTATTGATTTTTTAATTAATTATCAAAAAAGAACTTTTTTATTTAAACTTGAGGTGCTAGCTCAATCCCAAGAGCTTAGTATTGTACACTACTAAAAAAGCAAAAATTAGTGAGGAAATTTTAGAGAGGGAAAACGTGAAATCCCTCTCTAATTTCGTCACTAATTTTGCGATTAAGGAATTTGTGAGGAATTTTAATTTTTCCGTCACTAATTTTCCTCTCTAATTTTACTTTTTCTAGTAGTGGTAATATCAGGCATTAAGTTCAGACAATCGTAAAATAATCATTAATATAACTATAATAAAAATCCTCTCATCTCCAACTCTTTTTATAAATGTACACCAGAAAAAAAAAACTTTTTATAAACAATTTTATAGATAAGCTACCCAAAGTAGTTTCACATTTTCCTCGAAAAAAAGTAGTTTCACAAAAGTAACAAACGAACTCTCAACTTCTTAAAAAAAAAACGAACTCTCAATTGGTTTGAAAAAAGCAGCATTCAAGTGATTAATACAAATATTGCATATACATAACATAGCACATTTAATAATACCACCATCTTAAATATTTTGCTAATGAAAATAAAGTAATTAGCTTGATTTCACATGAATCAATAAAAAAGTATTGATAATTAGGGCTTGCAAATACTAGTTCATCATGGCTTATCTAGCACACATTTTATTCAGGAATTATGAAGTATAGCATCATGAGCAATCAGCCTTGGTAGGTTTTTGAGCAGATTGACTGCTCGTGATATTATATCAATTTCCATGAATTTAATTACCTATATGCATGCTAGAATATATTAATATTTTTTCACTAAAGCATATATTAATATCTATATATGCTGCCCCATTAATAATTTAAATTTGGTCTCTACCGAAAGCCTCCTCCTCCAAGGGCAGGTGCCCAATAATCAGCTCCATTGTCATTCCCAACTTGTAGTGTACATGACACTGGAACAAGACACAAACCTCTACTCTTTAGGTCCTTCTTTGGTTCTTCTTGAGAAACCTAATTAGTTATTACCAACATGAAAAAACACATAAGAATTAAAAAAAAATGTTTATTCATTTTTATTTTCACTATACTAGAAAAACTTGAATTGTTGATGAAAATTAGACAAGGAGAAAAAATAATTTTGATTAAAGTAATCTTAACTTAGTTGGCAAAAACATTGAATAATATATGTAGGGGTCAGAGTTAAAACCCTAACACCCCACTTATTCATCTTAAAGGTGAATTTATAGCTACTAGCTATTTGAAAAGGAAAAAAACAACAAAATTTTTTATATCTCTATCTCTTAATGATAAAATCAAAGACAAAATAATATTTTGGTCTCTAATTTTTATTGGTAAGACAACTTTTTTAATAGTGATAATTAAGAATTATAAAAGAAAAGAATTAAACTTTATTGAATTTGTATTTTGAGAACAAACTTGATTACCTCTTCAGCTGCTTTCCTCTTCAAACCATTTTCATTTAGGAGCTGTAATCCGAAAAGAAAATGAAAATGAGAATTTAATGAATTAATTAATTAATAAGCAATCAACTTTTCATTTAACTTGTAATTAATTAGTAATTTTTATTTTTTTGAAAGAAATTAATTAATAATTCTGTAAAGCAAAGCAAACCCCTTGTTTTTTTTTTCTCTAAAGGAAGCCCCTTTTTTATTATTCATATATTTGAGTTAAATTAAATCTGATAAAGCTGGTAACATTTCTCCTTGGATCCAAAGGATTACCTGACCAGGGTCTTCAGGAAATAAACAATTATTCTCTCCTTGAACCTAAGATTAAATAATTACAATCATCACTCAATTAGTACCACATAATTATCCTTAAACCTAGTACATTTTTGCACATGCAAGATCAAACTATATGAAGCAAGAATTCAGAAGCAGATGAAAGTAGAAAGAAGAGAGAGAAAGTGATTATTCTTTCTTAAGAAAGTGAGAAAGTGATTTTAACACAACATGTGATTTCTGCCAAAGGGGCCAACTGCATTTTTTTTGTTCTTAACTACAATCCCACATTCTTGCCATTCATGTGGAACTCCTTTCCTAATATCTAGCACTTCTCTTTTTATAAACTAAAGTATTTTAATTTTAATTTTTTATAAATGTTAATGATCGAACCTTGAGTTTTTCGCTTTAAGGATCAAAGTCTCGTCAACTTGGATCAACGATCACATTGTCATGATGACGAGGGCTAGCAACCTACGCAATGTGATTATTTATTTTCAATATTTACTCTCTAATTTGATGAAATTTACACTACAAGAATTCATGAAATTACACTACAAGAATTCCTCAAATTACTAAAAAAAAAAAAGTGGGTTCCATTGTATTTTAAATAGGCCCTATAGAAAGTGTTGAAACAAGCATGATTTTGACCTAACAAGAAATTGTGTGTTAAAAGTGTGTTAGAGTTAGCGTTGGCATCATAAAAATTTCATGTTTAGCATTTGGTTGTTTATATTCAAAATCAGAGCACTAAGATGCAAGTTTTTTAATTAATACTCCATATAGTCCAATGATAATTGTTGTATTTGAAAAGAAAGAAAGTAAAATTGTTCTAAAATATTTGTTTTTTTTTTTCAGTTTTTAAAGTGATATTCTCCGCTCCGGTTCTTTTTATAAGAGACAAATGAGTGAACAAAGATTGATCTTTATTGTGAACCAAATCAATTTTTGTTGGCTCGTTTGTCTTTTATAAAAAGGATTAGAGGGAGTAATAATTCATTTTGCCATTTATACCCTCTGATGAACAATATATTTATCATTTTTAAGTTATTTAATTTAACTTTGCATTTATATCAAGAATCAAGCAATTAAATAATTGGAAAATTGTTCTCTCTCATTAGTTTATAACTTTTTATTTGGGTGTTAACATTTTAGTTTTCTGATAAAGGGGATCTGATAATACAAAGTTCGGCTAGAAGATAAGTAAAATCAATCGAGAATTGTTCATTCTAAGAATTGAACTAGATCATCATAAATGATTTTATATCTAATGAATTCATTAATAATTTGTTATTAAGTAAAATTCATTAACCATTTGAATTCAATGATTTAGTTAATATTTTTTTAATGTGTTGAACAACTAACTATGAAAATTATTGTGGGGCACTTGAGGGAGTAATTGACCATATTAATTCTTACCGATTGTGGCTGCCTTGTGTTTCCTGATCCATTGCTCAAGTATGGCAAGCTAAGAGCCTGCATAATTCCAAATATAGGTAAAAAAGATGACAAAAATGCATGCATTTTCAGAACTTGAAGAACACAAATTAAGGCAAATGTGAAATTGAAACTTTAACAGCGTGCTTGTGTATGGTTGTTTGGGAAATTAAAGTGAAGAAAGAATCATCGATCACCTCAATTTGACCCTGAAGGAATCTGATATAACCAATAGCTTCTAACAAGACAGAGGCTGTGTCAGTCTGAAAAAGTGAAATATACCATACCACTGTCATATTCCTAGTCACCACTTTCTATATATAATGCAATAAATTAAGTAACCTTTTTTCCCCCTCTAAAATATCATGCAGAAAAATACAAGATAGAAAAACAAAAATCTAACGATATTTTTACTTATAAATAACAATATATTATTAAAAAATTAATTCAACATCAAAAAATTAGAGATTAAAAACAAGAAGTTCATCTCTAATTAATTTTATCCTCAAATATAAGAGTAGATGATAAATTAAATAAAAATTTCATTTTTTCCCTCCAACTTTTATTGATAATTTTTTTTCTTCTAATAGTGATGGTAATTTTTTTTTTTACTTGAGTGCTATTTAACACTTTTTTTTGTGTGGTGACCGAAATTTGAACCTCGAACCTTGCATATATTATGCATTGTTCTTACCAATTGAGTTAAGCTCACGATGACTCATTTACGACATGCTAACTGAATGATAAGAGCTTAGCTTGACTGTATAAATTAAAAGGAAAATCAAATTGTTCTTATGTGATTGTTGTAAAATAACAATTATTGGTCACTTTAATTAAAAGGAAAATCAAATTGTTCTTATGTGATTCTTTTCTTTTGCAATAAAAAAATAACTTCATGCTTGGGTAGACATTGAGTATCAATTTTATTTTTCTTTTTTTTAAAGATTTTTTTGTTCCCATTTTTGGATTTAGTGGGGATTGGAAACTTTTCTTAAAAAATATTCTGTATAAAGAAAATTAATTATTTTTTGAAAGATGTATAAAGAAAATTAAATGTTAATGCCTTTCTATTAAAAAGCATATAATAAATTTCTTATTGAATATACTAGGATTAATTAATTACCTTTCCAAATGGGGAAACAATCTGATGAAGGGCAGTAATTCTGTCACCTAACTTCTCCTTCCTAACCTGAAATTGAGAACAAGATATCATGAAAACGTGTAGGACAAGTGCACATGCTAAAAAGTTGGCTATATTTTGTTGTTGTATTAGGCTTATTTCGATTCTTTTTTCTTTCTTTCTATGATAGTGAATTGATGAAACAAAGTAGATAAAGAATAATTGCAATTGAGAATTGGACAAACCAAGAAAGACAATAGTTACTCCCCACATGGTGTTTGTATGTTTGTATGCATGAAAGAGAGTTAAGGAGTTGGAAGTTTCTCCATGGAAGTTTGCATTATACCTTGAAAGTAGCTTGAGTTGTAGATTGTTGAACCCTAGCTTTTTTCATTGCCCCACCAGATGTAGTGCTGTTACACTTGTAGAATGAAAGAAATTTTGGTTAATTAATTATATTTAATGCTGACTAAATTTCCAAAAATAATAAAGTAATTTAAATCTATATTTCATAAGAACTAATGTAAAAATATATATTGATGTTGCGACAAAGATCACAGCGTTGCTACGAAATTTTTTCAATGAACGACTGAAATATAAAGATGAAAAAATGCAAATTGAAATACATCTCTAATTATGTCTCTAAAGATAATAGAAACATGTTTACCAAGCTTTTGCCCCACAATACATGAAGAAATTTTTGTAAAAAAAATATGAAGAAATTAGAATTAAAGATACCCTTATGATTTCAAGCTAATAAAAAGGTTGGGTGCTCTTGCCTTTTGCAATTGCATATATAAATTATATTGGAAATAAAAATATTATTTTTAATTAAATATTATAAAACATGGAAGCTTTTTTCTCTTGGCCAAATTAATTAAAGGTGCTAATATTGGTAAAGTTTCTTGAAAAGTGAGTTTAATTTGTGCAACTCATTGACCAAGAAAAAAAAAAGGGTAAGATGAATTCATAAAAAGTCTAGCCATGGAACCTTAATGAAGAAGCTTTTATCATAATCAAAATTGATTATTAAGATATCTATTCTCTTACACACCTCAGAAGATCGATCTAGTGGTGGATGCCTCACATCTATATTACTATTGATATTAGTGAAATCCAACATGTTGTTGTTGTTGAAACTTGTCACACATGAATTAAGTTCTTCATTTCCATGTCCATATGCATAGCTATTTCCTGAGCTTTCTTGTTTAACATCAACAAGAGAAGCATTTGGAGCTTGACTTATTAGCATTTGACTTTGAAATTGGCTCATACCAATCTTATCTTCCTCCCCCACAATTCCACCCCTTCAATTAGCCAAAAACAATTAATTAGACTTTGATCCTTCCTAATTAACCATACACATACGTATGAATTTTAATTTTTTGAAACTTCAAAATAGATCTATTTATTAGAGAATACAAAATATTTTCCAGATCAGTTGCAACAAAATGGAGTAGAGAGAATCACAATACGAAATACATCAAACATGCATGTATAATGTTCACCATAATATGGTTATAGAACAAGTCTATATCCATATTATAGAAAAAATAATAATCAGGTAAATAAATTAGTAATAAAAAAATTGAAATTCCCCTCTAAATCTCTTGTCACTAAATTTAGTGACTAAATCTAAATTTATTGACAGATTTTGAGATATTTTTCATTTTCTGTCTCTAAATTCCCCTCACTAATTTAATAGTGATTGTTGTCCCTTAAAAATAAAAAGTGATTGTTGTAAGAGAGAGAGATACATGAGTTGTTGACTCCATGGTTCGGGAAGCTCTTGATGATTTTCATGCCATGAAGAAAAAGGAAGAAAAGATGAAGTTGGTGCATGATTAGGGTTGAGAAAGTTAGAAGGAGATGAAAATAAAGGAGGAGGTTGTGGAGATGGTGGCCTCATGTTATTGATGTTCCACCAATTAGGGTTACTAGCCATCATTTGTTGCACCGGAGAGCTTTGAACAACACCTCTATTCATACCTATAGCTTATTCAACTATTTATGATTTTTGTTACAAAGGAAGAAGAAGAAGAAGAAGAAAAAGAGAGAGAATTTTTTCCTTTCTCTTTTCTCTCTTTTTTTCTTGATGTTCTTGCCTAAACAATGTCTTTGTAGAAACTTTGAGAGGTCATATTGAGGTTGATTAAGTAGGGGGAGCACCACACCCTTTGGTTGGACTTATTTTTGAAAGAGTTTGAATAATAATCATGGAGTTTTGAGAACTTTTGTCTTTGTTTACTATCTTTTCTTCCTTTCTTTATTGCTTTACTTTTCTTTTGTTTTACTTTCGTGTTATCTCTTTTCTTCAATTGCTTTTATTATTTCCTCCGATTACTTTTGCTTTTTCTTAAAGCGTGTGACATAAAAGGTAACAACAATTCCCATAATTATAAAATTACCTATGTGTCTATATATCTCTTAAAAAATGTGTATCTATAAATTTTACAATTTTATACACATTGAATAAACAACTAACAATATATTCTCGTGAGCTTAGCTCAGTTGGTAAGAACAATGCATAAATATGCAAGGATATTTCTTAAGGCCACTTATTAGCATTTGGTATACGTATGACTTTATTTTTGACATACTCAACTTCTAAAGCAAGTGATTTGAATTAGGGTTCTATGTGATTCAAATCATGATGAAAAATGAGTTTGTGTTGGTTTCTAGCCTCTGAAGTTCAAATTAGGTTGTTGAGTAATTTGAATCAGACCGTTAGATTCACCTTAATGAATTTCTTGCATAAGGTAATTCGAATCATGGTAATGGGAAATTATGACATCATGTAAGTGGTAGCCAATGATTGATGCAAAGAGTAAGATTTTGATTTTTTTTCCTATTATTTGTGCCTCTCATTATCCTCTGCAAAGGCATCCGAGGGAAAAAGACCTCCGTAAAGGTCATTAACCTGCTAAATAAAGAACAGTTTATTTTATCAAAGTGCTTTTTTTAGTTTACAACAACCCTTGCTACATCTAGTCCTCTTATAAAAGAGGGATATTGTCTTCTTTACTTCAAGGACTGATCAGTATAACCAAATTGGTTGAAACTAGTATAATACCCGCCATTTTAGGTTTTTATGTTATTGGCTAAAGCCTCATCAGGCTCCATGTATTATGCCTCTTTAGAGAGCACATGTATTTTTGCTCATGTCCCATTAACCAATCATAAGCGCGTCTTCGATCTGATGGTGAGAAAAACACAAGGGGGGTTGATTGTGTTGGATTTTTATGGTTTCTTTTTCTTGGTGTTGATTAACTATTAAGAATTTAAGGATTACAAATTCTGACTCAGAGTCCGAATACATAACACAAAGATAAAGAGACAGATAAAGAGAGAGAAAACAGACATAAAACAATTTTATACTGGTTCCTCCCACAAAACAGGAGTAGTCTAGTCTCCTTACACTTCCAAGGGATTTCACTATAATCACGCAGGATAATAAATTGCTCTTGGACCCTTCCAAGAGACTTCATTGATCAAGCACAATTGCTCAAGACTTCCTACTCTATGTCACAACCTTAAGACTTCCTTGCTCAAAGACAGCCCCGAGAGACTTCCCTTTACTCAATCAGAACTGATTGAGACTTCCTAAATGCTCAAGGTTTCACTAAGAGACTTATATGCTCAAGCACGCAGAAGAGAGGTTTTCTAAATGTTTACAAAGTAAACAAACCAATTTGATTTGATAGAGTAAGATATAAACTTGAATACAAAAATACTAAGTATTTTACGCTATTAGATTTGATAGAGTAATGGCACAGTAAAATAGAAGAGTTTTGTTAATCTTCTTCATGTTTTCAGCTTCTTTTATAAGCAGAGATTTGAGAGACGTTGGAGAAGAGTGCCAACACAAATATAGTCATTGGGAAGCTTCAATCAAGAATGTTGGCCCTTAACTTGATATGGATAATTCCGTTGAATAGTTCTTTGAATTTCCTTTGTTTAAAGTAGAATTATCTGTTGCATTCCTTTTGTTTTTGAGGTCCTTTGTCTGTTTGCACACGTAGACAGAAGAAGAAGACAAAATAAAAGCTCTATCAAATTCTTTGATAGGGACAGTTCATTGAAGAAGACAAAACTTGCGTGGATTCTGGGTCCCTCAGGATTTTCTAAAATTGAGGTGTCATCCAAGTCTGTCGTCAGCTTCTGAGTCTGATTGTAACGCCCACTTTATTTATTTAATTATTTTATTAGAGTATATAGTATATTATTATATATTATATGATTTTAATGATGTTTGTGACGTATGAGATGATGTTGTGATGTGATGCTTATTTTATTGTTTAATAAAATAAGATATGTGATATTAATATATATATATATATATATATATATATTTATATGAAAATTAAGATGAGATATAATAACAATAATTTTGAGAGATGAGGTTGTTTTCATAAATAAGATAGAGTTGTGGGGATAAGTGAGATTAGTAAGAGGTATAAAAAGAAGTTAGGTTTAGAGAGAAATAGTCAGTACGTTACAGACTTTTGCAAAAAGGGAGAAAAGTGGCCAGAGAAGAGGGAACCCCAATTCTGCAACCATACCAGGTAAGGGTGAGCCTAACTTCAATTGTATTTACTGTAATTCATCTATTTGTGATTAACAAAGGAATTGGGAGAGAGTTTGAGAGATTTCATAAGTTAAGGTTTTGTAGATTTTTTGATGAATTGATGTTATAATGATGCAAATTGATGTAGAAACCTGTTGCAGAACCTAGATTAATCACTAGGATTATAATTCTGAAGGATTAGAGCCAGAACATGGAGAATTGGACGAGTTTTGGCGAGGTTTCGAGCGAACCCGTAACCTGTCTGCGATAGCTCGCCGTGGCGAGCAGTTAGGTAAATACTCACGAGGCGAGCAGCTGAGCTCGCCGTGACGAGCGACCCTTTAGTGCGCGCGAGGCGAGCAACATCACTCGCCGTAGCGAACACTGGCAGAATGCAAATTCAGCAGCTCGCCGTGGCGAGCAGAACCACTCGCCATAGCGAGCAGTGTGGTCTCAGACCACTATAACTTGAGTTTTATAACTCTGTTTTGAGCGAGACTTTGAGGGTAGACCTTTGGATAGTATTAGAGATGTTTAAGACCTAAATTATAACTTGTAATGACGCTGTAAGATGATTTTAATTGTTGGCATTAATCTATGATTAAATGCTTATTAAGTGAATTTTATGAATGAAGTATAAATGAAGTTGCGATGATAACTTTGTGCTGTATATATATATGTTAAGTGTGCTGAGCTGCTGTCATGTATTGTATAATTGCATGAGTCAATAAAGAGTCGTATTTGATGTCAAGACGTTGTGTTAACTTGTTTAAGAATAAAGAGTCGAGTCCATGCATTTGCATAATTTGAGACGGTGGAGCTTTTGCTCAAAGCGACGGTGGAGCATTTGCTTAAAGCGACGGTGAAGCTTATTAAAGCTAAAATATTGGTACCACATGCATGATGTTAAGGTGTTAGAGTTGCATTTGTCGAGTCTTGTGTTTGAGATGTTATGAGACGTTTATTATGTGAAGATGTTCTAAGATGATTTTATTATATGTAGATGTTTGAGATGTTTTCAGTTATGTGTGATGATCATTGATGTTGTTGTTAAGCATAAATATTTGAATTATATGTTAATATAATTGTTGTGAATCTCACCCCTTCTGTTGGAATTGCCGCCTTGTGGGCAAGTGCAGGTGACCAAGCTTAGGTTCGACGATGTGAGAGGTCCTTTTGGTGTCGTAGGAAATGCTCTGATATGTAACGGGATGGTGTTTTGTTAAATTCTATTCCTTTATGTATCATGTTGACTAATGATGATGTTTGCGACGTAACTTTGATTTTGAGATGTTCATGAGGCCTTGTGCCAAGAATTAATTATTTTAAGGATTTTGAGACGTTTACGATTCCGCTGCTATGTTTTGAATTTTGATGAAGAATAAATTATTATTCGTTTTGTTTAAAAGATTTTATGAAATGTGACATCCTGAATATTTGTGATATACTCTGATTAAATGTATGAAATTTCTAAGTTGGGATTTCGGGGTGTTACACTGATGACCTTCACAGCTTCTGGTTAACCTTTCTTGAGATATTCTACCATAGTTTTCTAGACTTCTCTTGGTCCTTTTGATTCTCTTCATATGTTTATCTTTCAATGATAGATTCATTCTTTTATTTTACACTTTAACATATGTTAGTATTCCAATTGTTCTTCAATACTTTGTTATCATCAAAACCATAGAGGAATTGTATGAACCACTTTTGTTCCAACACGATCTTCTCCGCATATTTGGTAAACAATTTTATCAAGGAGCCTTATTATCATTAGCCTCTCTAGGAAAGTATTATTTACTCTATTACTCCAGGTTACCTGTATTATTTCCTCAAGATTTGACACATTGTCTTTTGAGTTGGGTATTCTTTTCTTTGCTTCATAAGGTTACCTTTAACAATAAACGTTGTTGCCACTACTAATCCGTTTACAAAAAAGTGTGGGTTGTATATGATTTGATACTTATTAAATTCTAAGAGAGAATTTTACAAATTCAAACTCATATCATGATCTAATAATAATCATTCATGCTGATTTTTTCTTAATCTTATAACGTATTTAATGCTTTTTTTTTATTACATTTTATCATTGAACATGCCCTTTTCTTAACCATTGAATCCTTAGAAATAGTTAACTTCATTGTTTGAAATGCACTTCATTTTATTGATATAGAGAGACGTTTGATGAAATATAGTTGTTGAATTATCATATAGATTGTTGAGGTGCTTGTACAAATATGACCGTCGTAAAGAGTACACTTACTCGTCTGTAGATTTTTACGATTCCAGGTTTTATTGCATTTTATTCATTGATTACAATATTTCTAATTTGTACTCTAAGATAATCTAGTAGATCAAATTATATATCTTGTGTTTATCTCTGATATAGACAATTACGATGAAGTCGTGTCAAGCATTGCATTGATGGTTCTTGTTGAGTAGGGCTTAGCTTCAACCTTGATCAAGATGAATTAGTCTACAATAGGAATGTTGTTCTTGAAGAAACTGTTTACATGGTTGAATTACATGATGTTTACCAAATGCACAAGTTATTTCTTGACACCAGGGGATACGATATTATTTATAGTTGATGAAGTATGCATCATGGTTTGAGTCTTTTTAATCATACAAGATTGTTGCCGTGAATGTACGAAATACTTGGCTCGCCTTACAAGGTACAAAACTTTCCACCATCTTAGAGTTGTGTTCCACATGGTTGCAATTTCTTTTTTCCAAAAACTCCTTGAAATCATACTAAACATCAACATTTGAGTATCATCAAAATTAATGAGGCTAAACCTGAAGAAAAAAGCTCATCATCGAATACCTTTTTAGAGGTTATTAGTGATTGTAAGACTAGCCATAAAAAAGCTTGTTGTCAACACTGGAAAACATCTTGACAAATGAAAAATAAATGCAAGATTTTTCCATATATTGATCACAATAAACACATGATGAAGATCATATAACTTATTTTGCAATAAAGTTGGACCGAGTAGGAAGACAATTATTCCCTAGTCATCACATATAAGCTTTGACTTTCGATGGGATAGGTAGTTCCTTTGCCTGAACCAATCATCATTAACTTTGAGATCATATATATTTCGGTTACGATTCAAGATCCTATTTATCTAATATAGAACCATAACGTCTTAGGTGAAACACATATTATCAAAAACATTAATGTCCATTAAAGTATGCAATAATAAAAAAAAATTATGTCTAGGATAATTACCTTAGCAAACAATATTCTATATCAAGTCAAACTTAGTGTTAATAGTGAGCTATAACCTAGAATTGATTCAAAGGTGATCAATCAATGAAAATCATTAAGAACCAGATAGATTGAATAAACATAATTCAAATCTAGTGAAAAGATAATTTCATACATTACATGGTTCAAACAATGTCAAAGTGGTTCATCATTGAACCCTAATTTAAAGTGTTTAGTTAAACACCGTAAAAGAATACATAATCAAATATTATAGAAATTGCACATGAAACGAATGATGAAAAACGACTATATTCTTGTCTCCAAGACTAAAAACACCATCTATTGTTGCTAGGATCACACATATACGACTCTTGTCCGTCAAGAATCTAAATCCTAGATTTTGGGTGAAAAATCACATAAATATACACTTTCATGTACTGCACACACGCACATACCACGGTGATACACACATCACATGTGCCGATTTTAAACATGTGGCAAATTTGTTACATCTGGGTGCACGAGGTGCACTAGGTTGTGCAAGGGGTACGAAACTCAGGTGAAAACCGTAACTTTCTTCCCTTCAAGGCACGCAAGGCGTGTGGATATGTGTGTGGGGCGCACAAACCAATACGTTTTTCCTTTTTTTTCTTCATTCTTCATGGATATATATTTGGTCTTCGATATATGTTTAGGGACTTAGGACAAAATTCACCCAAGTTGTGTGGACTTCAAACCCTTTATTCTACTTGGTTTTTATGCTTCCATAACTTCTACGAGGTGTCCTCTGATCAGATCAACCCAATGGACTATACTAAAAAGACCATGATACCTATAGAGTTTTCTGGTTAGAAATAAGCATTTAATTTGTATTTATACTTATATATAAGTGCAATATGAGTGATATTGTCACACTCTTTATCATACACATTTCAACATACTCTTTTCAACAACAATAATCAAGCTTTATCCTACTAAGTGGGGTCGGCTACATGGATCAAATTACGACATAGTGTTATATCATAAACCATATTTGAAACAAACTCGTTGACATCTAAGTCTTTTCTAATAGTTTCTCTTATAGTTCTCCTAAATCTTCCTCTACCTCTTTTGACCCGACTCTCCTCCATCTGATCTACTCTTCTTACGACGACATCTACATGTCTTCTCTCTGCATGCCCAAATCATCTAAGCATATTTTCTACCAATTTTTCTACTATAGGTGCTACACACACTCTCTCTAATGTTGTCATTACTAATCTTATCATGTCTAGTCTTACTACTCATCCAGCTCAACATCCTCATCTCCGTTACACTTACTTGATTTTCGTGTTAGCTTCTGTATCATACAACATACTCTTTTATTGGTTTAAATTAAAATGGGTCCCACCGAATTATGTGAATCCCGTTTAAATTTGGTGGAACCTATATGAATTTCGAACAATAAAAAAGTGTGTATCACATTTATGAATTGCTAGCATTATAATTTTGGTGCCATTATTTTCTTTCATTTTTACCCTTCATTTAAACTATTATATTCATTATTTTATCTATTTGTTAATAAGGTTAAATAAATTTTTAGTCCTTGTAAATACAACGAGTTTTGTTTTTAGTCCTCACCATACATGGATAACTTTGGGGATGTCACATGGACATTTTAAACAGAGTAATTAAAATTTAAAAGAAAATGACAACTTTATGTTGACATCAGTAAGGGACTGACTTGAAAATTTGTAAACAAATGTGACTATCTTTAAACCTAAAATAAACGTAAGAGATCAGACATACACATTAACCTACAATTAAATACAACAAAAAGAAACACACGACACGTTAGTGTCCATGTGTCCGTCTTTCCACTAATATTAAATAAAGTAGAGTGAACATCATTTTACATGTATGGTATGACATTCAATTCAAGTACTCTTTTTCATCTCAATTAAATGTATTTTCTGAATTTTGATCTCTTATATCACTTTTGTGTCATTTTTTAATGTAGCATGTTCATTTTGATGTTTGATCTCTTATATCACTTTTTTTTTTTAGTGTAGCATGTTCATTTTGATACGACAACATTTATTAGGTCACGTTGAATATTTATATTTGTAAACATATTTTTAAGGTACCGTTTGACCAGATTTTTTTTCGGTCTAAAAGCTACTTTAAAATAAAGTTAAAATAAAGGTCTTTAAGGAAAAGTTAAAGCGGTTTGGCAAAATATATATATTTTAGTTTGAAAGTTATTTTTAAGGTAAAAGTTGTTTGGCAAAATATTCTACAAAATTTGAATTTTTTTTTTTTTGGCGGTGTCCGGGGTTCGAACCCCGGACCTTGCATATATTTATGCATTGTCTGTATTAACTGAGCTAAGTTCACGAGGACAAAACTTTGAATTTATTATGAATTAACATAATAAATAAATAAAATGTTTAATATATTTTTTGAAGGGAAAAAATGTTTAAAATATAAAAGATATTTTTTTTTACAAATACTATATTTACTCAATGACGTTTATTTTATGTAACATGAATACAAATTTATATCATCATATAAAGGACTTATTAGATATTTAAATAGGAGAAATAATTTAAGGAGACTCAAATAAAAACATGAATAATATCAAAGTAGTTTGAAAAATTAAAATCATAAATCATCTTGTTTAAAAATAAATAAATTGTGAGGACATAAAAATAATAAGGACGCTCAAATAATTAGTATACGCTTACGCAACACTAAAAAAAATTATACGCATTAGCGTAACAAAAAAAACAGACAGATGGACATAAAATATTACTCTAAACGCTAATGTGTGTATATATTTACGAGGTTGAAGAAAGAGAATACAAATATTCGGTGTCATTCAATGACAGCGTGAATAAATATATTTGCGAGATTGTGATAATTAAACGGTATTGAAATTAAATATATTAGTGATAAAAACATAATAAGATTCCTTCAAAAATAGATACTAAAATTAAATGGACCCTCCTTCAAACAAAATTTAAATAGAGCGGTTAAAAAAAACTAAATGGAAGAAAAAAACATGTTATATGTAGGGTTGGGGATATTGCATGTTATATGCAAAGGATGGGGTTCGAACCCCTGATGTAACACCCCGTTTTTCCAACATATAAATACTGCTTAAATTAATCAGAGTTCAACATAAAACAGGATGTCACATTACTTTTTATTCTAAAAAGTCATTTCAACGTGAGTGGAGTTAAAACCCACTATTTAAAATAAAATACCTGCTTATAATATTTAAAATAAAGTCGCAGCGGAAAATTATTCAACTTTAAATCCAAAACTTGGCACTAGGCCTCAACATCATCAACATAATTAAAATACCAAATTAAAATAGTCTAACAACATCTTAAAAGTTAAGTATTAAGGAAAAACGACAAAACATAAAAGGTATCCCCATCCCGTTACATATCAGAGCAAGACTCCTATGACGACACGAGGATCAACTCACATCTGCACTATTCTGAATCACCTGCAAGTTACTCATAAGAAGAGCAACATTTTCAAGCAGAAGGGGTGAGATTTCACATTCATTAATAATAAGCAATAAATTCAAAAATCAAAATTTAATCAACATACAACTACAATTATTTATTAATTGACAAGAACTTCATGTAAATTCAGTTAACAATTATCAATGAATTACAACAGCAACTATTCAACAATGCAACGAATGACGACTCGACAATGCAACAACATCAACAACTCTACAATACAATGACACGACAACAACTCAACAATATGCAATATATTTAAGCATGTGGTACCAACAGAGCATCAAGCTCTCAACAGGATGTCGTAATGCGACTAAACAGGGCATCAAACCCTCAACTAATAACAAGACATCAAGTCTTCAACTAATATAAATGCTTATGCAATGATAAGACTCAGAAATGCAACAACAACAACAATAACATCTTTCATATAACCATCATATAAACAACCTTCATATAAACATCATATAATCATAGATTTAACCATAAATCAACAACAAGATATCAATATGATCCACCAATTCATTATCAAAAGAAAACTAAGTTTGATTCAACAAGACATAGATTAAATACTCTTAAACATTCTAATTAAACTCATAGTATACGGGATTTGAAGTTTGGAAGCAAACCAAAAGTTTCGGGTTGATTTAGAAGCGGTTATGCTAAATTTTCTTAAAAGTCTTTCAAGGCCTAGTTGGAGTGTTTCTATCATAATTCAAAATCCATAAAACATTTTCAAGCCAAACCAGAGCCATTGGAAAGATAACTTAATTATCTAAAACTTTCATGTTTACACCGAAGGCCAATTCAAAACAGAAACATGTTAAAAAGACTCAAGAACGCGAAACAAGAAAAGCTGTCATAGGGCATCTCGCTTAAGCGAGATTCACGCCGAGAGAAACCTCAATTTCTCTTGTGAGTTCGCTTGGGGCTCGCTTAAGCGAACTGGGCCCCGTTTTTTGACGATTTCTCACCATTTTTCACCCAAAAACCCAAATTTCGACATCCCAACTCCCAAAATTGATAGGAAACATTACCTAGGAGTATTCTACAACCTAAACATCAACTTTTTACATTAATTCATCGGATTATCTAGGTTTCTAGCAACCTAATTTGATTCAACCCTAATTTCTTCAACAACACAAATCAACAACAACATAATCAATTCAATTTCAGAATTCATGTACTTAGAATTAAGGAAAAGCTAGTCCAACCCTTACCTTGGATTTTCTTGGTTTTACAGAACTCTACAGTTTTCTCCCAAAAGCTGCACTTTCACGTTCTCTCTGTTTCTCTGATTCTGGTTTTCTAACCTAATCCTCTACTACTCCCTCCTATTTATAGCCTCTTCTAAACTTCCTAACAAACTCTCCTAATTACCAAATTATCCTCACTTGAATTATTTTATTTTTCTTAAACAACTTTATTATATTTCTTCGCCAAATATAACAAAACAACTTAATAATAATAATCATCAACATCAACACACCACA
This sequence comes from Medicago arabica, assembly GCA_946800305.1. Taxonomy (NCBI): domain Eukaryota; kingdom Viridiplantae; phylum Streptophyta; class Magnoliopsida; order Fabales; family Fabaceae; genus Medicago; species Medicago arabica. Next base: position 2,875,070 of record OX326966.1, on the reverse strand, counting down.
TCACAACTCAACAAATATCACAAATAATTAAATAATTAATAAAAGACTCCAAATTTAATAAAATAACTATTTAAATAAAATAGGGCGTTACACCTGACACCCCACTTCACCACATTTAATTGTGTGAGCTCTAGCCACTAGGCTACTTGACAACAAAAAACAAATTGAAATATAATATTAAAAAAAAAAGTTGCCAGCGTGAGTTGAAAAGAGGTGTTTGTGAAATAAATTGCTGAGAAGTAGTTTTTTAAAGTAACATTCAACAACTTTTGGTCAAAACTCATTCCATTCAATTTTATGCATTCTAAAGAATATACTTTTTTTAGAAGGTACTTTATTGATATTGTGTTTGGCCTAACTTCTCCTTAAAAATGTAGAGAAGTTGAAAAAATGTTGAATCAAACGGTACCTAATAAACACTGTCACGTCATAAATGAATATGTCACATCACTAAAAAATGACAAAAAAAAAGAGATTAAAGATCATAATAATTAAAAAAGAGTTAAGTTGAAGGACCTTATAAATAATTTTTAAAATAGAGACCAATTTTTTTTTTTTAAAATTAAGAACAAAAGTACATTTAAATCAACTATTATTTTTCAATCCTTTAAATTAGGCGATGTTTGAATTGAAATTGAACTCAAAGGTAAGCCTCACAATCTTTAAACCATCCATCTTTTCTCGGTCCCAAAAAAAGGAACGGACACAATCTTTCTACTATCACAGTCGCACAAACTCGTTATTGAAAAATGATCATAAAAAAAGATATTACAATATTCATAATAAATATCTTCAACAACAAAAATTTCAGGATTCATATTTGAAACACCACAATTATTAGAGTAGAGAAATGTCTCATGCATTTCATAAATTTACGCCAATACATGTTTGAAAATAGCTCAAATTAAATTTCTAAGACGACGTTTCAATTTCACCTTGTACTAGGAAAGTATTATGTTGGTGTTATTATATCTCATTTTGATTTCTTTCAAAAAAAAAATTGCAACCATAAAAGGTAGTTAGGTATGTCGACTGATTTAAATTAAGGGTTTAAAAGTTGGAGAACTAGGATTCAAATCGTGACAAGAAAACAAACTAACATAACATAACGATTAACATTCTAATATTTATCATTCAGAAAAGAAAAAAAATCAAACCATAAAGTAGGTTCATGATATTCCCCAGTTTTTACAAGTATGATTCATGTTTATTCGATTAACACAGTCAATCGCGAGGGTGGAGGATATAAGGTTGATTTGATTGTTGAACTGGGAGACTTGAGAAGTGAAATGATAATAAGGTCCAAATTTTGATTTCACTTCTAAAATAAATTAGTTAATATTAACATATTTGTCGTTAAAAAAATCATAAAGATAATCTAGAGTAATGAATGTCACATGTTTCTATTTACAGATAGCAATATAGATTCATAGACTAGATGATATACTTTTCAACTCTAAAACTATCTTAAAGTAGTATAAAAGAGAATTTTCTTTATAAATGGATAAGTGATCGCAATAAATTCAGAGAATTTTAGACGCAAGAGAAAGTTGTTAATGTGAAGTGGTATTACGTTTGCATGAAGCTATCAAAAATCGTTCCCTTTATTTTTCCACATAGGAAAAGTAATGCATAAGTCAATCATGAAATTACTTCCCTACAAAAAAGTCAATCATGAAATTACTTGGTAACAATTACATCATTGACCTATGAAGCATTTGAAAATGGTGTCAATGACTAAAATTGGAGTAACTTAAATGACCGTTTATGTGAATAAATTGTCAATTTCCGATGTTAATTAATTATGTTTGTAAGTTAGCAGGGGGATTACAGGTTCAATTAAAAATCTATTAAATACTAGATTATACTTTGGGAAATAGCTTAAATAGTTGTTTCTTATATCCATCAATCAGTATACTTTGAGAATTGGGAAATACTGTACAATGCCTTAAAGCATTGGTTAATGTAATAAAAATAGAAATAGTTTGTTGGAGAAAGGTGAAACATTCTGAATTTAATTTATTTATTTTTTTAATAAAGAATTAAACTTTTTAAAAAGTATAAAAATTATAGTTTTTAATATAAAATTATTACTTTTGATTTTCTTAATAAGTGGCTTTGAAGTTATCATATAATTCGTAGATATTTTATCATTATATGTTATTAATTTGAGTATTGTGTAACGGGTGCGGGTCTCTAGAGACTGTCAATCACTTATTCTTTGGCTGCGACATATTTTGCAGTGTGTGGTTTATGGTCTTCAAGTGGCTTGGTATCTCTTGCGTCTTTCCACATGAGGCTAGGGATCATCTTCTTCATTTCGGACATCTTGCAGGGTTACCGCGTTCTTCTCATTCATTTCTTCGGATAATTTGGCTAGCTTGTGTCTGGGTTAATTGGAAGCAGCGAAACAACATAATTTTTATTCACAAAATTGCGGATTCATACAACATTGTAGACAAGGTTAAAAGGCAATCTTACCTTTGGCTAAAATCTAATATGCAAACTTTTGTTTTCAGCGTCCATGATTGATGGCAGCATCCTTTAACATGTATGTGAGTGCTGATGTAATGCATTTATTATTACTGCTTTCTTCATTGCGGTGTTCCATTTCTTGGCACCGGTGACTTGACTATGTAATTGTTTTTGGGTGTTTCTCTCTGCACTTCTTGTGCGAGATGCAACATCTTTGTTAATGTTATATCTATTTTGGCTTGTTCATTTTTTTTTTTTTAGTATTATGAGTTTGCTTGCATATTCACATAATAAGTTGAATTTGAATTAGATATAGCGTCACAGTAAAGAGTCACATGGATCTCAATTCTTTGTTTAAGATCAAAAGATCTAAATTTTAAAGTAGATTATATATTTTAAATATCATACTTCAAATATGAATAATTCGATCTTAATCGAATTCTCGGGGCACGTGTCACTGCTGGAATAATTAGCAAACTAAAATCGATGGCAACTTTATATTCTTTTTTATTATAAATTATTTTATTATTTTTACTTTGATGTTAAAAAGGTGAAATAAAAAACCATATACATGTCGTAAACATATAGAAGTTTATTTCCAACAAGTTTGTTAATATATATTGTAGAATAATTGTCCTTCCAATGGAACTAATCATTTCAAAAATAAAATTGATTAAGCCATATATTATCTCATAAACACATGCGTGCAACTTCTTATATCAATGAAAATTCTTCATAAAAATATTTAAATCAATGTTGGAATTATTCTTTTGGCTAGATATAGCCATCACAAATAAATCAATTAAACTAATAAGCATTATTTATCGATTTCAATTGCACAAGCAAACATTCCCTTAAACCGCATTTTGATGTTGCTAACAAACAAAAGAACCCTTAAATCTCGAGATTTAGACCGTTCTGACCAGAGACCATGGGAACAATTTATAGAATATGGTTTTCTCCATTCATATATCAATTATCAAGGAAGGTAGCTAGAAGCTACAAAAAGAAAAGAATGGCTTTATTTTGGCCTTAATACCATATCTTTGTCGGGTGCTCTATGTATTCTTTCTAGTACACGAACCCACAATACTTTTCTCTGCCATCATTTTTCTTATTTAATTTTAGTTTTAATTGTTTTCTTCCATGTCTTCCCCACAAACAAACAACATTGAACAACACTTCCTTCTTGTCCTCATCTTCCTTTTCGTATATTCCTCCCAAACAACCTTTCTTCTTGATTATTACCATTTACAATTTAGGTGGTAGTCATTTTGGTCCCGTAATTTTTTTTGAATGTATTAAAATTTTAAAATAATTTTTGATTGTGCACTCTTTTAATCAAAATAATCACTAACGCTAAAATAGTTCTTCAATTTTGATAATAACTTTTTTCTTAAAAAGATTGATATAACAATAATTAAATACTTAGACGAATTGATAGTACAATATTAACAAAACATTTTAATATTAGAGAATATTTTGATTAACGAAATACATAATCGAAGACTAATTTGTAAAGGGTCTTGTTAACCATTGCACTTAGGGCAATGTTTAAGGAATCAAAAAGGAAATAATTGTGAAATTTCATGTAGAAAAAGTTGTTTTTTACTATTTCAATAAGTTGAATGCACAATTTCTAAGATAAAGTTACTATTTTAAGTTTCTTATCAAGTGTCCTTAGGGCAATGGTTAGCATTTTCCATTTTAAAATTTTGATACATTCATGGACTATTATGACTAATCGATCGTTACATATTTAAGGATCAAAATAGTTATTACCACTTAAAATTTTGACCGTCAACCACCAAATTTGGCCTAACGGAATGAGTTAAACTCCATGATGTGGTAAATTAATGTTCAAATTAGGATCAAGTGATATATCCACATTTAGCATTTGACATTGTCTTGTATTACCTCCAATAAAGAAAACCTTTGAAAAACTAAGAAAAATCGACTTGGAAGATATGCATCACTCCTCAATTGATCAAATTAGTAACATGTGAACATCTCCCTTGGCTAACACACCTCTTTTCTCTTTCTTGAATGAACTGTTCTATGAGTGCTTCTTAGAAAGTTAATTTGTTTAGATCATGGCAAATCTTTAGGGTTATTTTGCCTAAAGAGAAGAGGAACAACATAAAATAAAGGAGGAAAGAGTGAAAATAACTAGCATTGAGATGTTTTTTTTTTTAAATGGAGGAAAAATAACCTGTGTTGAGATGCTAATGTTCAAAAAAGGATCCCAATGTATCCTATACTAACGAAACTCATGCATAAACATAGGTTTCAACAAAACTCTTTTTTTTTTGTGGTGGCCGAAGTTTGAACCCGGACATTGCATATATTATGCATTGTCCTTACCAACTGAGCTAAGGTCACGAGGACAAAATTGTATACAAACGGAAAGATATATCATTATAATAAGTATATTGTTCTTATGATTTACCTACGATCAGGAATTTTGGTAGGTCTATGCAATCTATACCAATAGTTTGATTGAAAGTTACTAAAAGTGTCCATTGTTATGTGACGAATTTATTGTAGTGGTGGCGTCAAATGATCGTAGTAGTGGTTTACGATGGTTGGAATTTGTTCGCTGCAATCAGAATGAATTATTCATCAGAGAGGGGGATGTACCTACAAAGACACTCCAACCCTCAAGTCAGTGAGGTTTTGATGAGCTTTAAGGTGGTTTATGGAAAGAGAATGTATGTATTTGATTTCAGCGAGCCACGCCCTATTTATAACACGAGTGTGGATATCTCGATTTTACCTTTATGGTGTAATGACCAGACCGTCGTTTATGATCGGATGGACAATTCATATGTGCTCTAAACGTATGATGTCATGTTCCAAGACTCTTTACAAGTGTAAGTGGCCGGATTGTTGTATCATATGGATGCCTTATTGAGCCTTTATTTCAATAGTGGACAAGTTAAAGGATTAGGCCTTGGCTTGGTGATCCCAAGACGGTGAAGCAACTAAATAAATGATATTATTTTTATGATTATATCATCAAAAGCTTGATGTAACCCTATTCCTCCTTTCCTTTCTTGATTTAAAAGACAGCCCTAGACTCATCCCTCCCTTTCTCAAAGGGACACAAAAAAGAAAAGCTATAGGAGGAATTGATGTATCAAGTTGGTTAGTTTCTTAAGTAATTAGAAACAAATTAGACAGACACTTACGTGCCTACTTTTTCTTCATTTAAAATTGTGATATCCTAAATGAGTTCCACTACCCCTAGCTCCTTTAAATTTGCATGGCTCAATTTTGCTCCTGCTAGAGTTATGGTTGTGATGATGCTCTTGCCAAGGTTAACTAGGCGCAACATAAAGCATTATATAAGCATGTCTATTTGTGAAATTTTTATTTATATTACTTTCTTCGTACGTGCAACAATGATTGATCTATTTGCACAAAGAAAAATAATTGTCCAACAAAATCCCATTTTTAATTTTGATGATATCTATTGTAAAAAAAAAAATAGAACAAGAAATGATTTTAGAAAGAGTGACATATCTCATCTAAGGAAGTTATGAATTGATCTTGTAAGAAATAATTAGATAAAATATATAAAACTTAATATGGTATCATAGTCAATCGTTCGGGACAACCACAATATATATTCACGCACTAAACCCAATAGTGTTTAACTTGAATGGTGTATTGAGAAAAATCCAAGTCTGACTTGTAATAAAGATAAAGTCTCAAATGAGTTATAAATAGTGACACTTCTTACCTTACAAACCATAATTTTAAGGATGAATTAGACCTAATATCAAAACTTAATAATACTTATTGATTTGTCTGGTGAAGAACCGATGGATGCAACACTGACGGAATATGTTCCGGTACGGTGGCGACCAGGTCTTCGCAGTGGAACGAAAGGTGCTTGCAGACATGTTAGCACTTCAATGCTCAAGTCAGTGTAGAAAATGATATTTAGTGTGTAAAAGTGTGTGGGAAATGAATCGTACCTTGAGGGTGATGCTGAGTCGCCCTTATAGGTAAAGGAGGTGTTAACGACTTACGTGAAATGTGGTGCCTCGTCAGGGAGCCGTTAGAAGCCACGTGTACATTGCAGAGAGCGCGGGGAGCGATTCAGTGTGGTGGTACACACTGTTGCTGACTTTCTCACGCGGGACACCGTCTCTTGGTCTGAAGGATTTTGTCCATGCGTCGTTACAGGATTAGCCTTCTGGCCGGTCCAACACACTAATATTGTTAATTGTATATAATTCTTAATTAGACCTAATATACATATTTAACAATACTAATATTGAGATGGAGTATATTTTTAATTGTATCTGATAGAATTTTGGCAAGTGTACCAAATACTATCGAAGTAGTAAAAATATCGTTCCCACAAGGACTGGATTTAATCTCAAAAAGTCAAGTACGTTATTAAATTAGGATGTAATAAAAGTTGTTTTGTTTTGCCACTAGGCAGTAGATTGGTTTAATAGCATAAAACTTAGTAACAGAAAGTAAATTGATTGTTAAAAATAAGAGAGAGAGAGAGAGAGAGATGAGTTAGGTCTTCGAATCATCTGAGTTCCCCTAATTGGTCACTGCACCTATTCTTATGAATGATTTTCTAGTTCCACGATAGTTAACAAAATAGTCCTAATCAATCCCTTGAGTTAGGACCCTCTTCTAAGATTACAGCCCCTAATCCCTTAGGTGGTCTAATAATCTTCGAAGGTTTGAAGTACGTTAACCTAATATCACTAATAAAGAATTATTCATTCCTAGACTAATTATAATTATTAGAACAATTCAATTAGGTCAAAGTCGAAAGCTATGGTCAGTAGTCGTTCATTCTCTCCAAATCATATATATATGTGATCAGAATATATAAAGCATTAAAAACAATTGAATTGAATAAAAACTAAATTGTCATTCACAATAAATAGAGTTTCACAGCAACATATATCAATTAGGGTTACAAAGAATCATCTCAGACCTAACCTCTAATGGATTTAGCTACTCATATTCGAATTTATAAATAACATAATCATTAGAGGTAACAATACATACATGAACTGGTTACAAGGTGAAGAAATCGCCCCTGCAGCCGTCTTCAAGTCTTAAAATCGCACTTTGCTATTCTCAAATCGTAACCCTTGTTTTCAGAATAGCCTTCAGCTTAAATAGGCACAAAAATTCGCCTCAAATCGTGTCACGTTTTTGCAGAATCGTGACACGATTTGCCTTGTGTAACAAACTTCTAAATTAGGGTTTCTTCAAATCGTGTCACGTTTTGGTCATCGTGACACGTTTTTGCCTTAGCAGAGAGCATGTTTTAGCTTTCTTGAATCGTGTCACGTTTTACTCAAATCGTGACACGTTTTTGATCCTTTGTGAATTCTTCAGTTTTTCTGCTTTTCTTGCTGCTTAAGTTACCTTGTGAACTCTAAATTGTGATCAAAATACATAGAAAATTACGTAATGACAGTGTGTCATCAGTATCTAATTAATTTTTATATTGTTAATTGTATCTAATTCTTAATTAGACCTAATATGAAAACTTAACAATACTAATATTAAGTTTTTGTACCTAATATAAAAACTTAATTAAATCTAAATTGTGGATTATTGTGAGATGGAGGGACTAATATTGTTAATTGTACAAATAAGTGAGCTTTAGATAGTTACTTGTATTACAAGTTACTATGCATATGTTTATCTAATGAACCACTTAACAGTTGGTTGGTTATCAGTTAGTTAGTGAGGATTGTAGATGAATAGTTTGCTCTAGTTACTCTTGTATAGGATCATAGAATTTTTATATGTATGTATCCTATCTCACTTGTAAAACTAGATCGGTGAATAATGAAGTTTACACTCGCAAACTCTTTCTTCTTCATAGTTTTGTTTGTTACAAACTTTATTTCTTCATCTATAGAGTAGGACATTATCTTGTCTCTCTCTCTCACACACACACACATATATATATATATATATATATATATATATATATATATATGTATATGTATGTATGTATATGTGTGTGTGTTTGTGTGTGTTACTAATATTACTAGATTAAATTTATTCAAAAAATTACTAGATTGAATTATTGCTTTCAAGTCACATGTATCATTAAATTATCCAGGAAGTATGAATTAGTTTAGGAGTCATTATCTGATTTATATGTAAATTGACAGTTATATATAATATGTTTTTATTGATTGATTCATGTTGGTATGCGTAAGCATGCTTGTTTCTATTTATTTTCATACAAAGTTTGTGTGTCATTTGTGATGATGATTAAAAAGTTGACAAGTTTCAAAAGTTAAACTTTTCTTTACTTTGGATTCGACTTTTTTGCTTGTCCAATAATTCTCTAATTGCACGTATTTTCTTACTATTCGACTGCATGATCTCTATTTCATTATAAGTGTCACGTATTATTTCACATAAATTAAAGAAAATTTATAATTATAAAAGGAAGGGTAAAACATGCGAAGTAGATGTGAAACTTGATACATCCAAGACATTTGATAGTTTAAATTGGAGTTACAGTTGAAAAGTGACTCAAAATTAAGGTTTACTGGAAGACCAAAATCAGCAGCTGATTTGTGCAAAATGGCATTCGGTTTTGGCTGTTGTTTTGAGAATTCAATCTCGTAAAAAATCGGCACTCGATTTTGCACAGCAGCAGAAAAACATAAACGTATTTTTTGGGTCTGATTTTGTTCCATTTTATGAGGGATGCTTTCACTATAAATATAAATCTTGTATCAGATGAAAAATGTGTAGAAAAATAGGGTTTAGAAGCCAACATAAAACTAGGGTTTATAGAGAATTTCTCTTGGCAACAAACACTAGGGTTGAGATTGTTTTTATTCACTTAGAACAAAACACTGTTAGGATTGAGTCTCATGGTCACGGAAAGAGATTGAGACTTGGGTAAAATTAGGTTTGAAAACTTATTCTTGTAATCCTCTGATATCTCTTTGTAAAAGAAACTCCATTATAGTGGAACGGGAAGCTTCTCTCTCCTCTAGAGTAGGTCAATATTGGACCGACCTGGGTAAACAAATTATTTTGCACTCTCCTTCTTCCTTTATCTCTTGATGTTTATTTTTATTTGAATTATATTGTCACCCACTTGATTTGATTGCTTGGTTTATTTGCTCCACACATCAAATATTGTTATTGGTGTGATTTTTACTAACGAATTCACAACAGTTGCTTCCAAGCGGTGATAAAAAAATATGGCACGTGATCGATGGATATCATCAATGATGATGTGTTTTACTTCAGCTGAGTACCATGTTTTGTTTAATGTCGACAGTGTTAGACCCATCACTCCGGCAAGGGTCTTATGCAAGGCTACCCTCTATCACCTTACAACTAAAACAAATCTTCACTCTAAAAAAACTTCGTAGATTTTTTTTTAAGAGATTAAATTAGTCCATTTAAGTTGGCACATGAGAGAGTCGAATTTAAAACCTTGATGAGGAGTATACTCTCAAGTCCCAAATCAATATCATCAGATCAATCCAAATAAGTTAAAAACTGCGCACATTAATACAACAAAGAAAGAAAAACACATCAAATATGGTATTATGGCTAGGTTAGGTGCGTGCAACCTATAACTTTTCTTCAATTTTCATATCAAAACACTAACTGATTTTTTGGTCTGTACTCAAAAATAAAATAAATGGATGCCATACTAGGGTTGATGGGTCCTTGTGTTGGCCCACTTTTGTCTCTATTGCTATAAAGCAAAAGGGTCACCGACCTCCCCTCTCTAACCCCTTAATTCAGGAAGGGGCCCTCCCTCTAATTTTGCATGTTTTATTTGTTTTACAATAATTTATAAAATTGGTTTATTTTCATGTCATCAACACGTCATACATGACATCATGGAGAAATTGGTTCTACTAGATTTGAACCTTTTCAATTATATTCTTGTTAAAAGAGTTAGTTGGATAATTTTACCTTAAAATGAATTGAACTCCACTTTATGATTTTCATAAGTTGAGTCCAATGCATTTTAGTGGTAATATCATTTTGAATTTCGCCAACAAAGTACTATAGACATTGGATAATGAATCTCTGGAAAAAAATTTGTCTTAAAAATTCAAGTTTTTATTTGTCCTAAAAACATTATTAACATTTTTATTTCTAGTTTTTTTACAAATCCAAGTTCTTACTAACCTACAAGTGACAATCATTTTGAAATAAAAGTAGAGAGAAACCTTTATTGGTTTTTTCATGATTTCATTTCATCCTTAAGAAATCATTCGAACAGATGATGACAATATATAATGTTCTAAACGTGGACAGTGAAACACTGATTGCTTAGAGAATGAGGAGGGTCCATTTTTTTTAAAAAGAAAAAGAGTGCTTCTTATTAAACATTCATGTATATCACATTTACAACACTACTAGGTTACAATAGCAGCATGTGTTCATCTCTTTTTGGTTGTTTCAATTATTTATTTACTCAAATGTATTACTTTTTGGGATGAGGATGAAGAAAAAATGGTCAGTTTATGAGTGATTGATGACTGATGAGATGTAAAACAAATTTTGAAATTGACCTTTTTGATTTAACTGAGAGAGTTGTTGTATCATGTAGGTTGATTATTTTCTTAGTATATGACACCTATTTTTCTATTTTTTTTTAAATATTCTCCTTTATACTGAGTAGATTTATTTTTTTCTACATTTTTTTGAAATCGTTGCATATTTCAGCTAGGTTTTGGGTCTAAAAACTGGGAGGCAAAAAAAAGAGCAACCCTAAATTTAGAGAAGATAATTTTATATGAAACATATGATAGTAAAATCAAAATAAGTGCACTATTGTATGGAGATCGAAAGTTATGTAAGTACTTGAACAAATAAATAATAATAAGTGCACTATAAATAATAATATGACAATGAGTCTTATATGCTCATGAAGACGTTGAATTCAAGTGTGAAATGATCATATTATTGTTTGTCAAGTAGCCTAGTGGTTAGAGCTCATAAAATTAAATGTGGAGAAGTGGGGTGTCCGGAGTTCAAACCCTCTGCATATAATATGCAATATCTCTACCAACTGAGTTAAGCTCACGGGGATTGCTAATGCTATATTATTATAAATGATAATCACACTCTTCCATCCACCAAGACACGTTAACAAAAGACGGCTTATATAAGATCTAAAACGAAAACTACCTCGAAAAATGTAGTGTCGCCGATTTGACGTCCAAAATTGGCGCATCAAGTAGAGATCGAACTTATATGACACTCAAGGGCTGACAAACTCTAATTTCTTAGCCTTGACCAAGGGCTATTTTTTAGATACACCAAAAGTTCCACTTTATTTGATAACCAATAATAAAAGTATAGTTTATAAAGAAATGTCATACTAACGAATGCCCAAAGACCATTGTTTAATGAATCCATAGTAAAAGAAATCTTATCTCAAAAATACAAGTAAAAGTAATGAATGCACAATTTTTTCTCTTAATTAAAGAAAATTGGCTAATAAAGAAGGAGTAAACCCTATGTCACGCTCATACCCTTGAGAAACTCTTTAACTTCTTAGCCTCCATTGGGGGCTATTTTTTAGATACACCAAAAAGTCCTATATTTTTTGATGTAATTTATAAACAAAAATAATGCTAACAAGTGCCCTAATAATATTATTTAATGAATACATAAAAAGAAATTTTATCTTTTTTTTTTAGGAAAAAAAGAAATTTTATCTTAAAAATATAAGTAAAACACGTGTAAAAGTAATAAATGCACAATTTTTTACGCAAAATTTACAGGCTGTTTTTCAAAAGGAAAAAAGATTACCACTTTTTTATACGCAAAAGTTACCTCTTTTGTTTAATTTTCAATACTTTAACGATATTTGTATTTAAAACAAATGAAATGAGTGTTCTTAGAGACGTGTTAAAAGGTAGAAGTTTTGTATAGAAAATTTTGCATTTAATTTATTAAAAAGATTAATATTATTGTTTTCATGGCAAAATTACTATGTTTGAATTTCTTAACATGTGCTTTATGACACAAGTTAACATGTCTCCAAAATTATTCAACTATTAATTCCAAATAGAAAATTATTTAACAATTGAATTCAAATGCCAATTGTATTGAAACTTGATTTTCTAACTTTATCATATAAATCGTCTTATTTATTATTTTCTATATAAAAAATTCTCCTTTCTTAAACATGACTAATCACAATTTCATTCATGTATGTGTCACGGATTTTTCTTTTGACTTGTTGCGTTTGTTTGAGGCATTTGAAGACTTGTTGACTTAAAAAGTGCTTTAATTTCAAATCGCTTATACATACGGATTTGTACTTTAGGTTTTACAACCTACGAGCACATTCGTTAACTTAAATAAACGTACCCCTTTTACCTACGATTAATTTATAAACCAGGTAGGAAAGGTAATGAAAATGAGTAAAAGGATTGACTATTATTTTTAACAACGTGATTCTTCTCTCTCTTGTGAGCCATCACCATACCATAATTTCTTCTTCTTCATCCATCAAATATTGGTGATTTAGGGTCAATTTTTGACCCAAAATCACCTCTCTAACTCGTTTTTCGCTATCCTCTTTATTGAAATAAGTTATTTTCACATTTATTTTGTTTTTTATTTTGTGATTTCGTCGTGTTAGTGTGACGTTGGTTTGTTCGTCATATTTGAGCGACATTGTTTGTCTTTCTTGTTTCGTTCAAGTATTTGTTCGGTTCATATTGTCAAATCAGCTTTGATCTATTGCAAATTTAATCAATGACTTTGGCGTCTTCCACGTTGTAGATCCGGAGACATGGGTATTCTAGAGATTTGAATATAATCATATGTTTAGGTTGTTGTACTTTGCCGTATTAAGCTATTACATATGGATGTTGTGATTTTTTTTGCAGATTCATCAATTTTGTTTTTAGAGAATTTGCAATACATCGATGCACTCTATCAATTTAAATGAATGAATATCATTTATTTTTGTCCAAAAAAAATTTTGATTGCCGGAAATTAAAGAGTATAAGATGTGGGAGTTATAAGATTGATCTGGTGGTTAGAGTGGAACATATCTAGAATGAAGTGATAAATGTAGTCTCTGTTTCAAGATACTTCAATCCAAAAAAACAACATCCCAAACTATTAAATATAAGGCATGTTATTTGAACAACTATTTGTGTGAAGACTTTTGGGACAACCATAATTTTTCAAAAAAAAAAATGTATTGACACGAAAATAAAAACATAATATGAATAAAAAAAAGGTTACCACAAAAGTTTTAACAAAATGATTGTATAAAGATAATTTTTCATTAAATATCACTCACAGATATACATTTCGAAGGGGCAATATCCACCAACTTTAGACTAGTTTAAAAGGAGCTAGATTCAATTCCTTTAATCAAGATCTCGAATTCATGTATTATGAACGGGAAAAAAATGGTTGAAGGGAAGAGAAGACCTCATCAACAACATAATTAATTTCAGTTCTGCACTGGTCATATACCCGAACATAAATAACAACTCGCACATTATTCGCAAACGCAAAGTATAATTCCGTCAAACTCCATCAAATTTCTTCAACACAAGGAAGTAATCGTGTAAGTGTTCAAAATATAGTGCAGTTTTCCTTTCAATTAATATATTTCATTTATTTATGACCATGGTGAAAGGTACACAATTTATTTGCATTAATATATGGCAAACTTATGAAGGTTGGTTCATATTTTCTGGTCAAATATTTCTCGTGATAAAGTATTGAACTTGTGAAAGGAGATATTAAATCATCTTTAGAAACTGTTAAACATTGGTAAAGTTTTATTTAATGTTAAATTTTTTAACTTGTGATCAGATTTCGTAAAGGTCTTTATTTTATGATTTTATGTTTTTGAAATTGGACCACTTCGTACAATGTTGTGTTATGTGTTTATGATAATTTTATGTTTCCAATCACCATTTACAATTATGTCATAGGTCAAGAGAATTAAAATGAAAGATATAGGCGAAAATGGTAAGTACTGGTATAAATTGTTTAACTTTAACTTGTTATTTTTTAAAAGTGTTACATAAAATTGAAGTTTTTGGAGTTTGGTTTATAGTTTCACAACATTACGATATAATTGTTTGATGTTATTGTATTATTTTGTTTTGAATTTTTGACTAGGATTATAATATATTTCAATATTTTCCATGTATTTATATGCTTATTATTTTGTTAACTATATGTGGTTTCTCTACAGTTTGTACAAAAGTTTTATGCCAAAAAATGATTTCATTATGTAATTTATAAAGGTAAATATTATTGTGGTATTGATATATTGATTATCATATGATTAGTGTCAATCTAACATTGAAACTTTCGAACAATGTGAATAAACATTTAAGCCGCCTTCTCAACTCGCAACTTTTCAAATAAGATGGGTATCTAATGACTCAACAACAGAGAAAGACTAAATCCCAACTGTCCTCATTAATGTTACTCGTATGAGCGAATTCGCTTTGAACATGGCAAAACATAAAAGATTTGAACATGGCAAAACATAAAAGATCAGATGGATCTTATCATATGGATTGTGATTTACTAAATTGTTGTCTTAAATTTTGCAATAGTAATAAGAAAATTATATGTCAATTCCAAAGAAATTGTTTTGCTTGCAATGGAAATATTATCCTACCAAAGTGGAGATTACGATCTGCAATTACACAACTTAAAGTTATTCAAAATTTAAGTAATTCTAACCTAGGTATTAGAGTTACTGCATATGAAGTTGAGGCTAGAGTTCAACTAGAGTCGAAAAAGGATGTCTGTCGTTTTGCATGGCTGATAAATGCATGACCCATTTTGAATGACGAAATAAGCTATGATCCTAAGACCTTAATGTACGTGTTAGATTGCACAAAGAGTTTATTGAACTTGTGAAAGGAGGTATTTAATCATATTTATAAACTATGTTAAACTTTGGTATAGTTTCATTTAATGTTAAATTTTTTCACTTTTTATCAAATTTTCGTCATGGTCTTCTTGTTATGATTTTATGTTTTTAGAATTCAACCACTTTGTACAATGTTGTGTTATGTGTTTATGATAATTTTGTTTCCAATCACCATTCTCAATTCTGTCATAGATCAAGAGAATTAAATTGAAAGATGTAGGAGAAAAAAGTGAGTTATAGTATATTTTAATATTTTTCATATATTTATATGCTTATTATTTTGTTAACTATATGTGGTTTCTCTCTCAGTAAATTTCCTTTTTTATGCAATTATTTGTTGTGCTTCTAGATTTTAAGTAGCTAGTAGCTTCTCTTTTGTTGAATTTGTGTGTGTTGTAAGAGATACATCGCACAGACACTGGCATCTTGGTTATGTAATTTTTGTTAATGTATTACAAAATTTGTCTCATAAAAATCCAACACACTACACAAATAAAATAGTAGTATGGCTTATTGCATATTTTGATCGCAAATAAAAGCTTTTCTTACTCAAATGCCTTGTATTTTACTAATTTAATACATATAAATGTTATTCCTTATTTCATTTGTCCAGCGCAACAAAACGGACTACACTTTTTGGATTGAGATATAAAGATGTGAACATGAACTACACGCATGATGATTGCGAAATGATTAAGAATCTCCTTCAAAAACTCAGCTTCGAAAAGAATAATGTACACGTGATTTTAGACCGAAACAAAAATAATTTTCGTCGTGTTCTTTCTAGTAAAGTAATTCTAAACAATATAATTGCTTTACTTAAGGAGACTAAGATTGGAGATACACTAGTTGTATTATTCAGTTTCCATGGTAAGTGTGAAGGTAACCAGAAGAAATCCATTCTTGGTGCTGATGGTTTATCTCTAGATCGTACGTCTAAAACAAATCTTAGTTCATGTTTTTTTGTTAAACGGTGTTAAAACATTTTACTAATTTAATTATCTATAATTGTGCAATTAAGATGTTAAAGAAGACTTTGGAAAAGCTATTTGAAGGTTGTGCAGTCACTTTTATATTGACGCATGTTATGCTGGTGGGTTAATCGAAATGACGTTGGATAAAATTGTTTTGCTGACGTCAAGTAGAACACACGAGGAATCTAGTGGCGGAAACTTAGAAATGATGTATTAATATTGATTCAATGATCTTGATTTTTCCAACGTTGTTTGATGTTAGGTAGTTTGTGTGTGTTAGCTTAACTTAAAATATTTTCCTAAATTGGTTGTTGTCCTTCTTGGTATGAGTTGTAATTTTTTTAGCCGTGGTTTGTTCCTGACTTATGTTTTGCCGCTTAGGTCACATAACATATGATGTATATGCTTTAGTTTAAAGGGGATTGTTGATTAGTCATAGTTTATATAAAAGTTTTTATGTTAAAAAAATGATTTTTTTTTTTGGATGATAAAAATATGATTTCACTGTGTAAATTTTTTTATCTACGAATAATATTTTTTCATACATCAACAATAGTACCTACTAATAACAAATTTTGTCAATACAAATTCAGTACCTAAAACTTGATATAATTAATAAACACGATAATCTATAATTTGCAAATGATTTAAACTGATTATTATAAAAGATGAATACCACGACCGATTTAACAGCAACAAAGGCATTCGCCGCATTCACTGCCGGTTGCTGATTTTGATTTTGCTGGGCTTGGATTTGGATAAGAAATTGTGCTCGGATTAAGGCTTGGATTTCTTGTTGTTGCTAAAACTGGGCTACCCTTGAGGGTGAATGTTACTGTGATACCCTTAATTTTTCTTTTGAAATATTTAATGGATTTAATATATATAATGGTAGTGATTTAATGATTATGATTTGATTTATGGCAATTCAACATTCAAACTTTAAAACAATGTGAATAAAACATTTAACAACTTTTCAAATAATATGGGTATCTAAGGTCTCAGCAACAGAGACAGACAAAAACCCAACTATCCTTATTAATGTTGCTCGTATGAGCGAATTTGCTTTGAACATAGCAAGACATGGAAGATCAAATGGATCTTACCATATGACTTGTGATTTACTAGAGTGTTATCTTAAATTTAACCACAGTGATAAAAAAAAATTATGTGTATTTCAAAGGAATTGTTTTGCTTGCAATGAAAACATTATCCTACCAAATGAGAGATTACGATCTACAATTACACAACTTAAAGTTGTTAAAATTTTAAATAATTTTAACTTAGGTAGTAGGGATGTTGCTTTTGAAGTTGAGTTATAGTTCAGCTATTAATGAAAAAGGACGGATGGTATGGTGCCTTTCGTGTCTGATAAATGCATGATTATTTTGAAAGAAGAAATAAGTTATGATTCTAAGGTCTTAAATGTTTATGGTAGATTGTTCTAAGAGTTTATTGAACTTGTGAAATAAAATATTACATCATTTTTATAAACTATGTTAAATATTGGCATAGTTTTATTTAATGTTAAACTATTTAATGTTAATTTTTTTCACTTATGATTTTAGGTTTTTCAAATTCGACCACTTTATACAATGTTGTGTTACGTGTTTACGATAATTTTATGTTTCCAATCACAATTTACAATTCTGTCATAGGTCAAGAAAATTAAATTGAAAGATGTACGCAAAAATGGTAAGTAATAGTAAATTTTTTTAAATTTTAACTTGTTATTTTTATAAAATGTTGCATAAAATTGAAGTTTTTGGAGTTTGGTTTATAGTTTCACAACATGACGATATGATTGTTTGATGTTATTTTATTATTTTGTTGTGAATTTATGACAAGGATTATAATATATTTTAATATTTTTTATGTATTTGTATGCTTATTATTTTGTTAACCGTACGTGGTTCCTCTATAGTTTGTACCAAAGTTTTATGTTAAAAAAAATGATTTTATTGTGTAATTTATAAAGGTAAATGTTATTTGTGATACCCTTAATTTTTTTGAATATTTAATGATTTTGTTTGCAGCTTCATTAGTTATGATTTTAGCGAATTTACATTGTATCGATGTAATCTATCAATTTGGATGAATGAATATCACTTATTTTAGTAAAAAAAAAATGATTGCCGAAAATTA
The DNA here is from genome assembly GCA_946800305.1 of Medicago arabica. Classification (NCBI taxonomy): domain Eukaryota; kingdom Viridiplantae; phylum Streptophyta; class Magnoliopsida; order Fabales; family Fabaceae; genus Medicago; species Medicago arabica. The sequence goes on along the minus strand of OX326966.1, from coordinate 2,856,554 downwards.
AAGAGTATAAGAGGTGGGAGTTATAAGGTTGATTTGGTTGTTAGTGTGGATCATATTTTGAATGAATAATAAATGTGGTCTCTGGTTCGAGATACTTCAATCCAAAAAACAACATCCCAAACAATTAAATATGAGATATGTTATTTGAATAACTATTTGTGTGAAGACTTTTGGACAACCATAATTTTTCAGAGAAAAATAGGTATTGACACGAAAATCAAAACAATAAAAAGAGAAAATAAAAACATAATATGAATATAAAAAAGAAGGTTACCACAAAAGTTTTAACAAAATGACTGTATAAATATAATTTTTCATTAAATATCACTCATAGATATACATTTTAATGAGGCAATATCCACCAACTTTAGACTAGTTTGAATGGAGTTAGATTCAATTCCTTTAATCAAGATCTTGAAATCATGTATTATGAAATAAAAGAGAATGGGTTGAAGGGAAGAGAAACCCTCATCAACAACATAATTAATTTCAGTTTTGCACTAGTCATATACTCGAACATAAATAACAACTCACATTTTTCGCAAACACAAAAACACAAAGTACAATTTCGTCAAACTCCATCAAATTTCTTCAAACACAAGCAAGTAATCGTGCAAGTGTTCAAAATATGGTGCAGGTTTCCTTTCAATTAATATATTTCATTTGATATCTTAAAAAAAACATGTAGGTTTTCAAAATTCCCATGCATATGCACCCTTAATTTTATATTTTAGTTCCCTTTTTTTTTATTTTTAAATTGCTCATGTGTTAGTGTTTAAGATTTAAGAAGTTGATTATGGTTTTTTTGAATTGTTTGCGACCAAATATTTGTATGTGTTTGACTATCAATGTATCTTAAAGGGTTAATATATGTTTATCTCAAATTACAAAATTTAATGTACTTTTGCCCCCTGTAATTTGAGAAAATTTCGGTTAACCCCCCTATCATATCATCAATTTTGTACATTCAAAATTTATGAAGGTCCAAAACCAAATAATCTTCAAATTACAGGGTTGGAATCTAAACAATATTTTTTACAGGGGGTAAACTGGAAATCGTTAATATTACAGGGGGTAAACATGTATTAACCCAATTTTAAATGAAATTTAAGTGCAACGTGGTAGTTTAAGTGTAACATTGCAACGACAGTTAAGTATCATTTGCGAAGCAACAATTAAATATTGTTTGTTAACAAACGATGGTTAACTGTTATTGGAGGTATTTTAGTCAATTAAGGGGGCCTAAGAGCAAACCTCGGTGCCTAAAGAGAAATTTGCAAAAGCAATTGATCATGATTTACATTGAAAATTAAAATTAAAAGAATATACTCATTTCAAAACTCTTAGATAGGAAAATTGTTGTTGACACATCAATTAAGGCTGAAAAACACCACAAAAGTCTGAAATGTCCTGACGGCAGTTAACTGCTGATGCGCAAAAAATCAATGGTAGTTAACTGCCGCGGGGTCCATCGAAAATTAAATACCGATGCGATCCTGATACAAATCCAAGCAGAAGCTCTCTCATCCATTATTTCTCTCAAAGTCTCTCAAAATTTATCAAATCTCTCTCAAAAACTCTCTAAAAATCTCATCCAAATTTATTCAATAAAATCACAAGTAAGTAATCATAGTCCTATTAACATATATTTTAGTTGTTATAATTGTTTTTCTTTTTCCATAATTTTAGATTTAGGTTGATATAAATTTTTGTTGTTTTTATTTTATTTTTATAATTTAAGTTTTTGAGTTGATTTATATATTATAATCATTTTTAGAGTAGATGTAAGTTGTTTAATTTTGTTAAAATATTTGCATGTTTATGTTATAGTTATGAGTTTTAGGGTTTATGTATAATTTGCACTCCAAGTGATTGATGAAATGTTTGAATGAGTTTTTCATTGATTGTATAATTTCTTATGGTGTAGATCTTAAACAACGGACCGTCATTTGTTAAAAGCTCAAGTACGTTTCAATAGTGGAAACCATCATTCGTTCAAGGTCCGGGGTATTATTACGCTAAGTGATCTGAAGGATCAACTGAACGAAATTAATCAAGGACTCAACCCCGGAGACACAAGAAGGGTGGAAGACATTTGGTATGCACGTCCCGGTTATTTGTAGACCGAAAAGATAATGCTGACAGACGATGAATGCGTGAAGAACATGTTCTCCATATATTATCGGGAACTCATGTTCCCGGTAATTGAGATGGAAGTTACGTTGCTGAGATCGCCTGAAGATGTTATCAACAATTTAGTTATGCCAGATTATGTTTAGGTATCATCAGTACTGTCTTTATTTTGTTGGAATTTAAGTTAATTCTTGTTAGTTTGCTGAAGATGTTGGTATTGAAGTGTCTTATACTGAATATAGTGATTTTGCAAGCCTTTGTGAAAATTCAAAAGATTTATATAACACAACATGTATTCTAGAAAATCAACTTTATAAGTTTTCACATCGAACTCCTTCGTATAAGATGCGTGTCACTGAAGGGAAAACACCTCTAAGAGGTTTTTTGAGTTTGATTGTGCTCCTCTGTCAATTGAAACTTGTCAGTTGGCAGGGCAGTAAGATTAAACTCAAAAGAACCTCTTGGAATGCATTCTTTCATGTGATGAAGGGAATGCATTCTAAGGGGATGTTTTGAATTGGATCGTGCTATTCTGTCAATTGAAACTTGTCAGTTGGCGAGCAGTAAGATCAATTCAAAACAATCTCTTGGAATGCATTCTTCTATGTGATGATGGGAATGCACCACTAAGAGGTTTCTTTGAGCTTTATCATACCCCTCTGTCAATTGAAACTTGTCAGTTGGAAAAGCAGTAAGATTAAGTTTAAAACAACCTCTTGGCGTGCATTCCTTTCTGTGATGACACATCTTATATGAGGGAATTCGATGTGAGAATATATATAGTTGATTCGGTAGAATACAATGTGTTGTGTTCTCTTAATTCTTTTGAGTTTTCAGAGGGCGCTGCAAATCACTACGCTAAGTATAAGACACTTCAATCCCAATATTTTGAGCAACTTTCAACAATTTAATTTAAACACAACATCATGATGATACCATATATATTTAGGAAGAATGTAATGTAATGCAGATGAAATTAAAACTAAATAAAATTGTGTATTTTTTAAATTGATTTTGTGTATTTATGCAACTTTAATCGAATTTATTCAATACACAACTTTAATCGAATTTATTCAATACGCGACTTTAATCGAATTTATTCAATACACGTCTTTATTGAAAGTACCAAAATGTAAACCATAAAGTACCAAAATGTGCGGCATATAAAAAAACATCCAAAACAATTAGACATTACAAGTCATTACATTCAATCATCTTCCTCGTCACACAAGTCAATTAGGTTGTCCTCAACATTCCCTAGGGCACCTGATTTTGGTTGAGGACCGAAATAATATGTCATTCTGCTCATCCTCAGCCTGGAATGGTTGTACATCGACACATTCAAATCACTTTTTTTAACGGAACCATTGCATTCGATTCCGCTCCATGTCACAGTCGATTTAGCTTTCTTCTTCTCACCCTCTTTTTTTACTTGAGCAGCATCGCCCTGTTTCAGACATATCTACACAATGCAAACATCGGATCAAATTTTTTACCACAAATTATTAACATTTTTTACAATTCCTAACAATTCATAACATTTTCTAACACAATTCAATCAATTCTACTCCAAACAACATCTAACAAATCTATCAAAATTCACCATAAAATCTAAAATCAACAAAACCTAAATATGTCAAAATTTATCAAAAAAAATCTAACAATTTTATGTTTGTAATTGGCTTGGAATGGCTTAATCTCAGTGAAAATTGCACTTGTGGAAGTCAAAACCACAACAATGAAGTTTTGGAAATTCCTATGTCTGTTATGTTCTTATAACAGATCATTGGCAGTTAACTGCTGAAGGAACCTCGGTAGTTAACTACCACCGGTTCTTTACTTCGGTAATTAACTGCTGGCAGGGCGTTTGCGTCTTTTACTGATGTTTTTCAGCCTTTTAAGAAGTGTCAACAGCAAATTTCCTAAGATAGACCATAGTGGATCTTTATATCCAATTTTATATGGGGATTTCAGGTCCTGGAGTATGCTAAGGGCAAAATCAGATAGAAACATGCTATTTACACCGGCCTAAATTCATTTCTATACGCAATTTTACTTTTAATTGTTTTTGTTCAAAATATCAAGTTTCTGAAAGACTAGTTTTCAAAATAATTTTATTGTTTTAATAAAATCATTTTCCAAACACAGTTACATTCTGGTATCTAATTCAACATAGTTTTATTTTTATTTTCATAAATAAATGTCATTCGTTGAATACTTGTATATGCTTTTGAAAATAAAATTAAAATGTAGAAGAGTATTGTGTGATTCACTGAATATCTGTATATTCTTACAGAAATTAATTTTCATAAAACAGTATTTTTGTAAAAAGTTATTGATAGAGCTGTAAAAAAACTTCAATCCATAAATTCATATCCCAAGGGCCCAAAAAATTTGTCCCATATTCTGTTGAAATTGAATAAAACATTGAGTATATGTGTGTAAAATTAAATACGCAATTTATTTTTACATTTTTGTTATCAAAGTAATGATCTTTAAAAGTAACATAATTTCTTAGAACCAAAATAAAAAGTAATATAATTTCTTATTAATTTTTCCCATTTATTTGATCTTTTATTTTTTTTGTTGAAGAAGTCTTTCAAATTTTTGTTAACCAATCCTATCACGACAATGAGAAATGAGTCCAACAAAAGGAGCTAAGTTTCTAAAATGTGACGAACAAAAGTTTGAATCTCACATGCAATGGTTGTCTATATTCATGTGTTCGGAAGTGCCTCAGATCAGATTATAGAGGCATCCTAAGAAAATTTAACCAAATTCCAAAATTAATAACGCTCCTAATTGAAAGTTGAAACCCAATGATTCAAATTTGAACACAATAATTTAGTAGTGTACTACAATCATGTACAAAAAAAAGAACAAGCTTATCCTTCACAATACCACATTTATTTTCTTCTCCTTATAACCCTTTGATGTTTTCTACCTTTGCATGTGTTGCATGAATGTTTGATTTGCAGGACAAGACATCAACATAATTAGAATGTCTCTGGAGCAGTCATAATTTATCAAAACCGTATGTTCCTAGCTGTTTCTTGATCTTGGACAAAGCATGCATGCATCCTTTCAATTTCTAAACATTTATGAACATTCTACGAATTAATTATAGTATCAGGATCTACTTGAAACAAAAGACACGTCTCAACCTTTAATTTGAGATCGAAAGATTAAGATCTAGAATTGTATCATGTAGTTATCGCACCAAATCCAAATCCGAAATAATAGTACTAATTAAGTTAACAGTATAGTACTATTCCTCCAAACTCACAAGGATATACATATTGTACCATTTCCTGTAATACTATTGTTCCATCAAAAAAATTTCTCTTCAATTATTATTTGTACTGTCAAAAATTAAGGAGAATTTTCAAATGAAACCAAAGTTAAAAAAACCTACTAAATGTAAAAAGTGATACAATTAACAACCATGGGTTTAAATTTTGAAATGCAACCGTAATTGCGGCCACAACATAAAGACTTTTGAATTCTCTACAACTACAACTTTGACCGCATCGATCACATTTTCTTGCAATATAAAATTAGTAGGGTAAGCACAATCACAATATATAAACATGCTTACAACCAACTAATAATAATGCTATGTGTGTGTTTGGTTCTGAGGTGTGTAGAATTGATTCTGACAGAATTGATTCTGAAAGAATTGATTTTGACAGAATTGATTCTGACAGAATTGATTTATGTTTGGATGCAATAATGCAGAATTGATTAAACAGAATGATTGTTGTTTGGATAGTTTTGATCAAAATTACTTTTGAATGTATAATTACCAAAATAGACATAGTTAAATACAAATAAATAGAAATTACTAAATTAATGAGGGCAGGGATGAAATTAATAGAATTGAGGGTGTAGAATTGATTCTAGGAAAGTAAGAAGCTAGGAATTGTAGCTTCAACTAGAATTGCTTTTGGAGGATAAAAGCTATTTTGAAAAGCCAAACCAAACATGTTAAATATTGCAGAATTGCTTTTGAAATGCTCCAGAATTGATTCTGGCTTTGCAAAAGCCAAACCAAACAGAGGCTATGTCACTAGGTGAAAAACATAAATTCAGGTGGGTCCATGTGGAAAAGGGTTGTAGCAGAGTGAAATTCAAGTTGAATCACTATATAGTGAAGTTCATGCCCCTCAAGTGTCAATAATACAGATTATGGGTGACATATTAATAAATCTTAATAGCCAACAAATCTTAATTTTTTTTAATCATTTTATCTCAAATTAATGATGTATTATGTATATAATTTAAAGATGATTTAATAAAAGTTTACTTTGAATCGTCTGATCTTAATTCAATAGTCGAGATCAATTAATGTGTATAGATGCATGCATTTAGAAATGCCAAGAATCGAGGTCCCAATAATTCATGTTTGATGCAGGGTCCCTTTGTTGATGGTTGCAATGCAAGTTGGAATGCATTAATAAAACTTCTGCAGGCTTTTTTTGCAGGATCCACTACATGGTACTACTAGATGACAAGTTTGAATCCAATTGGTTTTGCATGCACGTTTGAATAGACTCTCTCGTGAAAGGGAAAAAAAAAAAGGTAAGAATTGGAATTCCAATGTGCACAAACTATAGACAAGATGGGTAGTGGTATGCCTGGATTTTGCACATAAAAATTGTGACTTTCATTCTTGATATGAAATTAATTAGAAGGCCAACCGTCACTATAAAAGTAATTTATAATCAAGAGTTTTGAAGAAATTTGTGACCACGATTTGAACCGTTGATCGACATCAAGTTTTTTGAGTTTCTTTGGTATATATATGCAATGTCATTGGGTAGATATATATGTTCACTGCAACAAAAATGGGTTTAGGAATGGTAAAAAGTTGAGGCCAAGAAACGAAATCAATGGATATTTGTTTCCCAACATTTCAGGCAGGCTTAATGATATTTTCATCTTATTCATTTGTGAAATTCCCTTTCTTTGATATATCAACTTTTCTCTGATTAAAACTTTAACAAGCCTAAACAAATTCAATAAAAAAAATAAATACACATAGTTCCAAATAATACCAAAAAAATTTAAAAGAGTGATCATGTGATATATCTTGACTTGAGTAAATCAAATTCACTGCTTTCACTTAAATTTCAATACGAAGCATACTAGGAAAAATGTTGTTGACAAATCACACAAGGTTGAAAAACATTTTTAAAAGACTAAAAATATCCCGTCGGCAGTTAACTGCAGCTGGTTTCATATTTATCGGCAGTTAACTGTCGTTGCGTCCTGAACCTGTAAATTGGCTGAAGCTTCAGCTTCTCGACCTGTTACATGTGTTTTTACACATTGTAAACACATCTTTTCAATGCCAAATCATAAAATGTATAAACGGAAATTGGCAACATAATTTAAATTGAAATTTTGATACGAAAACGAACAATTGTCATAGACATATGTCATCCAAATACAAACAAACAAACACCAAGTCATCCTAACACCAAGTCATATAACGGAACGAACAAAGAACATGAAAACTAACACCAAATCCTAAAAACCATAAACAGAAAATACTACTACTTCTGGTCCTGCTGATGCTTCTGTTGCCGCCTCCTCAGCCTCTGGCCTTGCCTCCTGGTCAATATCGGTGCGATCTTCTCCCTAATATGGCGCATGGCTGCAGACCACTGCTGAGGGCTCATGACCTCCTCCTGACCCACCTGCGCATCAGCATAGGCAACAACGTCACTAACCATGTCATAGGTATCAGGCGAGCTTCCCGCCTCGTACCGCTCCAACCGCTGTGCAATGATCTGCTCTTCATTTGCTAGCCTCGGAAGATCTCCTGGAAGAGGTGGCAAAATCTGAGGGTGAGACACCATAGTGTACCATAACATATAGCCATCCGCCATCTGCCATGTATCAACTCCTGCCTGCTCACCCCAATCGACCTCCTTAAGCGTGTAAGTGCGAAAGTCAAGGAATGCCTGCACAATCTGAAGCGGTCATAGCTCTACATCATCGGTCGGATGTCTAGGGACGCTCTGGACATATCCGTACTGCTGCAAAAACCTCTCAGGCAAGTGACGATACACCCTAACAACATCGCAAATAATCCAGTATGAATACTAGAAAATCTCCTCAAAATCCTAGATCTCCCTGTGCTCCTCGTACGACCTCTAGCATACGTTATCAAAAGTCAAACTATCAAGCAATGAACGATACGTCACCCCCTCTCCATGACCCTTCTATAACTTCCACTTCGCTGCAACCATATAGTTTTCGATATAGTCGGTGTTTGGATCAACATCAAAGAAGTCAGGAAAATGCGCCAAAAACCATCCCTGCACAAACCAAACAAATCACATTTATAAGTTACTACGCACGAAAAATATAACAAAAAAATAATAGTTAAGGTTCAAAAGTGACAATTTCTTACAGTGAGCAGTGTCACACTTCCCCCAAGAGCTCTATCTCCAAGTAAAAAGACATCAACTAAACAGTCGTATAGGTATGCCAGTGTCATCCCTCCCCAAGAATAATTACGCATCCCCGCGTAGCCGTCCTTCATGGTCGTCAGATAGATCAACTCGATGTGTTTGTTGCTTTTATCACCAAACAACAAGTATCCAACAAGATACAAGAGATAACACTTCACACAAGCAGTCTTAACCCTCTGCAGCTCCTCCTCCACCGCTGGATCCTCTGCTTCTGCCAATCTGGTAGCCTTATCAAGGTAACTCGTATATAACTCCCTCAAAATCGGATAACTAATGTAACCACCATACTCGTCATTGCAATATTTCTCTGCAACCTTCTCCGACATACCTAAGTGTTTCACCAACAGTGCCGCTCCCTCGCTGCGAGACATCTTCTTCGGATGGCCCAACAATCGCCCTTCAATCGGAAGATGCATGAGACATGCGACATCATCCCAAGTAATGGTCATCTCCCCCAAGGTCAAGTGAAAAGTGCTGGTCTCGGGATGCCACCTCTCGCATAGAGTCATCAGCAATGCATGAGGCACAGTGGCGTAGCCCAGATAAACCAAATCATGTAACCCGCTATCCGTAAGCGAACCCCAAAACCAATCAGCATTATTGTTTGGACGTCGCAGATTCAAAATCTTAGCTCTATGATTAATCGGTTTTACAATACGCACCTTACGAACCCGAAATAATAAAAACACATTTAAAACATAAATAAACAATGCAAACAAAATTTAAATTGCCGCACGTATTTTTAATTTAAATAACCTAAACAATGTAAACATTTAAATAAACAAAATTTCAGCAACTTAAACAATGTAAAAATTTAAGTAAACAAAATTTAAATTGCCGTACGTATTTTTAATTTAAGACAAAACACATTTAAAGCTTAAAAAAACACATAACAAAATTAGTACATTTAAATTAGCACGCCCGTATAATTTCAATTTATATTACGCGTGTCATTTTAAATTTAAATTGAACGCACCAATTTAAAACATAAATAAAATAATTAAACAAAAACATCGTGTCACATCAGGAGGCATAACATCACCCGGAATATGCTAGTTGTCGTACCCACCATCAGTCACATCGTGTTGTACCTGATCCTGAAAATTCAGGTACTCCACCTGGGTCGGGTCAACAACCTGCGACTGTTTAGGCTGTGTAGCCTGAGAAGTCCCTTCACCATCCGCCCTCCGACCACCTCTACCTCTTCCCCTCTTTGGGATGTGCGTGTTTTGCCTTTATCTTTTCTGTCTCGCGCTTTGCGTCATAGCACGCCTACCACCAATCATCCTAGATGGGTCAATCTGCTGCCCCTGACCCTGATCAGACATATCTACACCAAAGTTTCATAAATTAACATCATTAAACATATACGTAAATTATCAAACACATTAAACCTAAACATAATATCAACTAAAATAAACATAAACATTCTACCATATTTAACCACATTCACATTCAACCTAAACATTATCAAACACATTATCATTCACATTCAAACGTAAATAATCAAACACATTATTAAACACATTCAACCTAGACATAACATAAGCTAAACATAAACATTCATATTCGGTGAAAATCAAAACCACGTTAAACCTAATTCAATATACACTATATCAAACTACATTTAACATCATTTTCATAGCCTAAACTAACTCAATAATCAATATAATTTTCACTAGGGCATTTTATCAAACACTTTATGTGCAAAGTATCAATCATACTCAAAATGTGTTCTTTTGCCACCATTCAAATCACATTATACTCTAACATCATTTAAACATCAATTAAAGCAACTACATTCATTTATAAACTACATGCAATCATCAAAATTTCAATTCCTACATCAACCCTAACCACATGCAAAATATTCAATTTTTTTTTTTTAAAAAACAAACCACACAAACTAACATTATGATTAAAAATGAGTCAAGATACTTACTTGTGATTAAATGGAGATGATGCACTTGATTTTGCTCAAAAATCGAAATTGAAGGAGTTGGATGGTTTTGGAAGTTTTTTGATCAATTGAAGAAAACTAGAAAACTGAGTTTTTGTTTTTGCATATGTTCAGGACGTATCGGCAGTTAACTGCCGAGGAAAAAGGGAACCAACTGTAGTTAACTGCCGAAGTTTCCTCGGTAGTTAACTGCAGTCGGTTTCATTTTTCTCGACAGTTAACTGTCGAAGGGCATTTCAGTCTTTTACATGTGTTTCTCAACCTTATGTGATGTGTCATCATAATTTTCGCATACTAGAGGGTTATGATTATCTCTGTATAGCCTTTGGCTCTAAAAAGTGCCCTAAGATTTTCTTTTAAGAAGTACCAATACTTGTGTTGCACATTATTTATATCAATGCTGGCCGCATAACCGAAGATTGATGTGTAGAAAGAGTTATGATTGAAGAACTACAGTCAATTGAGAAAAATCAAACCTGGGAACTAGTTAACTTGAAAGACAAGAAAAAGAAGATTGATGTTAAGTTGGTATTCCAGGTGAAGTTGAATGTTGATGGACAATTTTCTAAGCACAAAGCAAGATTAGTTGTTAGAGGTTTCCTTCAAAAGCAAGACATTGACTATAATGAGGTGTTTGCTCCAGTTGCTAGAATTGAAACTGTGAGACTAGTAATTGCTATTGGCTGTAAGAATGAGTGGTCACTCTATTATTTAGATGTCAAGTCAACATTTCTAATTGGTCAACCGAAAGAGTTAGTGTTTGTGTCACAACCTCCAGGTTTTGAGATTGTTGGGAAGGAAAATATGGTGTGCAAACTACATAAAGCAATATATGGATTGAAGCAGGCTCCCAGAGCATGGAACAAGAAAATTGACCAAGTTGTAATCCAAATAGGCTTTAAGAAGTGCTCAGTTGAATTTGGATTATATGTTCAAAATCTTAGTGATGAAGAAACTATCATAATCTGTCTGTATATTGATGATTTACTCATCATTGGTAGATCAACATCAAAGATTAAGAAAGTTGAAGACAAATTGAAGCTGTAGTTTGAAATGACTGATCTTGGTGAGCTCTCATTCTTCTTAGGAATGGAATTTGTGAAATTGAGAGCTGGGATGATAATGCATCAGCAAAAGTACATTGGTGAATTGCTGGAGAAATTTGAAAGGAAAGACTGCAATTCGGTCTCAAATCCATCAGAAACAAACTCAAAGCTAGATGAGTGCAGTGAAGAAGATAAAGTGGATTCAACTATATTCAGACAAATAGTTGGATCAATGAGGTACCTATGCAACAACAAGCCATACATATGCTATTCAATTAGTGTAATTATGATCCAAGGAAATCTTATCTAACAACTGCAAAGAGAATCCTTAGATACATCAAGGGCACCATGGATTTTGGTTTGCTATTCCCTAATGGAGCTAAGAGTGAAGTGAATGAGCTCATAGGTTACTCAGATAGTGATTGGTGTGGAGATTTAACTAACAGAAGAAGCACATCAGGATATGTGTTCAAATTCAATGATGCAGCAATATCCTGGTGTACCAAGAAGCAACCAGTCACTACACTCTCATCATGTGAATTTGAGTATATTGCAGGAACATTTGCTACTTGTCAAGCTTTATGGTTGGATTCAGTGATGAAAGAGCTAAAGTGTGAAGTGAAGAAACCTCTAACACTGAAGATTGATAACAAATAAGCTATAAGTCTTGCTAAGATTTCAATTTCTCATGGTAGAAGCAAGCACATTGAGACTAGATTCCATTTCATTAGGGAACAAGTGACTAATGGAATGATTGAACTACACTACTGCCCTACAGAACTGCAGCTTGCAGATGGATTTACAAAAGCAGTGAAGCTTGATATATTTGAATTTTTGGGGAAGAAACTAGGTGTTTTTGATATTCATTATTTATGATTAAGGGGGAGTGTTATAATATTAATCAATAACTGCAAATGTAACTAACTTTTAGATATCTTTGTTTCAAAATTCTATGAGTTAGTTAGATTACTTACTCTACAAACAAGTGGCTTGTGTGTCTATACAAAGGTTTTGTATTGTGAAACTTGATATATATAAATTCCATTCACATTGTTTTCAATAATCATCCATTCCTTTCTCTCTTTCAGTTTTACATTTTTGTTATTATCTCATCTTGCTAAAAACAACTTATTCCTATAAGCACTTATTGCTGCGCATAGAACAAGTTCATGTTCTAACATAGATTTCCCCCAGCATAAAAAAAAACTCCCTACAAACACGATAATCAAAATGTAAATACAATAAAAGCAAAAAATAAATGATTTTTTTTGGTATCTACTCTATTTTCTGTTAAAAGGAGAATCTTCATTCTTGTGCAAGCAATTGGAATGGCGGGACCAAGTTTATATTATCTTCACAAGTGTGTCAGTTGTGCAGACTGTGGTATTATTCATACATGACTATGATTGTCCATCTAAGACACTAAAAACCTTTAGGAAAAAAAAGGTTGAAACTCCACTCATTGTACAAAATTCAAATTGTTGATGGGTCAAGTGAGTGTTGTTTTGAAGATTCATGCTGTCTCTTACCCTTAGCACGAAAGTCTTTGGTTTGATTATGACAACCATTTTCTCATTTTGGAGTTAGACATTATTATTATTGAAGCCGTTTTCGTTTTGGCTTCTTAAAAAAATAAGTTATTATTGAAGCCTCTATTTAAGTAACTTCTTTGAATAACTGTAACCCTTTTTTCAATTAGTATATATTAGAATTAGGATTCTCCACGGTCACAGATCGTGTTTGTGTATTCACACGTTTGAGATATCGATTATCGCTAATCAAAGACAGTAAAAACAATACAAATTTTAAATCTTATTTACAATTGAAAATACTGAATTTAAATTTAAATCGTTAGATCTACATCAAACAACCACCGATGTTGTAGGAAACCTCGCAAAGAAGCTAGCTAAATTTTGTTGCTAGGATGTTGTCTCTTTTGGCTTCTCTTTTTGGTTTATTGTTACTTCAATTAAGCATATCCTTTTTCAAAAAGATCAAGCATAAAACAAAACAAAATGTCTATGGTTGGATGTGATAGGTTAAAAGAAGATCAAGTAGTCAAAATGTTGATCATTAAGTTTCTTAAGTAATTTACCCTTTCCTTTTCTTCTCTTCTTTTTTGATAGAGAATGCCTTTGTCTTCTCTTCTCTCAAATAGGATGTAATTCACAAGGGCTACTTTTGTTATATTTAGGTTAATTAATTTGCCTTGGTATAATTGAAATTAATTGGGTCCTTGACTTTCCTCTATCGTATTTTATAAACACAAAAATTACTTTTTAGATTCATTGAATATAATATGTATTTGGTATATAATATAGATCAAATACATTAGGTATTCAATAAACTTAAAAAAATTGTGTTTTGCTTATAAATGTGATCGGAGTAGTACTAAACAAAAAATTGAATTTAATTGAAACAAACGCAAAAGTTTAAACTCATCCATGATTCTTCTATTTACTAAATATAGTGTGTGAGTTTAAATTTTGGAAGTATTTCAACATAAAATTAGAGATAAAAGTTTAGAATTGGTCACAAACTCACAATACATTTTTACCAAAAAAAACTCATTATTGATTAGTCATTTGGAAATAATCACCAAAAATAGCAATTTGTTTTTTAGGTAAAACTTCTTGTATAAGGTGTAGATTCGAACAAGCCCTAATTATAGAATAACCATTAATTGACACTAGAAAATGAAAGCTACTCCATGATGATGATGATGATGATTGATGAAGACTATAAGTTAAGGCCACTATTTCATGCACAAAGAGATGCGAAATGCTTTGAGTGTTGAGGAAATAAGATTAGGATCTCATTAGTGGGGAGGTTAAAAAGCTGAGGCTTATCCTATATATTATGTTAACTGTAGTTAAAGTACATGACACATTGGACCCGCAGAATGCCATATACACCACCAAACATATTACTAGCTAGTTGCTTGAAATAGTAACTAGGAGAAAATTTTAAGTTTCTTTATATATTTTTAATTGTTTACAAGTTGTCAAAAAATAGTTGTTCAAATAACATACTTCTTATAATAATAGGAAAATGCTAAATGTCCCGAAATATTTTTTCACCAGGGACCACGGATGAACTTGCAGCTTATCCTTGTGCACCTCTATGCTTTTTATGTACTCTCAAACTGTTGGATGAATTTTTTTGCTATTTCTTCGGACTTTACGTTCCTAATGAAATCATTAGATTCATCACCTTTACAGCTTCTAATGTTTACCAATTGGATAGTTCCTCATGACTCGCCACGAGCAAGGTACTACTCCTCTGAGCGCCATGGTAGAGGGGATAAATACTCTTGTAATTATAACAAGTGCATTGCACAGATTAAAAAATGCAATAAAGTAGTCGAAAACGCATTCTTTCAACTAAATTAAGCCTATCGATTATTAATGTGTGCCTAAACATCATAAATGTAAAATAGAAAATATTGTTTTGGAAGCGGTATACAAGTAATAATTAAAAGACATAATTGAAACAAGTTATTGATTCTACATCAGAAAATTGAAAAAATAATATTCATTTTCAAACAAATATTTTTTGATAAAATGACACAATGAGGAGTGATAAATTAAGATAGTGGAGTGGCCCTTATAATTTTGCTTTGAATTGGGAAATAAATAGAAATTTACTATATTTGAGAGTGATCCTGATACAAATACAATGCTCGAGAAGCAATGCTGTTAGCACTTCTGTTGTTGGGTCCACCCAATTTCATGCAAGAAACAAAATAATAGTAGAATTTTCTTGGGTTCTTTGTTTTATGTTTGGATGATGATATTGATCATAGTTTGATTCATTTGTTTTTTCAGGAAAAAGAACTTGAAAAAGAGTGGTGTGATTTACAAGAGATTACAATTACAACTTCCATTTCAGTGAAACAAAATATTAATATAAGTAAATTATAATACTTAGGGTTTGTCCAACTTTAATTAAGCTTTGTTTTGCTTGGCCAAAAGGTTTGTTGATAGTCATGTTGTTTACTTCGATTTGAATGCTTAATTCTTTCAGTATTTTTATCAGTTGAGTTCAAACTTAAGAGCATATATTATGTTTTAGTTAAAGAAACTTTTGAAGTAAGATAATTCTAATTATATGGGTGAATTTAAAGACATAAACTATGATTCATATCAACAATGACAAAGGGGTAAATTTCCAAATGTACTCTATCTTTTGATCTACACTATGTTCTACAATTATTATAATATATGTATAAAGTTATTACTTGAAAAATAATTGTGCAAGGTGGTCCTTGATCTCCCAATTGTTATACCATCATCCGAGGTGAGTAACCAATGCATTGATATACAATCCCAATAAAATCCCCATGTTCTAGCAATTTCATTTGTGTTTTTGTTTTTATACAATTGATGCATGCTTTTTATAAAATTAGCCATCTATCAATAATTTAAAAATAATAAAATGAATATCGTTCTATCAACAACCAAAACATCCACTAATCAGGTCATTCTCTAGACGGTAAGTATGAGAGTGACTATAAACTTCTACTTTTTAGAGACGTTTGATCGTCGATAGACATTTATTATGATTTATAAATTATGAATCGCTAAAAGCCGCTTTTGGCATAATCAATTATAGGTTCTATCCCTTAAAGATGATCATAGTTAAAAAAAACTATTACGAGACACTAAATGAGAATGCTTTCATAGCGAAAATTCAAACATGGTTATTTCTTTTTGTAAGTAGACGAAATAACAAAGTCATCGTAAACTCACACACAAAACTGAAGGTGCCGGAGTTTAAAATCGATTATGACTTTCAGCCTAACAATTTCAACATTTTTTATCGGATGAGTTAGGACTTATTAGATCAAACATAATGTTCTTTATTAAGGCGAAAATACACAATCCACAAAGATGAATGAGTTAGGGATGTACAAACCAATAATACTACAAGCCATGAAGTACAAACACAAGTTCAAATGTCATATCCTTTTCACTCCACAAAATATCCTTGTTTTTTTACCTCACTTTCCCACCTATTTCTACTCTAATATCAATTTTGTTTCTTGGTAGATCTTG
This sequence comes from Medicago arabica, assembly GCA_946800305.1. Lineage (NCBI taxonomy): Eukaryota > Viridiplantae > Streptophyta > Magnoliopsida > Fabales > Fabaceae > Medicago > Medicago arabica. The sequence goes on along the minus strand of OX326966.1, from coordinate 2,839,876 downwards.
TTGTCAGAATTAATTTTTCTTTGTTTATTTTATAATTTTTCCCATTGAGTCCAAACAAAACCAACGTACGAAGAGCTAATAATATAAATCTATGACAATCTTTTTTGTTAGTAAAAATAATTTTTCTTTGTTGTCAGTATTTTCCCAACCGCATGAAAATTTGGCTTTTCAAAAGACACTGTTTGTTCAATCACTTTCCAACGATTCTTTGTTTAACTTTTTTGAGCATCAGTTACCTTCATCCAAACGCTGCCTCTAACGCATCTTACTCTTAACTTTTTTTTGGCACACACTAAAAGTATTGGATATTTTTTCACTTTTAAGATTTTTTCTATATTTATTTATTAGGATTTTATCTTGAGATTGTTGTACTTTGAAGGGTTCTTGATGCCCTCTCATATGCGTATTTATTCTTTAAACATTGATGATCTCTTAGATGCATAAGTCATGAGTAAATCTCGTGTTTAATGATGTATTTGTAGGACTTTAAAGTAACTTTGTACATGACTACGATAGTGGATATTTGTCTACACCTAGCGTAATCACTAGCTATTTAGCTATCGGTGAATGAAATATCTACTTATTTGACCATATTTTTTTTTTTTAATTAATTTTATTGAAAAAATAATTTAGTTAATTTAGTAAAAAAATTATCTACATAATAAAGATGCATATATATCATTACCCATTCGACAAATAAATTAATATAAGTTTTTTTTGAAGAAAAATAAATTAATCTAAGTTGTTATAGTTAAATAAATTATCCAAAAATAAAATAAGACACAGTATAGTTTAAAAAAAAACTAGAAAATACAATAATGGTATAAACTTTCATATATCCAAATAAAAAATAACAAGAGAAATGATATAACAGGAAAAGTATGATAGAGACTTTCTGTTTGTCTGAGTTGCCCACAAAAAAGAATCACTCAAATTATAAAATCTGAAAAGAAAAAATCACACATTCTTCAAAGTTTAAAGTAAATATTCTATGAAGCACCTATATTGACACACAAAGAAAAAACATGATATTGATACTAATAGATAGATACCGATAATAAGTTAAAAAAAAAAATATGCATATTAAATTTAACATGAGTTCAACGATTCAGATTTGCTTTAGTCAACAATTCCACACATTCACGCGTTAGCACGTCAGTGATCGTTAAATTGAGATAAGATGATTTATATTTTAATGCAAATGAATGAGTGGACCATTGATAATTACAAATCTAAATCTATGTGTTGGTGCCGTGTGTTGGTGACGCAGTTGGAAGCGGAGGCAAGCAAACACTAGACCTAAATTGAAAAGAAATAAGTTTGCAAACGACAAACCTGTGAAAATAGAGTTCTGAATCCAGCAGAAAATGACAAAATTATATGAAATTTTATTGAATGAATAAAAACTACATCTCTAACTACAACTGAAGTGTTTACATAATAAGGAAACCCTAATGAGTCGAAAATCCATATTTTCTATCTTTACCATATCTACTATTTTCCTTGGTCCTCATTCTTAAAATTCAATATTCCAATTTTCTCTTTTTTTAATATTATTTTGTTACACCACTTACAATGATATGCCATTACTATCAATGTTTAACAGAAGACGGTGATTTTTTCAGTTTATATAGAAACAAAACAAACAGAACACAGACCTCAGACAGAACCTTCTCTATTCATCAAAACAAAACTTCAAACTTCTTTGTTTTTCCACTATTCAACTCTCTCTCTCTCTCTCTCTCTCTCTCTCTCTCTCTCTCTCTCATCATTGTTTTTTCTTTATACTAAAGTAGTTTTGTAAACTGAAGTTAAAGTTTCCACTACTACAATGGAAAGTTCTGAGAAATTTTCTCAAAGAAGTAACAATGGCTTGAATCTCAAGGCTACTGAGTTAAGACTTGGTTTACCTGGTTCTGAATCACCAGAGAGAGATAATGATCTTCTTGAAGAAAAAAATGCATACTCTTTATGCATGCTTAAGGGTTTGGTTTCAGGAGCAAAAAGAGGGTTTTCAGATGCCATTGATATGAGAAGAAGTTCTGTTGTTGTGAAAGATGATATTCAAATTCAACATTCTTCAAATCCTTTGAATGAGAAGAAGAAGTCTCAGATATCTGGTTCAGCTGCAAAGTATTTTCAATTTCTTTAGCTTTGCTATTTTTCTTTTCTTTGTTGCTCTTTGAGAGAAATGAAAATTTTGTGTTAAAGTTTTAGGCTTTATTTGGATATAGTATAAGCAATTATCATATAAGTCCTTATGTATAAGTTATTTGAATACCAAAAATAAAAGAAAATAAATATGCTTTTATATAAGTTATAAGTTATTTTCACAAGCTATTCTGGGGAGCATATGAAAATAAGCTCCATAAGTGGTTATCAATAAGCTGAAAATATCATATGAATATGTTATAAGTTGTTTTTCATAAACTCTTCCAAACAGTCTTACGAATAATTATGTCTGTAAATAAGTTCAAATAAATCAATCAAAATGCGCTGTAAATTTTGTTATATCATGTTTTACTTGTCAAAATATTTTACCACTTTTATTGTTGATTTAGTGTCCCTAGATTTTTCTAATATTTGTGTGTGCTAATTAAGTGTTGAAATAGAAAAAGAATACTAATTAAGAAGAAAATAAGATGATTGAGAGAAAAGATTAAATGATTTTTTACTTTTTATCTTGTTAATTTTGATCTTATCTTAGCCTATAGTGTTAATGGTTCTCTTGTTTGAGTTTATCTATTAACGTAAGCACTTATGAGATTATTTAGGACAACTTATCACATCTCCATACAATGTTTTCAGCTTATTCCATAAGCTCTCGACCATAATAACCTATAAAAACAACTTATAGCTTATACAAAAATATTGATTTTGTTTAACTTTGTTGTAGAAATAACTTATACATATGCACTTATGCTATAAGTCTTTAATTAAATATTTATCCAAATAAATTTTGAAGTTGTAATAAAGTCCTATAGTTTAATTTTGTGTTCATTTCTGATCTAGGGAACAAGTTGTAGGATGGCCACCAATCCGTTCTTTCAGGAAGAATTCAATGGCCACTCAATCTCAAAAGAATGATAATGATGATGCAGAAGCCAAATCTGGATGCCTTTATGTAAAAGTTAGCATGGATGGTGCTCCATACTTGAGGAAAGTGGATCTCAAATTTTTTGGCACTTACAAGGAACTATCTTCTGCACTAGAAAAGATGTTTAGTTGTTTTACAATCAGTGAGTTTTTTTTATTACTTGAAAATTACTCTCTCATTTTGCTTGTGCACAAGGTTTTAAGATAACAATCTTGGGTGCGTCACGATCGTTGATATTGTGGAGAATTACAATAAAACAAGGTCAATGTTGTCTAAGTCTATATGTAGTACAACTTCTGATTGAAGGTGTGTCTGACATGTTTTAGTATGCAACATCGAGATGTTTTCAAACTGTTATCGTGCCAATGTGTCAGGATTGTATCTGGTATTTGAGGTTGTGTCAATGTTTTATAGGCCTTTATTTAAAATATGCATAGCTAAAGGGTGGTTGGTTCACATGCTAAGGGTAGTTGGTTCCATTGAGCTAAGGAAATTTTTAAAGGGGGTGCTATTAATAGGTCAAATATTCTTTTTACTAATAAAATGTTCATCATGTAGCTGATTTTGATGGATGAAAAGTGTAGGTCAATTTGGCTCTCATGGAGTTTTTGGTCAAGGTAATGTTTGTGAAAGTAGATTGATGGATCTCCTTCATGGTTCAGAATATGTCCTCACCTATGAAGATAAAGATGGTGATTGGATGCTAGTTGGTGATGTTCCATGGAAGTAAGTGCATATTTTGTCTTACATGGATTCATGAACTTGTGATTGAGTCCATAAACTTTTGAATAATATGTAACTAGATATATATGAACTTTTATATAATTTGATTATTTGAAAGTTTAGGTCTCCATAAAATTTTGACAAGATAAAAAATCTTATTTGAATTTTTTTTAATCCAGAGAACTATTTAAAAAATTTCAAATAATTTTTGGACCAACTGTATAATTGAATCTAAAATGTATAACGTTGTTGTGAATTAATGGAATTTAATTTTTTAATATTTTTGTCAAGTAGTCTAATAGCTAGAATTCATATTTTTTAAGATGAATAAGTGTGGTGTTTAAGGTTCGAACACCGACCCCTGCATATAACAATGCATGTTTTTGTCAACTGAGCTATGCTCACGGAGAGAATGAAATTTAAATTTAGAAAATGATATTATTTTGTTTTATTATCTGAAAAAAGCAATAATAGAAAGAACAAAATGGTGAGTATTTAACTCTAAAAATGTTCTTATTGTTGTTGTTTTAGGATGTTCATCGACTCTTGCAAGAGGTTAAGGATAATGAAAAGTTCTGAAGCAATTGGATTAGGTGGGTCTCATATATATGATAATCTCTGTCTCAAATATCTCTTAAAGGATTATTGAAGCAATATGATATAGATATTTTTTAAAACCATATAGGCAAAACATATTGGAATAAATCTTATAGTCAAAAGAGGATTTTAAACATTGAAAAAAAAAATCACAAATATCAAATCAAAATAAATAATTGATATTGGTATATGATTATCCATCTGATTTATGCAGCACCAAGAGCCATGGAAAAGTGCAAAAGTCGCAACTAGCAAAGTGAGGCATAAAAGAATGACGAGTAATGCCACAATCTAGGAATCCTCTTCTTTACTTTGCTTATGTATAATCCTACATATGGAATCATAGTGTCCTAAACACTTTTTTTTTTTTTTTTTTGTAATATAGTGCCCTAAACACTTCTCTTTATTAACGTTCATTGTGGACTTAATAAGGCTAAAGCTATGCAAATTATGTGTGTCATTAGCAAATGTTGCCTTCTCTTTGTTTGAAAATTAGTGTTAGATAGAGATTGAAATCATATGCATCTGAATTAGAGGATGATCACTAGTTGCATTGTCATGCATTATAACTTGAGATGTTAGGTTGCTATGGTTGGATATTATATCACTATGATTCGGTTATGTGTGCATTTAATTGTCTAATGATACTTTGATTAAATAACCTAACAAAATAAGAGCAAAACCCCTCGTAAGATATAAATTTATTTTCTATAGAAAACAAAGTCTTCTATAGTCACAAAACTATGGCCACAAGCCTTAGGCATACTTAAAAAAAAAGTAATAAGTATAATTTTTGGAATATTCTTTTTTTAACTAATTAAAAGAATAAAAGGTAGAATAATGTTTTTGTGAATGTGCCTAAGAGATTTATATTTGATCTTGTAACAATACAAGAATAATTCTTCATTAGCATTAGATGTCAAACCTAGATCTAGTTGTATAATGCACAAATAAGGCAGGTGTTGTCTCATATACAAGTTTGTTTCTGATATTACATCAATAAGTGAATCGTTAAGTCAACTGAGATATGATGATATTTATTAATTCAATATGAAGGGAAAAATAAAGTGCAGGGTACACCACTATTTTACTTGTATACCATAAAATTAGTGTTAAATATCTTGTCAAATGGAACACAATACTCATATTGTATAATCATTAAACAGTATACCGAAATTCTTCTATGTTCTCGATGTTCATAATTCTGTCTTAAATGTTCATAACGTGTGCTTTTCATAGCAACATTCTTCTGTTAAAACAAAAAGAAAATAGCAACGTTTCATTACCTAGGAAGTTGATCATATGCCAGTGGCTAAGTCCTAAATTACAAGCTTGATCATAAAATGGGAATTAAGTAACTGAATATACAAAATCTAACAGAAGTACATTCACAAAGCATTCTTCAATTTTGTGGGCTCATTAGAAATATTCGGCCCATAGTAATAGATCCATAGCCGTATCTTACTCCACTCACAATAACCAATTTTGATAAAAAAAAAAGCTCTTCTCACCATATTTTTTCTCCAAAACACCAAGAAAATATGAAAATATCCCTTGGCAAAAGGTACTTTCGTATTTTTATGATGTTTTGGAACAAAATTGATGGTGAGAAGAGCACTTTTCATTTTGATCATCTTTATATACAAGAGAAAAAAAATACTCGTTCCGTCACTTAATAATAAAAAATTTGTAATAGAGTTTTTTTTTAACGGCAAAATGTATTTAAGAACTCAGTCCTTACTTAAGACGATCAGAGACCAGTAAATCAGAGACTACAAATACGCCATATATAGGGGGAACACCTAAAATAAACACCAATAAAGACACGAATTACACACATCACCCACCTAAGACTCACCTTCAACACCCATGAACCACAAAACCACCAAAACCAACTTCATCGTCTAAAACAAACTTCATCATGAACCACCACAGAAAAACAAAATCCATAAGCAAACATTGCCACTACTTACTCCAAAAAAATACCCCTCTAAATCAAACCTCCTCTTCACCTTGAAGGTGAGAAAAACACAAGAAGGGGGGTTGAATTGTGTTTTCTTTTTCTCTCTTTTTAAAAGATAGATTCTGTTTTCCAAATCAGAGTCTGAAGAAGTTCAGGTTTTGATAGGAGTTTAGAGTCTTGTGCAGCGGAATAAAGTAAAGAGATAAGGGAAAAGAAAGAACACAAGCAATTATACAAGTTCCTTCCACAAACCGGAAGTAGTCCTGTCCCCCTTGTACTTCCAAGGAGAGTTCACTAAAATGTAATTTCAGATTACAAGTTGCTCAAGCACACAAGCAAGAGACTTCCAATGCTCAAGCACAACTGCAAGAGACTTCTATTGCTCAAGGACACAACCAAGAGACTTCTATTTCTCAAGCACTACTGCAAGAGACTTCTAACACAATTTACAGAAAATTGAATAAGAGTTTGAACACTTGATATACAATCAATGGTGTTCACAAATACAAACAAATAAGAGACTCTGTTTTCTGTTACACTTAGAAATTCTAGGATATTGAAGTTTGTAAGAATTTCCTAAGTTATTGATGTGTTTGGCTTGACAATACGACTTGGCTCAAGGAGTATTTCAAAATGTGAGTAAGAGTTTTTTCTTGTGTTTTCAATTCTTCAAGTCTTCATTCCTTTATATAGAGGTTTGAGAAAGACGTTGAGAAATGCCAGCACATCACAGAGTCATCTAGAAGCTTGATCAAACACTATTGATATGTTGCTTGATATGGTAATCGTCCTTAAGAAACAATTTTGAATTCCATTCCTCTTGGAGCGAAAATACTAGTAGACACAGCTGCCAATAGTACAAGTAGTGGAGTAGTGGAGAAGGTGGTCGTACAAGTACTCTGTCCTTTTCTGCGCTCTATATCAAAAAGCGTCCCATGCTTAAGTTGATTTAAAATAGCCGTTACTCCATATGAATATTTCTTCTGCAATGAAATGCCTCCAGAAATTCATCAAATCAAAACCTTGAGTTTGCAGTCTTTAGACTCTCTTTAAAACTTCAGACTCTGTTGAGCTTCAGACTCTCTTCAGCTCCTTCAGACTCTATTCGTTCTTCAGAACCTGCAGCTATGCGCTTCTCGAGACAGCTTCTTCAGACTCTCTAAGTCTTCAGAACCTCTTGATTTGCACTTCTTCGAAACAACTTCTTCAGACTCTCTAAGTCTTCAGAACCTCTCGAAACAGCTTCATATGATTCTTCAGACTCTCTAAGTCTTTAGAACCTCATGTCTTCACTTGCAACAAGATTCTTATAGATTTTGCTCTTCATTTGTTCTTTCAGAATGCCTTCTAAGATTAAAATCTTTGACTAAGATCCTGCACACTTGAACAAATATTAGCATATCCAATTGACAATTTTTAATACCTTGTTATCATCAAAACTAAAAGTGATATTGTTAAACACCCTTTGTTCCAACACACCTCACTATGATTAAGCCACACCAAATAGTCTTATTCTAACACTCCTTCGGCTTCCACCACTTCTCTACCCCCGGTCCACCAAAAAAAACACCATAATAGACCAAAGCAAACTTGAATCAAAGAATTGAATCCCGATCTCGAATCAAAAGCGATCGATCAACCAGACTCTAGAGACAAATCAGTAACGTACCCCTCATCTCCGATCCACTGAAGAAGACACCATAACCTGCCGAACCACTTGCAGTTAGACACTAGCTCCCGATCTCGAAGCTTAATTAATCGGCCCACCAAAATCTAGAGCTAAAATCAGCAAGGCATTCAATAGGATGGGTAATGAGTAAAATGAAATTATGTTAGAAAAGGAAACATGTTTAGTGATGTTGTATCAAAAGTAAGTATTTATGTTATCTTCTCCACATGGACTGGTGCGATATTATAAACCTTTCAACAATCTATATCGTTATGAGTAATGGAGTGGTAATAAGTTTTGTTTCATAAACTAGAAGACTATGAAATTATAAAAGATTTGAGAATTAACAGGGAAATGATTATGCTGGGATTAAACTTCATCAACCTACATATATGTATTCTCGGATTAGTGTTGAGGATTCTAATTATCAATTGATATTATCACATATTGCTCAACAACATCACTCGTATCCAAATGAGGTCGTGATTTCTATTGAGTCGTTTAATCATCGATTTCCCAAATTATTAAACTTTCCAATAGTCAATTGTATCGTTGTATAGTTGATTTTCCAAACTATTAAACAATACAAAAGCGTTGAGATCCAATAATCAAAGTGATTATTAAAACCTAAATTCCATGTCTAGAACAAAAGCTTTGATAGAGAATTACTCTAACCTAGATTCAAAAGGTATTTTTCAATAACAATTCAAACCCATACGATTGTAATGGAAACAAGAATAACCTCAATATCATAAGATAATTAAAATCAAACATCATAACAAAAAAAAACATACTAATAGAGTTGATTACATTTAATCCCAACAAAAAGAGTCTGGTTACTCATTGTCATGGTAACCTTACAAGGAGAAAAGAAGAGATGGAATGGAACCAAGCCATGATGTCTCAATGATCTTGTGGATCCCTTGAATTCTTGTGCTCCTTGCTCCTTATGGGTGTCTCTGTGTTTCCCATGTTTTCTCTCTTCCTAAAGTGGCATATGTTATGACTCCCCTCACTGAAATGATCAAATGGGATTTTATAGAATTCCTGTTTTGACTCAACTCGCCTCGCGAGTGAATGCATTCGCCATGGCGAGTTGATGTTTCTTCACCAGTGGGTTTCTACCACGTCAGCTCTGGGAAGTTTAGGCCGCCTTTGCTCGCCTCGCGAGTAAATTCACTCAGCATTGCGATCTTCTTCTCGCCTTGTGTTCGCCATGGCGAGTTGGAGGCGACGGATGATGAACTCTCTGCCAAGTGCTCGCCTTGAGCTCGCCGTTGCGAGTTGGTGGCGAGTTTGTTGGCTGCTCGCCTTTCACTACTCGCCATTGCGAGTTAGGGGCGAGTGACTTGACTTTTTCCTTTTGTACTTTTTTCTTGTTTTACCTTCCTTGCTTAGTGTCTTGAGTTCAGTTCCTGCACAAAAATAAAGCGCAATAGAGAAATAATCACTTATCTCTCGGCTTTTCCCTGAATAACTTGCAAAACAAGTTACAAAAACGCCTAAATTATATCATTGAAATACTACTTTCTAGCACTTATCATTTAGCTCAAAGAAGTACCCAAACGCAAAGCAACCCAAATGAAACGAGAGCTACTGACGACATATATGGACCCAACACAAAGGTGGCCTACAACATAAACACCAAGAGCTTATCACTACACACCTACACATCACCTCCCTAACTAAACAACGTCTACATCTCATCTAAATCACCTTATGTCCACCGCGTGTTCGGATGGATCCGAGACCATATTATCCACGATCACACCATCCAAAGCACACCACTAACACCACCATAAATCACCTCTTAATTCAACACCTACACTTCCTCCCCTACCCATCTCATAACACAACTATCATCACCACAACCAAATCAATGCCATCTCTAACCATCCCGTGAGCCACCACAACATATCCACACATCACCACCACAACATCAGCAAATCCTCACCACCATAACAACCTCCTCATCACCATAGATCGAGGTCTCCTCACCAGCACCACCCCATCACCACCAAGAATCGTGAACAACACCGCACGGAACCAGACTGGAAATTGCCAAAACGGATAGGAAAAAATGACACAGAGGGGATGAAGAAGGTAGTATGGAGACGTAATCTCGTCGCACCACCATTGCGTGATAAGGGACTGCAGTAAAAACACTTAGGGAATGAAGAAACACCACCACAAACCACCAAATCCTCAACCCCGTCCGCAATCAACTCCAAATAAAACCACACCCTTAGAGACCAAACAAAGAGCCTGAACAACACCAACAATCTTCATCTTTCCGAACAAAGTGAACAAGAAAAACAAAAAGCAGTATGGTGTTACTGAGGCACCGTCACTGTCACGAACACAAAAGGGCTTACCAGGAATCACAAGTAACCACCACCACCACCTGTGAAGGAGGATATGCTTGACTCGAAGTTGCAGCAGGAAAAACACCATAACAGAAGGAATCTTTGGAGAGGATGACACCACCGTTTAAGAATCTACCACAACAACACAATCTAACACACCAGAAGGCATCATCATAGAAGAACAACACCACCATTGAAATCCAGAACTGAAATTAGTCGTGAAAATAGAGAAGGAATCAAGATCTCAACTCCTAAACACCCAAAATGGACCACCGCAGCTGAGCAAAAACAGGCTCACCGACTTCAACTTGAAATCGCCTCACAAAGGGGGAGTGAAGGTGGTGTCATCGAGAGACGCGCGCACAACCATATCTGATATCTACATCTTGTGTGCAACGATTTGGATTGACAGGAAGGAAGGCGGTAAGGTTTTTTTTGTTATTAGAGAGAAGTGAGAAGTTTCTGTTTAAAGAGAAAAATCAAAATAAAAATATTTTGACATTTGTAATATAGTTAATGTTTATATTTTATGTACGAATATTCGTTAAATGCCCTTTGTATGTATGTGTACTAAATTATGACTTTTCATATTCCAGAGCACTTAATAAGTTAATAATATTAATTAGAGGTTTATTAAATAAAGAAGCAAGAAATGTATCTAGTAACTAGTAGTAATTATGAGTATATTTTAGGGATAATTTTTTAATCAAATTAGTGCTAATATATAGGATATAGGAACCAAGAGAGTATCTGTGTTTGAAGTTTGAACCCCGACTCTGCGTATAACAATGCATTATCCTTGGCAACTGAGTTATGTTCACGGAACATAACTATCTATTAATTATCTGTTGTTAACTATTGTCATAAATGCATAATAAAGTAGAGTTGATTTTAAAATGGAGAAATTTGCAAACATACCTAAGAGTTAATTCTTACAAGAGCAATGCTATATATCAAGAAAGATTTTATCAAGAAAGATTCAAGAATGACATGACAGAATAATCACCTTTAGATTTTATCAAGAAATTGTCCTGAAATTAATGTTAGCCAATAAAATCTGAGCCTAGCCGGAAATCATGGGGTGGTGGTTATTATGTATATTTTTTTTATGAAAGGCTAATAAATAAGACTGAAATCTAAGGGTGATTATTTTGTCATGTCATTCTTGAATCTTTCTTGATAAAATCATTCTTGATAACTAGCATTTTCCTTCTTACAAACAACCAATTAAAATAGTACAACACGTTAAAATTAAATATTTTAAAAATTCAAATAATTTCTCTCTCATTTTTTTTGTTGACAAATAATATATCTCTTATGCGCACAAGTGTTTTTCTCTTTCTCTCAACTCTCTACGTATTTCCTTAAGTTCATTTTCTATTTCTATATATTAGACTACACAAAAAAAGAAAAAGAAAAAAATAAGAGATAAGTTCGCTTCCAATATTTTCCTTATGCCTGTTCCAGAAAGTCATATTTCCATTGTTGGCAATAACATTTCTTCCAATTTGTTTGTGAAAAGTTGTCACTGTACGTCTTCACTCTCAGGCTGCTTCCAAGGCAAGATATTACGCTGCATCTTCTGAATTTTTGCACCGTTTTTCCTTACTTCATCAAACATAAAAAATAATATTGTAATAGAGTGTTGCGAGGACCCTCGAGCTAAATATCCAAACCCCACATCATTGAACCTTAATCATCACAGAAAAGGCCTATATCTATTTTACTACCAAAATAAATCTCTCTTACGATAAACATGACAGTGTTGCTCGGAAAAGTTTATATTCCAAAATAAGAAAAGGAGTAAAGATTAAAGGCCTTAAATGACGACTGTTGCACACTATTATGTTTATAGTAAGAGAGATTTTTTTTGGTGGAAGTAGAGTAGATATATATAGGTCTTTCTGTGATCATTAAGGTTCAACCGTCAAAATATGTGGGTTTCGATACTAAGGTTGAGGGACAGATGCAACATTCCCCTACAACATGATTTTATATGTTTGATGAAGCGAGGAAAACTGGAATTGGAAGCCTACATCTTGTCCTCATTGTACCTGGTAACTCCGATGGATAAATAAACGGATGAAGAATGATAGCACTGTAATTTTGCAACTCAAAAGTGAAGGGAAGCGTGCAAATTTATTTCATTAACTCTAGTTGCGTGCATGCATATGGTAGGGATGTATAAATTTTTTATAGAAAAAAAAAATGTACATAGTAACACGGATAGATGTTTTTGTTTTGCACTCGTGTTCACATCGAAAATGGATTAAATAAGAGTTGTAGAAGGATTGCCTTGTAATTTTGCTACTCAATTAAGAGGATTAGTGTTATTCTTCCCTAATTTTAATCAATTACATGACATCTAATTCTTTTTCTTTTTTTAACAGGAGATGACATCTAATTCTAGTTGAACATATTTTCCAAACACCACTTTTCTTTGTTTTATTCTGATTTGCCTAGTATCTTTATCTTCCCATTAATTTTCATGTTGATCACATGATAATTATTGCTCTTTTGTTTGATTCTTTTAATTTTCTTTCATCAATTGCATTTGTCCCCGCTGAGATAATTTGTCAACCCATGAATTACTGGTATTTCCTTTTTTAATTTTTTTTACAAGTATTTGAAATTTTCATCTGAACTGTAGCATTCTAAAATGGAACGGAGATTGCATTTTCCTTTCCAAATGGAGAAAATCTGAACCCCTAAAAGTTTCTTTAATTCCAAGCCAAATGATTGATAAACTAGTCAAAGTATTAAAAACCTCTACAATCTGTACTTAGCTTTATAAACATTGATTAAAACACAGTTCAAGAAGATATTCCCCACACATATAATCACACGAAAAATTAAGCACACATACCTAATTTATAGTAGATTCATTAATTATATATAGTAAGAAATCACACACAAGTTTATTACATCTTTTATAGTTTCATATTGAACACAAGATCATTAGATCTCCATGGTTCTTTTGTCAAAAAAGAAGAAGATCTCCTTGGTTCTTACTTATTAGACACAACATATATAACTAGACAAAATAAATTAAAACTAAGATTCATTTACAACAAACTTTGGCACTCGGACATTATACTCTAGGATTCTTCACAAAATAAAATGGAATGGAAAATTTAAACTTTTGATCTCCTCCAATTCTATTACCATTCCCATTCCCATTTATTTCTTGGTTGTCGATTAACTCTAATCTCTTATTTTCCCGAAGGCCATGATTCGGCACTCTTGGTGGAACATTAGGATTTCTTACCGTTATATGTGATTGTGCTCTTGATTGTTGGTGAGAAGCGGATGGTTGAGATTGATTTGTTTTATTTACTGTGTGAGTGGTTATATCTTGCACGAATTCTGTTGATTTGCCTATTTTTGTGTTTGTGGAGTTTGACGACTGCAAGCCATTTACCTTTGATGGTAAAATATTTTTGTTTATGTCGGCTTTATGCTTGATCTCACTCGACGGTCCTTGAGCTTCAATAGCACAATGAGGGCATGCTGTGAGATTCCAATTCCCGCTTCTACAAACTTGTTCAAACATGTAAAATAACGCGGGAGAAGGGTGTCGATCAGGACCTTTCACTGTATAATTCATACCACCATTTGACACATGAAAATTAACGAGCAAAGAAAGACCGATATCTATTTTATTTTGAGTGAACATATTTCCATGACTCATAGCATAATAGTGTGCCACAGTTGTTGTATAAAGATGTTTATCCTCTTTGCTTTTTTTCTTCCCCTCCACAACAACAAGGCCTCCTTTGCCTGCCCTACCATAACAAAAAACCCAAGTCATAATACAACCATGGGAATTAATGGTCTCTTTGAATTTGAAGGTCGAAACATCTTGAAAGCTTTGGTCACCCTTGTAACTGAAGTGAATAAAATCGGATTGAACTCTTTTTATCCACAAATGGATACCACCACCGAAACATATATTGTCTTCAAGTTCTAGAAATACCTCGCTGATTTTGTCGTGTTCGTCAACATATTTCTCAAGATAGAGTGTGCAAGTTGAATCACGTATGGTGTATGACATAGTCCATCCCTGGTTGTATCCTCCATCATCGTCACTCTCATCATCTTCTTTTATCATGTCAATGGTAGCATTATTTTCAAGTGTTACATTATACTCTTCACCACAAAGATTGTTTCCCATGTGATTAACACACTTACACACACAATACTAGTGTAGAAAGGGTGTTCTCTAGTTTAATTAAGGTTTTGTACTTCATTGAGGAAATTTATAAACATGCCAAATATGGAATCTTTGCCTATATAATTATTAAATTGGAATTGAGAGGCAAGCGTTATTCTTCAGCAGCTTATTTAATTACATAGCATCTAATTCTCTCTCCTATTTTCCATATACCTTTAATATGTCTCTTCCTTTAGTCCACGAGTGATCAGTAGCTCAATGATTTGGGTTGAGAAATCAAAGGAGTTAATCTTTTGTAAACGATCAAAGTTAGTAATCAGTTGTTAAGGACTTACGATTGTTATTTTTCTCATTCGTCTAAGTTTGAACTTGGAACTGCCAACTTTTTTAACCGTTCACTCAAACCAATGAAACTAATATAAGGATTTACACCGCATTACATCATATTGAAGTATTATAGGTAACAATGAATAAAGAGATTGAAGAATCGCCTAAGAAAAAGAACCATGGTGACCCACCCAAGTTGGCAAAGAAATCAGCACAAGAGTTAGTCTCAATATGGAAGATGGATAAGACGAATAATGTTGAATAAGAGGGACCTGCAGAGCCGCATTGTGAGTTGAAGTGCACCAAACAATCTAAATAAAAACATGAGAATCACATTTCACGAAAAGAGAAGTATTATCCTGACCACGTGTGAGTTTAAGACCCAAGAAAAAACCCCAATGCTCGACAAAAATAGCAGTAGAGGTTCCAATATTATGGTGAAATCATTTGATGAAATTGTCAAAAAAATCTTAGATTAAACCATCGCAGCCCGAGGAGTAAGTATTCACTTGAGAATGATGAACAAGAATTTATTTGTGGGCTAAAATGAAAGAGAAAAAAACCTGCGTTGAAATGAAAAAATAGCACTTAATGTATAAAATGTTTTATTTTCTAAAATGATACTAGTTAATAAATAATGGAAAAGTAACCTATTATTGGCAGATGAGTGATCAAGAAGGGAGAATTAGATCTCAGAATAAAATATATGATCTCAATTTTTTTGGAAAGGATATGATCTTAATTTGAAGAAAGGATAATCTATAGATTTATTTGGATCATTGTCACGTTTAAAAGATCAAATATCTGATTCGATACAATTAGATAAAAATGCATAAAAGAATAGGATCAAATTCTGTTTCTTGGTCACAAGATAATAGACTAAGGCATGTTTGGGTAAACAATTTAATTGCAGCTTATAACACAAAACCCTATCTTTATAAGTGCTTATGTATAAACTATTTTTATAGTAAAATATAAAATAAAGTTAAATTATTTGCAGTTTATCTCCAGGACCATGTTGCTGCGCACTTGAAGGAAAATTTGGATTTCTAATGGCTATAACTGGCGGTAAGGTTGATGGCGACGGTTCGTTTAAATCAGATGGTTGAACTTCACCAGCACAATAATTTTGACTTCCAACCCATGGAACAAGTATAACATAAATTTGTGTGCTATCTTTTTCAATACAATTTTTTTCTCCACCTTTGCCATCAAATAAATATGGAAAAAGCTATTATGCACAACACCAATTGTCGTGTAAATCCCACGAATACGTTTTCTTTCTATTAAATTCTATTTTGACACCCGTTCTTTTGCAACAACAACAGCATCAACGATGGGAGAGAATGGCGGCAATATGAGACTATGAGAATACGGAGTAGTGGTTGTTGTGTGTCTCTATTTGGTATCTTTGAAGACAGCAACCATGGTGGCAATGATAACTACAAAGATAGCTCTGCTGAAGAGATCATGCCAGTTGTTTTTAATCTTATTCATAATATGGGATCCCAAACATAAATGTGTTACTTTCTCTTCTGCATATTTTTGTTCAATTTTTAATTGTTTCTATTAAATAACAAATTTGAGTAAACAAAGGAAATAATGGATAACAATGGAAAGTGTTAAGTGTGTCGTGCAATTCGTGGGGTGCTATATGTCGTGCCATATAGCAGTTCTCAATAAATATCGATGCCTCATTCTCAAGTTATCATACTCCAAAAGATAATAAGAATGATTCAGTAAATTTGTTTCATTTACATATTAAGCATTGTTTGTTAATCCTTTTAAAGAAACTTTAAAGACCAGTTAAATAGAAATAGAGGGATTTGCAAACTGTACAACATCCTCCAAGACGAAAAATAAATGTACAAAGCACAACGTTAAGACCGTAAATAATTATTAGCAAGATGGAAAAGAATTTCATTGAGCAAAAGAGATAAAAAGAAAAGTGGAAGATTCAATCAATAGAAAAAGTAGCAAGCACTTAGCAATAGAAACTAATAAGAAAATAAACACTAGGCATCAAAATTTGAGATGAGTAGAAGTGATAATTGATGATAATATAACCCACATGGGATGGTCGGGTGATGTTGGCTCGGACCTTAGAGTGCACTCTCTCAAGATTTCAGGTTCGATTATCCCTGATACTGATTTCGGTGAACTGGTTTAGCTTCTAAATTTTTATTGACGATAATATAGAATCATAAAAAGAGGAGGATATATGCCAATAATCATAATTGAATAACTACTTTGCGTTAGAATAACGCTTCTTTGATCTACAAAACAAAGATTCTGTTGTTATCAATATATTTATTTATAAATTTTCCATATAAACACAATGCAAGCATTCAACAAAGATATAAGGACATAGCATTCATCTACTTTTTTTTTCCACATTAACCTTATAATCCTTCCAAAATGTACGACCAGTCTTAAATTAAGTCTCCAACCTCTAATCTAGTATTGTAAAAGGTTCTTCATCAATTCCAGTTTATGCAGAGATGTTAGTTCAAATACTAAAGTTGTTGTGAAAATACATAGATATATCAACATGGGAAACAACCAAGGTGTTAATCGTCTAAACAAAGGCCATTTTCCAAGCTATCATGAACAATTGGGAAGTTATGGTACCATTGATGTGACAAAAATAGAGCATGAGGCTATAAATGGTCACACCGGTGAATTATTCGATATAGCGAAGTGGAATGCATCCTACACAATAGATAGTTCAAAATGTATACTCGATCTTCGACGAGTTTCAAGCAAAGATGGCAAAGTTAGTAGCATATCCTTCCAAATCGGCGACGAAATGTATTCAGATGGCAATATTTGGTTTGCAGTAAGTAGAGACACAAGCTTTCTTGGCTCTACAACACCTACCCTCTTATTAAACGGAGGATTTAAAAATTGTAAGCAAAGGAGTAACAGCACTACTAATGCATCGGGTTATGTTATGGAAACATGTGTTTATCTTTATGGAAGTGGAAGCAGAAGAGGTTTTCTTGTGTTGGAAGAAATGAGAAAGAGTGGAAATGCTGAAAAGCCTTGTAAGGTAACTGTAGCACACTATTATGCTGTTAGTATTAGAAATTTGTTTAGTTATAAAATAGTTATTGGTCTATCTATGATTGTAATGATTCAACCATCAAGTGAAGTTGGTTTGGAAATTTCAGTGCATGGCCCTTCTCAACACCCTGCTAAAGCATTACATTCCATGTTCCATGAAGTAATGAAAACTGGGATTTGGAAGCCCACAAAATGCTCTCATTGTGCTAGTATGATTAGGGTTCATAGTGATTCAGAGAGTGAAGATTGTGATGATTTTCTACCACCACATGTTCATGGTCTTAGAAAAAATGTGCAAAGCATTATAGACAATGGAGGATTTGTTAAGGGTAACAATAATGGTAATTTGTATGTGCACAAGCTTTATCTTAGAAGATCATCTTGATTATCTTTTGATTACTTGAGTAATAAATTTCTATCTTGGTTGTTTTCCAAGATTGTAGGATAACTATAGTATTTTAGGCTTGTAACATATATGCTAATGTGTGTGCTTTAAGTTTTATTTTATTACATACATATACTTCCTCTACACTATATTTATTTATTAATTTTTATATCAAGAAAGGGCAAAGCCCAAAAAATATATAACACAACAAAATCAAACATCAAATTGGTACCCATAGTACATCAAATTGGTACCCATAGTGCAACCAAGATTTGCTTTATAAGCATGTACACAAGCGTTATTTATTCTAACGCAATGTTATTCAATTAGAATTTTATATGGCATCTAATTCTTGCAAATTTTATAATTTTATATGGCATCTAATTCTTGCAAATTTTATCTTCCACATTTTGATGCCTAGGGTCTCTTTCTCTTTCCATTTCTTCTTGATGTTGTTAAGTACTTGCTCCTTTTTTTTATTTTTTATGTATGATTCTTCCACTTTCCTTTTTATCTATCACCTGTCCTCAATGAAATTATTTTCCATACCATTAATTGTTGATGCTTTTGTCATTTTCATTGGGTAGTTTCGTTTTTTTCACAACGATTAAAAAAATAGCGTAATGAGTTGAAACATTTTATGGATTGTGTTTATTAGCTTTAAGAGTGTTATTTTTTTTAAAGTAGAGTATTATGTATTGTTATCAATTCATAATAGTGGAGCAGGAACTGATTCACAACACAACAGATATGCAACAAGCTAGTAATTCTCATAACCAAGGTTGTTTTCAAAATTCTTAGCAAATTTTAGGGGGATGTGGTAGACTCTGACCACACAACAGATGTCACTATGGACCTTGACACTGACACTAAAATGATGAATATGCACCCTGTGGCTTTGAAGTTCTTGGTGGCACAACCCGATGCTCTTCACCAACCTAAGTCTAGCAGGAAGTCAGGAAAGAGTAGCAGCTCTGCAAAAGGCAAAGGCTCGGATGACATCACAAGTAGTGAGCACATCCAAATTCGTTCCAAAAAAGGGTGTAATAAAACACAATCCCAAGTATGCTTCTTAATATGTGTTAGTAGCTAGTTGTTTGGACTTTGGCAGCTTAGTCTAGCAAGTTGATTTGCTTATTTACATATATGCTGTTTTAGTTGAGATTTGTCTTAGCTGAATATGGTCATAGTTGGCCAGTTTTTGTTGTAAAAAGGTTCATGCATCTCCTGTTTTGCAATTTATTTTTACTAGCTTTGATCAAAAAAAAAAAATCAATTCATAATAGAGTATAATCTATTGAGAATGATGTACACGCCATTAATTTTAGGTTCATATTGGAGTATCTTGTTTTTGACAAAAGGATTATAGCATTTCATTGATGATAATTTGTTCAATGCATGTCACGATATCAAACATGATTTAGAAATTAGTTAAAGGAAATATTTGGAAAGTGTAATCAACCTTATATTTTTGGCTCTTAATAAACTCAAAATGAGAGTTTGGAAAGAAAAAAGATGTCTCCTAATAAAAATTTCTAAGATATGTCAACGCCACAGAAAGATGTCTTAGTGTTTAAACTTTTGGGGAAAAATTCAGGATACAATACAAAGGATCACCTGAAGTCGTTAGGATTTGGTTTCTTGACTTCAACTTGATTTACTGTGATGAGAGCTTATTGGTTGGCAAAACCTCTGCCATTGGACCCCATCAAAGTGGATGGCAATACTTTAAGGATGGAGTGTTGAAGATTCATACGTGTATGCGCTGTGTGTGTGTGGAGGTGGTCCTAGTTATTGGAAACATTTGGCTCAATGGTCGTTGGTATAAGGTGCAATATGAAAGTTTTCACATCATTTTGTCGTCCATTAACTCTCAGAGGAGAAGATATCTTACCGATCAAGTGACTATGGTTGAGGTTCATATTGGTGCGTTCTATATGCAATATTTCAAAGCCACATGACCAGATAATTTCGAACCAATGTTCTGTAAATATATATAGGATGTAAAAGGGGAATATGTTCGGAAGTATGTCATGTACTCTTTTGGAAGTTGCTATATTCATGATAAAATTACTGAGATATTACTAGTTATTATTCTGAACGAGAACAATCCTACCTGACTTAAGAAATTACTTGTAATCTTCAAGGTCAACATTAAGGTCCTTGTTAACTATATCCACCCCTTCCTTGATCATTTGATTGGTCTTTTTCAGCGTAGCTTCGTCCAGGGACATGTATAACTAATAATGCTATCTTATCTCAAGAAGTAGTCATTCTTATACATTCTCCCTATTCAAAAAAAGGTATGCCGGCCTTTAAAATAGACCTAGATAAGGCCTGTGATAGACTGAAATGGATGTTTCTTGAACTTATTTTGCAGGAATTTGGCTTTCAGACATCCATTGTTTATTTGATTATCAATTGTTTAAATGCCACAAACCTTTCTATCTTGTGGAATGGTGCAAAAACATATACATCTAATCTTTCAAAAAGCCTTTGACAAGGGGATCCACTCTTGCCACATCTATTTGTTTTGTGCGTGGATTAATACGCCTGAGCATTCAAAGGAAGGGATTTTGTGTCCAATACATAATCTAACAGAAAAATCCATTCATATATATATATATATAAAGAAAGGGATCATTTTTTTTGAGCAAATAAATGAAGGGATCATGGTAACATGTTTGCTATAGTTATTTGGTGGATTTTGAGGTTTAGAAATAACATACTCTTAGTGACAAACAATGAAAACCTAAATCATCCTTCATTATATAGACACTATTAGTATCCATTTAAATTCTGCTAATATTAATTAATTGGAACTTCACATGAATTGTCACATTGTTAATTAGTTGACCCTACCTCGAGATGGATACGTAAAGTTGAATTTTGATGGAAATTGTGATGTAGGAAGGGCTAAACTATTTTGTGTTTATCATTGTTTGACGTTGGTCATCAACAACTCTATTCAGTAGGTTATTTGCTAGCAAAGTTCTTTGACAAGCCCTCCACATTCTAAAGAAGCATCTTCGTAGCCCAACATTGACCATCCATTGTGGCCGCCCATACTCAACCACCATTAACATCTCCATTTATCTCATCTCGCCGTCACCACCATGCTCTCGTATCCTACCTCCATCTGCCGTTACCACCACCACATTCTCGGATCGTATTACCGTCCACCGTTACCACCACCACCCTCGATCAGAGTATCATTGTCAGATCTCACCGCCACCAGTATCGTCCGCCATTTTACCGTCAAATCTCATCGCAGCCTTCGTCGCCCGCCGTCTAATCCTTGGATCTCACCATCATCTACCTCCGTCTCAGATGTCACGAACACCTATGTCACCTACCGTTTATTTAGCAAAAAACATAATCGCAAACACGTGAGAGATAAAGCTCTGAGAGTGAGAGAGAGAGAGAAAGAGAGAGAGAGAGTGAGAGAGAGAGAGAGAAAGAGAGAGGTAGTTGTGAAAGAGAGAGTATTGCATATATATATATATATATATATATATATATATATATAGAGAGAGAGAGAGAGAGAGAGAGAGAGAGAGAGAGAGAGAGAGAGAGAGAGGCATATAGAGATAGGTTTGAGGAGGGATGGGATGATGGGGTGAAATAAGTAAAAGAACATTAATATAAAATTCCGTATTGGAGTGTATATGAGATGGATAGAGAAAAAGGTTGCCAAAGAATAATAACTCCTTTTTTCAATGCGCTCCTTTTGTTGGATTAATAGTACGGACAGAGGCGGACCCAATGTTGGCCATGTATGGCTAAATTCAGACATCCCTTCCCCAAAGTGTTAAAAATAAAGAAAAATTAAAAATAAAACACACAATTATTCAAAACACTTTTCTCTCGTGCGAAACAAATAAGTGCAACACATTTGTTAAGGTTCATAAGCTTTTGAAGTTGACTTTACTTTAGCGGGTAGCAATTGCAAGTGTTTAACGTGTTTTTGTAGCTACAAAAGTTGTGAACAATCAACTATGTAACAAAATGAGTGATCTATAGTTAAATGATCATCTTGTAACTTATATAGAAATAAATGTTCTTTTAACAATTAACAATGATGTTAGTTTAGCTTATTTTCAAAAAATGGATATGATACAGTTTTCATTGTAATTATATTGCATCAAACAATGTTATTTCTTATTTTTAATATAGTTTAATTTGTATTATTGTTTCTTTAAAATCTTAGCTACACATATACCAAATGTCTAGATCCGCCTCTGATTACATATCATTCTTTTTTCCGCTTAATTAGTTAATGCAAGCCATTCTTTTATAAAAAAAAATAATTACAACCATTATCAACGTGATAGATATTTTTTTAAGAGGAGTGTTTTTTGAACAACCACTTTTTGAAACAACTTATGATACAAGAAAAATATATTAAGAAATGTAGGTACTAACACAAAAATCAAAACAATAAAGTGAAAAAGTATAAGAATATAATATAACATTTAATGCTTCAAATGCTTCTATATATTGCATATAATGTTACAACTTACAAGCAGATACTACTAGACATCTTACATTCTTGGCTTACAGAAAAGATATAATATTTTTTCTGACTCAGAATAGAAATACAACTCTTTATATTTGGACACTACTAAATTTCATACACTCATTTAACACTTTATTTTCTCGGCATTTCTCTCTTCCTATCACATCATCAAGATATCACATATATCTCATCACTCCTTTTACATCTCTATATCACTCTCTTGTACACCCAACATTATGCATGTTTTTATTATACTTTGACTACTTTCAAGAAAATTACCATATATATTAAAAATATAGAGACCACCTTTGATCTCAAGATAACCATTGTTGTCGCCTATAATGGAACCACTGTTGTCAATAAGGGTTACTTTTTTTGGACCACTGCTATTATATTCACTATTTACTTGCCGGAGCAAATCACTAAGTATCCTCTCAATCCTAGGACAGTTAGGACATTTTGTTGGATTCCAAATCCCAGTTTCCATTACTTCATGAAACATGTTATGTAGTGCTGCAATATGGTGTTTAGTAGGGCCCTCGAAAGTAATATCAAAACCACCTTTCCTTGATGGTTGAATGGTTGCAATTACAGAAAGACCAATATCTATTTTATTTTGATTAAACATATTTCCACTACCAAAAGTAAAATAGTTTGCCACAGTTACCTTGCAAGGCTTTTTATCATCTCCACTTTTTCTCTTCTCTTCCACCACAACAAGACCTCCTTTACTTTCATCGATCTTGTAAAGGTAAGCACGTGTTTCTATTACATAACCTAATGCGGTAATAGTCTTGTTTTTTTTCCTAAGATTTCCACCGTATATTCTAATAGGATCACGTGTAGTAGAGCCAAGAAAATCTTTGTCCCGCCTATCTATTATAAAATTAATAATATCTTTTGAAGGACTGCTATTATAACCTGAATAGTAGTATGTTTCGAAATCGAAGTAAAAACCATCGACTATGGTATCAACTATGAATGATTGGATAGACATGTTTATAAATCGTCTACCATCTATAGTGTACGCCGCAGACCACACGCTTAGATACCGAAGAGAATTACATCCTATCTTCCACCGCGATTTTTCGATGTCAATGGAACCATAACTTCCCAACTTTTCATTGGAACGATAAATAGTGGAAAAAGCAAAATCATTGAGACAATTAATACCCAGAGAATTGTTTGCCATGTTGGTATATGTGTTTTTTGACAACAACTCTGCAAACTGGAATTAATCGGGAACCTTGAGTACTACTAGATCGATTATGAGGTTGGAGACTTTAAGATTGGTTGTATGGTATGTTGGTTTTAGAGAGGTAAATGAGTGTAGGACTGATAAAGATCAAGATAATGGGCTTATGTTTGTTGCTACAAAAGGACCATATCTGTATGCAAGTCAATTGAAAAACAAACTTGCTAACTTTGCCATTATTACATGTTTCTGTTCATATGGAAATTATTTATTTATAATAAATTGATAATGGAATCTTTACATTGTAACTCAAAGAAGCGTTGTTCTAACGCAAAAATATTCTATATTATATTACTAGCAGAAAAGACGGAAATGTACTTTCTGCTGTTTTTATTGTGTTAAAACATTTAAATTTTGCGTGTAAATTAAAAAAAATATTTTACATAAATTTTTGATATAAATTAAAATTATAAGTATAGTTATTTTTTCCCTTCAAAAAAGTATAGATATTTTTTATAGCTTTCAAACATAACAAACTCAACAAACCATATTTACCTTTTTCATTGACAATAATAATATAACAAATTTTTTTTATCTTTTTTTAATAACACCAACAATATAACATTGGATAATGATAGTGTGAGAGTTAACTTAAAATCAGGAATCTGGAGAAACGTGCCACGATGGAGAAGCAACGTGCCAAAATTGTTGAACAAGATCCTGAAGCAAGTCACTGGAAAAATCGTGCCACGATGGAATCGTAACGTGGCACAATGGATTGCTGATTGCGAAAAACAGAAACATATTTTCAGTGGAGATTTGTTCCATATTTTAAGGGTTACTTTTACTATAAATATAAACTTAATTTGTATCAGATGATTATGTGTGTAGAAAAACAGGGTTTAGAAGCCAACATACAATCTAGGGTTTTATAGAGAAATGCTCTTAGCATCAAACAATAGGTTGAGATTGTTTTGATTCACCTTGAACAAAACACTATTAGGATTGAGTCTCTTGGTCACGAGAAGAGATTGTGACTTGGGTAGAATTAGGTTTGAAGACTGATTCTTGTAACTCAACATCTCTTTGTAAAGAAACTCATATCATTATAGTGGAACGGAGAGCTGCTCTCCACCCAGAGTAGGTCATCATTAGACTGAACTGGGTAAATAACTTCTTGTGTTCTCCTTCTTCCTTTTATCTCTTGCTGTTTTATTTTGTTTGAATTATTTTGTCACCCGCTTGATTTGATTACTCGGTATTAATTTGGTTCACGCATCAAAAGTATTATTGGTGTGGTTTTCACAACGAATTCACAACAGATAGATATCTTGAAATTTTCTCACGAAATCATCACGATCGGCAAACATGTTTTGGTAGCAGGACCCACTTTTACTTTCATCTTTCCATTTATTCATTAAAATGAAAAATCTAATGACTGAAATTAATTCGTCGATGCTTTCGCTTTGTTTCCCTTCGCTCTATATAACATCATCCTATAACAATATTATAGAAAGATTTGTTTAAAGATATAATTAGAATAACAAAAAATTCTGTCCAAAATCCCCTATTATCTTTAGACATTGTATAGATATATGAACTTTCCCAATTTTAGTGGACTATATCTTCCGCATACCACTTTCTATGTTTCTAAATTTTGATACCTAACGTCTCTTTCCCATTCCAATGATTCTCGATTATGTTAGTATTCATTTTTTTTATTGGTGAGGAATTTTAGTATTTACTATTGTTTTGTCTGATTCTATCACTTTTCTTTTTATCTGTATCACTTTTTATAATAGAAATTCTTCCATCCCACTAATTGTTGATGCTTTTCTTGTTTTTATTGAAGGATTCTTGTTTTCTTTTGATAGGCTCATTTTTGCCATGCAGGATGTTGTGAAGTTTGCTACTCCCTCCGTTTTTATTAAGTGTCATTTAAATTTGGGAACACTATGCTAGTTATCTGAGTTTTGTTCGATATGTATTTATCATCCAATCATAAAATGTAACTTTTTTTATATTTAACTAACGAAAAGATATGCTCGTCTTTCCGCTCTTTTTATTGCGTTAACGTGTGTAAATCATGACCAATATTGTATATAAAATTTTGATTTTGATTAAAATTATAAGTACAAATTTTACGACTTTCAAATTGTAACAAACTTAAAAAACCATTTTTTTTAATAACAACAATAATTTAACAAAAATAGTGTAAATCCTTATCTTTTTTAATACAACGAGCAATATAACTTTAATATAGGAGAATTTGTTTAAGAGTATAATTGGAATTATAAAAAATTCAGTCCAAAATCTCTATCCCATTCATATATAATATTGATAGTATTGTTCCTACTGTAGTGGGATATTTCCTATTTTAATGAGATTTAATCATTTTAATTAAAATTCAAACTAATATTATTAAAGGATGAAATAGTAAATAAAATAGTTTAAGTGAAGGGTAAATTATATAACGAAAAAGTCAGTATAAATTATTTTAAGCCTATTTTCTCTATATATATATAGTATAAATTACTTTACAATCAATTATATTTAAAATTTATTCAATAGTCAGACTAAAACATTTTCGTCCTACCTTAACGCAAGAAAACTCTTGCATCTGTTGAAGTTAGTTTGAGGAACAATTACTTGTTGTTTGCAAGTTAGATACATCTGCGTAGTATAAAATGACTGTAATTTTCATTTTCATTCGTATAGAATTACAATCCATTATGTAATGTTCATTTTTATTCATTTAGAATTACAATCCATTGCATCTATTATTGGGTATCAGAGTAACAAAATATTATCACGCACGCAGCTATAGTAAGAGATGAGAAAAGAAAAACTGAGCACGATATTTTACATGGAAACCCCTCAACAAATAAGGGGAAAAAACCACGGGGCAAGAGTAACGAACTTTAACTAAGCGGAAGAAATTACAAAACCTCTCTAAATACAAGGAGAAACAAATTACACTCTCTCTTGAAATAGGAGAATACTAACACTAGGAGAAACCTAACAGGAGAAATTATATTTTCTCTCTATATTTTTCCTCTCACTCTCAACAAGCTCTAATTCTTGTTGTGTTACTACTTGATGGGATGGGATGAGATGAGATGAGATTATACACATGAGCTTGCTATTTATAGGAGAGGTAAGCCTTAGTTACTTACATGCAATAAGCCACTTGTCTTCCATGCAAAACTCCAAGTGTGCAACTTGTCACTTGCATCTTATGCATCTTGCAACATGTCAATGCATGCAATCATCCACTTTGCCACCATGCATTACATGAGAAAGGCAACCTTTCTTACATGCACCATGAACACGTGTCTTGTTACAAAAGTGGCATTACCAATCACACTATTTGGCTTGGATCATCATTTGGCCAAATTCCATTCATAGTCTTTGATCATAACCTGAGCCCATATCATTCACAATCTCCCACTTAAAGCTACTTTTGTGAGCTTTCAAAATTCTAGCTTGCCCATTCATGTTGCTACGTTCCAATAGGCCATACGAGGATCGACAACATATAAAATTGTCAACATTGATTGGCTTTGTCATCACATCTGCTGCCAGGATATCATTGGTGTGGATCTTACGCATATCCACACTTCCCTCCTCCACTACTTTTCGAACAAATTGATATTGAACGCCTATGTGCTTCGTCCTTGAATGAAAAGATGGATTCCTTGCAATGTGTAAGACACTCTGACTGTCACAATAAACAGTGATTTGCTCCTGCTTGTGCCCGAGTTCCTCAATTAACCTTTGAATCCAAATAGCTTGCCATGCACTCAGCTTCTTTCGTTGACAGAGCTACATAGTTTGTGACTTGGATAACCAACTCACTGCTTCTCCTGCAAGTGTGAACACATAACCAGTAGTAGATTTTCTTTTATATTGATCACCTGCAAAATTTGATTCTAACATATCACCTGACAGTTAACTTTGATCCTCCAAAAAATATTGCAACACATGTGGTTCCTTTGATATACCTCATGATTCTCTTAACAACATTCGAATGCTCTTTACCAGGATCCGCCTTAAATCGATTAACCACTCTAATTGCTTATGCAATGTCTGATCTTGTACATATGAAGGCATACATAATGCTTCCCACCCTCGATGCATATGATACTCGGGACATTTCCATCATCTTCGCTTCATTGCTAGGACTCATACTTGTCCAAGAATATTCATAATCTTATAGCCATATCACTATCACCTCCACCATTGGCCCAATGTATGTTGCAAATTATTCTTTCTAGTCTTTTAGTCTCCCCAACACTATTTTTTTTAATTTTCCAATTTAGACAATTTTTTAAGTACCTCCCCTCTCCTTCGTTGAGCCAAATCGAAAGATATATATGTAAGTACTTGGCAAACATTCATTCAACACTCACAATTTCTCAACATTCATTCAACACTAAAATTCATCTCTATCTCTCTTCTCATCACATTCCAAAAATATTACATCTATCACCCCATCTCTAGTCTCATGAAATATTTTCCTAATGCAATACACAACTCCACAACCTGAAATTATAATAGGTTACATACCTTGACTAGACCATAAGACAGGAGACTTGAATGCCAATTAGAAAGGAGCATTACATATAAAGGAAAATATTATGCCTTGCATATGAATTAAATGGAAGGTGACATATATGTTGCGAAAATCGGTTCGAAATCACACCAATACTTGTTTCGATGTGTGGAGCAAAAGGTAGTGGTAATCCTAGGTCTAAGTGCCTTCAAGCAAAACAACAAAAACAGACCTAGAATCTAAGTGTAGAGCTTAAAACAATGACACTAACAAACATGAATATAAGAAAGCTTAAGGAAAACAAACACACACAAAATGGTAACCCAGTTTAGTCAATATGACCTAATCTGGGGGAGAGAGCAGCTCTCCAATCCACTATGATAAGATGTTACAAAAGGTTACAAGAAACCAGCCTTCAATCATAATCTCTGCCCTTTGTATTGACCCACCTCACTCATATGAACTTACAAAGAGATTACACTAGAGGAAGCTTATGATCCTTCCAATAATGTAATCTCACTATCCAAGGTGATTACAATGTTTATCCCAACCCAAGAGACTATCCCTACAAAGGTATTGAACCCTCAAGTTCCCCCCTTTGTGAATCCTAGACCTCTTGCTTCAGCTCTCCTTCAAAGAATGTAGAAACCACTTAAATACTTAACACATAAGTGTAAAATCGCGCCACGATTTCCCTTTTCCAGCCGTTGTGAACAGTCATTTTCAAAATAACTTGCACATGAAGTTGTCTCAATCGTGTCGCAATTTCCCAAATCGTGTCACGATTTCTTGTTGCCAGAAACCACCTGTTCTGCCAACGAAATCGCGCCGCGGCTATCCAAAATCGTACCATGATTTCATGCATACCCAGAATCACAATTTTAAGACAATATGCAACAATATATATAGATCAATGGATAATTCTATAGGTGCCAATTCCGCTCCTCTCTGGTTTGGACTGGTAGGATTGCATGGGAAACTTATAAATAGACACAGGTATTGAAGAATATTTTAACTGTTTCCAAAAAGATAATATTTTCAAGCGTTATTCTTCAGCAAAGTTTTCCTTCAAAATAGAAAATAAAAAATTCTCCAGCAAAGTTTATATGAATAATTTAAAAAAGAAAAAGATGGCATCAAATTCTAGTTCATATCTTCCCTAAAAAACAATTCTAGTTCATATATCACACGCAATTTATTTTTTATTTTTTTATGTCTTTACGTCTACATTCTTTGTTTCTTTCTCTTTCAACTAAAATGTTAATAATTTTAAACAACAACAGATTGGTTCTAAAAAATTTTGACCCCTGAAATAACTGGTAATGGATTAGATTGTGTGTTGAGAAAATTCAGTTGGGAGGAGACAACTATAAGTTTTCATGCTCAACATGTTCCATAATGGAGATTATTCACCACTAGATGACAACGAAAATCACGTACCTATTAATTCTTACCCAAAAAAAATGTAATTATTAGCATTAGCTAGGGCCGTTTGATTGCGGTTTTATTTCCCTTTTAGTTTTACTCTTTTAATATTATTTTATAAATCAACTTTTATAAACTTTTACTTAAGAAAAAAAATTGGTAAAAATTATATTTGGCAATCATGATTTTATAATCTAATTTTAAAGATGAGAAAATAAAAAAATTGTTTAATAATTCAATGTTATTTGTTTTGCACTCATGTTCACATGCGAAATCTATAAATAAAGGATGAAGAATGATAGCACTGTAATTTTTTCAATCAAAAGTGAAGGGAAGCGTTATTCTTCCACAATTTTATTTCATCAATAATCCTGAACCTAACTAGTTGCATGCATATGCTAGGGAAAAATTATTTACATAGTAACTCTCATAGATGTTTTTGTTTTGCACTCTTGTATTCCCATGGGAAATGTATAAGTAAGAGATGAAGAAGAATTTGCCTTGTAATATCCTAACTCAAAAGAGAAGATAAGTGTTATTCTTCAGCAATTTTATTTGATTCCATGTAATCTAATTCTTTTTCTTTTTTTGACAGGAGATGGCATCTAGTTCTAGATGAACATCTTTTCCACACCAGCAATGCTATAGGGCTTGGTGGAAAAAAGTGGGTATAATTTTCACCTCGTGAAAATGTCGCACCGTGTTTTCTCGCGAGCTTTAGCATTTCCTTTCCACACACCACTTATCTTTGCTTTATATTCTGATGTGCCTAGTATCATGTGAATTTAAAAAAGAGCGGATTGTATCGAAAAAAAGAAGAGAACGGATTCACAGAAGATATAATACAGATGAAACATTGCACACATACCAAATTTGTAGTAGGTTCATTGACTATATGTAGTAAGAAAGGACACACAAGTTTATTACATCTTCTATAGGTTCATATTGAACACAAGATCAATAGATCTCCTAGGTTCTTACCTATTAGACACAACATAACTAGACAAAATAAATTAAAATTAGGCTTAATTAATGATTTGGTCCCTTAAGTTATTTGTTGGTTACATTTTGGTCTCGTAAGTTATTAACGTTACAATTTGGTCCCTTAAGTTAGTATTTGTTAGCCAAATAAATCATCACCGTCAGTCTTTTGCCAAAACGTTAAATAGACACATGTGAATGGTGACGTGACAACTTGCAATGTGTATCCACCTTAGACATTGGATTAACGGTGGAGATTTATTTAGTTGACGGAAGATGACTTAAATGGACCAAATTGTAACATTAATAACTTATGAGACTAAAACGTAACCAGCAAATAACTTAAAGAACCACATCAGTAATTAAGCCTTAAAATTAAGATTCACTTACAACAAACTTTGGCCCTCGGACATCATACTCTAGGATTCTTCACAAAATAAAATGGAATAGAAAACTTAAACTTTTGATCTCCTCCAATTCTATTACCATTCCCATTCCCTTTTATTTCTTGGTTGTCGATTAACTCTAATCTCTTATTTTCCCGAAGACCGTGATTTGGCACTCTTGGTGGAACATTTGGATTTCTTACGGTCATATGTGGCTGTGCTATTAACTGTTGGTGAGAAGCGGATGGTTGAGAATGATTAATTTTGTTTACCGTGTGAGTGGTTATATCTTGCACAAATTGTGTTGATTTGCCTATTTTTGTGTTTGTGGAGTTTGACGACTGCAAGCCATTTACCTTTGATGGTAAAATATTTTTGTTTATGTCCTCTTTATGCTTGATCTCACCCGACGGTCCTTGAGCTTCAATAGCACAATGAGGGCATGCCATAAGATTCCAATTCCCGCTTCTACAAACTTGTTCAAACATGTAAAATAAGGCGGGAGAAGGGTGTCGATCAGGACCTTTCACTGTATAATTCATACCACCATTTGACACATGAAAATTAACGACCACAGAAAGACCGATATCTATTTTATTTTGAGTGAACATATTTCCACGACTAATAGCATAATAGTGCACAACAGTTGCTTCATATAGGTGTTTAGCCTCCTTACTTCTTTTCTTTCCCTCAACAACAATAAGACCCCCTTTGCCTGCCCTACCATAACAAAAAACCCAAGTCATAATACAACCATGGGAATTAAAGGTCTCTTTGAATTTGAAGGAGGTAACATCTTGAAAGCTTTGGTCACCCTTGTAGCTGAAGTGAAGAAAATCGGATTGAACTCTTTTTATCCACAAATGGATACCACACCGAAACATATATCGTCTTCAAGTTCTAGAAATACCTCGCTGATTTTGTCGTGCTCGTCAACATATTTCTCGAGGTAGAGTGTGCAAGTTGAATCACATATGGTGTATGACATAGTCCATCCCTGGCTGTATCCTCCATCATCGTCATTCTCATCATCTTCTTTTACCATGTCGATGGTAGCATTATTTTCAAGTGTTACATTATACTCTTCACCACCAAGACTGTTTCCCATGTGATTAAGACACTTTCACACACACAATACTACTAGAAAGGGTCTTCTCTAGTTAAGGTTTTGTAATTCATTGGGGAAATTTATAAACATGCCAAATATGGAATCTTTGCCTATATAATTAATCAATTGGAATTGAGAGGAAAGCGTTATTCTTCAGCAGTTTATTTAATTAGATAGCATCTAATTCTCCATCATAATATGTCTCTTCCGATGGTGCACAAATGATCAGTAGCTCAATGATTTGGGTTGAGAAATCAAAGAAGTTAATATTTTTTAAACGATCAAACTTAATAATCAGTTGTTAAGGACTTACGATTGTTATTTTTCTCATTCGTCTAAGTTTGAACCTGGAACCGCCAACTTTTTTAACCGTTCACTCAAACCAATGAAACTAATATAAGGATTTACACCGCATTATATCATATTGAATAAAGAGATTGAACAATCGCCTAAGAAAAAGAACCATGGTGACCCACCCAAGTTGGCATAGAAATCAGCACAAGAGTTAGTCTCAATCTGAAAGATGGATAAGACGAATAATGTTGAATAAGAGGGACCTGCAGAGCCGCATTGCGAGTTGAAGTCCACCAAACAATCTAAATAAAAACATGAGAATCACATTTCACGAAAAGAGAAGTATTATCCTGACCACGTGCGAGTTTAAGACCCAAGAAAAAACCCAAATGCTCGACAAAAATAGCAGTAGAGGTTCCAATATTAAGGTGAAATCGTTTGATGAAATTGTCAAACAAATCTTAGATTAAACCATCGCAGCCTGAGGAGTAAGTATTCACTTGAGAATGAGGAACAACAATTTATTTGTGGGCTAAAATGAAAGAGAAAAAACCTGCGTTGAAATGAAAAAATAGCACTTAATATATAAAATGTTTTCATTTTCTTAAATGATACTACTTAAAAAAGAAAGGAGATGTAACCTATTATTCGTAGATGAGTGATCAAGAAGGGAGAATTAGATCTTAGAATAAAGTATATACAGTATAAACTCTATAAATTAATAATGTCGGAACCGGAGAAATTTATTAATTTAGAGAGTTATTAATTTATCGATAAATTAATAATTATTAATTTAAAGAGTTTTTAAGTAATTATACTGTATATACCAAACAAAAAGGCAAATTAGTCTATGTCTCTTAGAATTACGTTGCAGCAAATCTTGGGACTCAATGTAAATTAATAAATATTGTATTCATATCCATTGGAAATATGACTTTTGACTTTTGAAGTGTATAGTAAATGTAAACAAGTGGAATGTTCAATGTATTCTTAAGCAAGTTTGGCATATATAAATTACATGAATGTGTTAAAAGTATTCAAACCATATCTCACTCACGAGATGGCTTCTCATCTAAAAGGTGTTGCAAAATCAACTATGTCAGATCAAATACGTAAGGAGTTGTGCGAGTACAAGAGAGATAATCCTGCAAGCACACAAAAAGACTTGCAGAGATGACTTGAGGGAAAATTTCAGTTGAAAGTTAGTCAAGGAACAATATCAAACACACTTAAGCGGTCAAATGACTATCTCTCTGCTGAAATAGAAAAGGGAAGAGCGGAGATCAAAAGACACAAACCAGCAAAATATCCTGACATGGAGAAGGTTGTTTATGAGTGGTTTCTACAGCATCAAGAACGTGTGAATATCACAGGAGAATTAATTTTGCAGAAGGCAAGAGATAAAATGAAACTCTTGTACCCTCATGATGATTCCGATTTTAACTTCTCTACAGGATGGCTTGGGAAATTCAAGCACCGACATGGCATAAAGTCATTTCGTCGTTTTGGCGAGAGTGGGTCTGTTGATGTACAAGACATGGAGCAGAAATTGGTATCGATTCAAGAGAAAATTGATCAGTTCCCTATGAAAGATGTTTTCAATATGGATGAAACTGGATTGTTTTATAGGCTACAAGCTGATCATTCACTGGCAACAAAACAACTTGAAGGAGAAAACAAGATAAAGAAAGGCTGACGGTAATTATTTGTTGCAATGAAGATGGCTCTGAAAAATCCCTATATGGATTATTGGGAAATATGCAAAGCCTCGTTGCTTCAAGAATGTCAACATGAATAGCTTGGATTGTCAGTATCGAGCTAACAAAAAAGCATGGATGACTAGTGTGCTTTTTGATGACTATGTTCGTTCATTTGACCAAATGATGCATGGTAGAATAGTTCTACTTGTGGTGGATAATTGTCCAGCACATCCAAGAAATATTGAAGGGCTAAGAAACGTTGAGTTGTTCTTCTTGCCACCCAACATGACATCAAAGATTCAACCTTGCGATGCTGGGATAATAAGAGCTTTCAAGATGCATTACTGTAGAAGGTTTTACCGCAAAATATTGGAAGGTTATGAGGTGGGACAATCTGATCCAAGGAAGATAAATGTCCTTGATGCTATCAATTTGGCAATCCCAGCTTGGACGATAGATGTTCGAAAAGAAACAATAGCGAATTGCTTCCGACGCTGTAAAATTCGTTCAGCTAATGACGTTGTAGGAAATTTGGATGAATCCACTTTTGATGAAGAAACTCAAGACCTCCAGACTATGATCAATCCATGTGGCTATCGTAATAAGATGGATATCGACAATCTAATGAACTACCCAGGTGAAAATGAAGCATGTTCGGAGGTTCAGAGTTTAGAAGATATTGTGCGTACTATCATTGAGAACAATGCAGAGGATGACGACGAAGATGATACAATGTCTTTGGAGCCTGTTACGCGAAAAGAAGCACTTATGGCGTCGAACACTCTTCACAACTTTATGATACAATACAAAAATACAACACCTTAGCTATTGGATGCAATAAGAAAAGTTAGAGATGAGCTCCAAACAGACTTGAACTTTAAAGAAAAACAAACAACTATTGAATCATATTTCAACAAAGTGTAATATATTTTTTTTTTCAGTTTCTATGAATTATTAATTTATGATTTTCTTGGGACCGAAAATTATAAAGGGATCTCCCAAAAAATTATTATTTTATTATTTTATCGAATTATTCAATTTTTTACACTGGCCCAAGTCGGGACCGGACAAATTTATTAGGCTTAATTGCACTTTTGGACCCCTAACTTTACAAAAGTTGCGGTTACGGACCCCTAACTAATTTAAATACAAAACAAACCCCTATGTTTAGAAACTTTGATAGTTTTGGACCCCAAGTGATTTGTTGACCTGGTCGTTGATGACGTGGCAACCACTTTCCAATTAAAAAAATGGTTGGTTTAATTAAAAACAAAATAAAATAAAAATAAATTCCACGTGGCACCTCACTTATGGGAAAGTGGGTGCCACGTCATCAACGACCAGGTCAACAAGTCACTTGAGGTCCAAAACTATCAAAGTTTCTAAACATAGGAGTTTGTTTTGTATTTAAATTAGTTAGGGGTTCGTAACCGCAACTTTTGTAAAGTTAGGGGTCAAAAAGAGCAATTAAGCCAATTTATTATTTTAGAGAGTTTATTAATTTACCGAGTATTAATTTAAAGAGTTTCTACTGTATATAAGCTCGATTTTTTTTGGAAAGGATATGTTCTTAATTTGAAGAAAGGATAATCTATAGATTTATTTGGATCATTGCACGTTTAAAAGATCAAATATCTGATTCGATACAATTAGGTAAAAATGCATAAAAGAGTAGGATCAAATTCTGTTTCTTGGTCACAAGATAATAGGCTAGCAAAAGATAAAATAAAGTTAAATTATTTACAGCTTATAACACAAAACCTTATCGTATGAAAATTGCCATAAGTTGTTTTCATAAGTTCTCCCAATCAGTCTCACGAAAATTGGTTTGGAAGGCTGCGAAGAATAAAAACTTATTCAAGATATTCAAATCATCTTACAATAATAGAGAGAAAATGTAGATGATCCTAACTCCTAAAAGTTATTTTAATGGCAACCCAAAGGATTGATAAACTATTCAAGATATTCAAATCATCTTACAATATGTAATGTGCTTCATAAACGATTAAAACACACTTCAAGATATTCCTCACATTCACACATATAATACACATAAAAAATGCAGCACACATACTTAATTGGTAGGAGATTAATTAATTATATGGTAAGAAAGCACACACAAGTTTCTTTGATCTTCTTTAGATTTCATATTGATCACAAGATCATTGGATCTCCTAGGTTCTTAATTATTAGAAACAACATAACTATGGATCTCCTAAGGTTCACTACATCAAGCATTGTCTCCCGATGATTATAATTTAGGAATTTATTCACAAATTTAAATGGAACGGAAATTTTAAACTTTTGATCCCTTCAATTCTATCACAATTGATGTCTTTATTGTCAATCAGCTCTAATATCTTATTTTTCGAGGTGGCGCACTTGAAGGAAATTATTTGGATTTCTATGGGCAATAACTGGCGGTGAGGATGATCGTGACGGTTGGTGTAAAACTGATGCTTGAGCCTCAACAGCATATATAATGAGCTAGTAATTTTGAGTTCCAATCCATGGAACAAGTATAATATAAATTTGTGTGCTATCTTTTTCAACACAATATTATTTTCCACCTTTGCCATCAAATAAATATAGATGCCTCATTCTCAAGTATTATACTCCAAAAGATAATAAGAATGATTCAGTAAATTTGTTTAATTTACATATTAAGCATTGTTTGTTAATCCTTTTGAAGAAAACACCAGTTTAATAGAAATAGAAGGATTTGCAAACTGTACAACATCCTCCAAGACGAAAAATAAATGTACAAATCAAAACGTTACCGTCAATAGTTAGCAGGATGGAAAAGAATTTCATTGAGCAAAAGAGATAAAAAGAAAAGTGGAAGATTCAATCAATAGAAAAAGTAGCAAGCACTTAACAATATCAACTAATAAGAAAATAAACACTAGGCATCAAAATGTGAGATGAGTGGAAGTTATAGTTGACGATAATATAACCCACATGCGTTGTTCAGGTGGTGTTGACTTGTAATCTTAGAGTATGTTCCTCTCAAGATATCATATTCGATTCTCTCCGATACCGATTTTTGTAGACTAGTTTAGCTACTTAAAAAAAATTGACGATAATATAGAATCATTAAAAAGGAGAATAGATGCCAATAATCATAATTGAATAACTACTTTGCGTTAGAATAACGCTTCTTTGAGTTACATGAAAAAGATTCTGCTATCAATATGATTATAAGTTCTCCATATAAACACAATGCAAGCATGCAACAAAGATATAAGGAAATAGCATTCATCTAATTTTTCTTCCTTCACATTAACCTCATAAACTCCAAAATGGTACAACCAGTCTTAAATTAAGTCTCCAACCTTTAATCTAGTATTGTAAAAGGTTCTTCATTAATTCCAGTTTTTGCCGAGGTGTTGTTAGTTCAAATATTCAAGTTGTTGCAAAAATACATATACATCAACATGGGAAACAACCAAGGTGTTAATCGTCTAAATAAGGGCCATTTTCCAAGCTATCATGAACAATTGGGAAGTTATGGTACCATTGATGTTACAAAAATAGAGCATGAGGCTATAAATGGTCACACCGGTGAAGTATTCGATATAGCGAAGTGGAATTCGTCCTACACAATAGATAGTTCAAAATGTATACTCGATCTTAGACGAGTATCAAGCAAAGATGGCAAAGTTAATAGCATATCCTTCCAAATCGGTGACGAAATGTATTCAGATGGCAATATTTGGTTTGCAATAAGTAAAGACACAAGCTTTCTTGGTTCCACTACACCTTCCCTCATGTTAAATGGAGGATTTAAAAATTGTAAGCAAAGAAGTAACAGCACTACTAATGCATCAGGTTATGTTATGGAAACATGTGTTTATCTTTATGGGAGTGGAAGCAGAAGAGGTTTTCTTGTGTTGGAAGAAATGAGAAAGAGTGGAAATGCTGAAAAGCCTTGTAAGGTAACGGTAGCACACTATTATGCTGTTAGTATTAGAAATTTGTTTAGTAATAAAATAGATATTGGTCTTTCTATGATTGTAATGATTCAACCATCAAGTGAAGTTGGTTTGGATATTACAGTGCATGGCCCTTCTCAACACCCTGCTAAAGCATTACATTCCATGTTTCATGAAGTAATGAAAACTGGGATTTGGAAGCCCACAAAATGCTCTCATTGTGCTAGTATGATTAGGGCTCATAGTGATTCAGAGAGTGAAGATTGTGATGACTTTCTACCACCACATGTTCATGGTCTTAGGAAAAATGTGCAAAGCATTATAGACAATGGTGGTGTGGTTAAGGGTAACAATAATGGTAATTTGTATGTGCACAAGCTTTATCTTAGAAGATCATCTTGATTATCTTTTTACTTGAGTAATAAATTTCTATCTTGGCTGTTTTCCAAAAATGTAGGATAACTATATTTTAGGCTTGTAACATATATGCTAATGTGTGTGCTTTAAGTTTTATTTTATTACATAAATATACTTCCTCTACTCTATCAATATTTATTAATTTTTATATCAAGAAAGGGCAAAGCCCAAAAAATATATCACACAACAAAATCAAACATCAAATTGGTACCCATACTACATCAAATTGGTAGCCATAGTGCAACCAAGATTTGCTTTATAAGCATCTACACAAGCGTTATTCTAACGCAAAGTTATTCAATTAGAATTATATATGGCATCTAATTCTTGCAAATTATATCTTCCACATTTTGATGCCTAGGGTCTCTTTCTCTTTCCATTTCTTCTTGATGTTGTTAATTACTTACTCCTTTTTTTTTATTTTTTTTTATGTATGATTCTTCCACTTTCCTTTTTATCTATCACTTGACCTCAACGAAATTCTTTTCCATCCCATTAATTGTTGATGCGTTGTCATTTTCATTGGGTAGTTTCGTTTTTTCACTACGATTAAAAAAATAGCGTAATGAGTTGAAATATTTTATGAATTGTATTTATTAGCTATAAGAGTGTTTTTTTATTTTTAAAGAAGAGTATTATTCATTGTTACCAATTCATAATAGAGTACAATATATTGAGAATGATGTACACACCATTAATTTTAAGTTCATATTGGAGTATCTTCTTTTTGACAAAAGGATTATAGTATTTCATCGATGATAATTTGTTCAATCCACGTCACGATGTCAATCAACCTTATATTTTTGGTTTGATAATAAACTCAACATGAGAGTTTGGAAAGAAAAAAGACATCTCCTAATAAAATTTCTAAGATACGGGCACTCCATGGAAAAAGATGTCTTAGTGTTTAAATTTTTGGGGAAAATTTAGGATACAACACAATGAAGGATCACCTGAAGTCGTTAGGATTTGATTTCTTGACTTCAACTTTATTTACTATGATAAGAGCTTCTTACATGGCAAGACCTCTGCCATTGAACCCCATCAAGGTGGATGACAATACTTTAAGGATGGAGTGTTGAAGATTCATACGTGCATGCGCTATGTGTGTGTCTGTGGAGGTGGTCATAGTTTTTGAAACATTTTGCTCGACGGTCATTGGTATAAGGTGCAATATAAAAGTTTTCACATCATTTTGTCGTCCCTTAACTCCCAGGGGAGAAGACCTCTTACCGAGTGACTATGGTTGAGGTTCATATTGCTGCATTCTTTATGCAATATAGCATGACGAGA
The DNA here is from genome assembly GCA_946800305.1 of Medicago arabica. Lineage (NCBI taxonomy): Eukaryota > Viridiplantae > Streptophyta > Magnoliopsida > Fabales > Fabaceae > Medicago > Medicago arabica. The sequence goes on along the minus strand of OX326966.1, from coordinate 2,799,701 downwards.
TAATTTCCAACCAATGTTCTTTAAATATATATAGGATGTAGAAGGGGAAACTGTGCAATATACTCTTTTGGAACTGGTTATATTCATGATAAAATTATTACTTGTTATTACTTAGAAAGAGCTTGTTAACATTAAGGTCCTTGTTGACCGTATCCACCCCTTCCTTGATGATTTGATTGGTCGCTTTTAAAGTAGCTTTGTCCAGGGACATGTATAACTAATAATGCTATCTTATCTCAAGAATTAGTCATTCTTATACATTCTCCCAATTCAAAAAAAGGTATGTCGGTCTTTAAAATAGACCTAGATAAGGCCTATGATAGGCTGAAATGGAAGTTTCTTGAACTTACTTTGCAGGAATTTGGCTTTCGGACATCTATTGCTGATTTGATCATCAATTGTTTAAATGCCACAAACCTATACATGTGGTCTTTCAAAAGGCCTTCGAAAAGGGGATCTACTCTCTCCACATCTATTTGTTTTGTGCGTAGATTAATAAGCCTGAGCAGTCAATGAAAGAGATTTTGTGTCTAATACATATATCTAACAGAAAAATGCCTTCATATATATATATATATATATATAAAGGAAAAGATCATGGTAACATGTTTGCTATAGTTATTTGGTGGATTTTGAGGTTTAGAAATAGCCATACTCTTGGTGACAAACAATGAAAACCTAAATCATCCTTCATTATATAGACACCACTAGTATCCACATTGTTAATTAGTTGACCCTCCCTCAAGATGGATGCGTAAATTGTAATGTGGGAAGGGCTAAGCTATTTGATTTTTATCATGATTTGACGTTGGTCATCAACAACTTCATTCAGTAGGTTATTTGCTAGCAAAGTTCTTTGACAAGCCCTCCACATTCTAAAGAAGCATCTTCGTAGCCCAACATCAACCATCCACTGTGGCTGCCCATACTCACCCACCATTAACGTCTCCATTTCTCTCATCTCTCCATCACCCCCACACTCTCCTGTCGTACAACCGTCAGTCGTTACCACCATCACCCTCGATCACAAAGAATATTATATCACCTAAGGAATTAGGGACTGTAATCTGAGAAGATGGTGCTAAGTCAAGGGATTGATTAGGGCTATTTTAGTTAACCATCGTAAAACTAGAGAAATATTCATAAGACATAGGTGCAGTGTTCCAATTAGAGGAACTCAGAGGATTCGAAAGACCTGATCTCATCTCTCTCCATATTTTCTAATCAAATCTTTATTTTTTGTCATTTAAATTTTATGCAATCAAACCAAATCTACTGCCAAGGGCAAATAAAATAACGCTATTGTTTTATTGAGATTAACACAGTCCAGTGCAAACAAACTGTCATTATATTACTTCGATAGTTTTTAGTACACTTGCTAAATATCTATCAACTACCATTATGCCTTCAGCAACTAAAAGATCCAAGATTTCATCAAATTTTGGTAACATCAAATGTATGTGTTTTAGATGCATATTTATCATTTTTAGGTTCTTCAGGATTTTTTCCATTAGATGGTTTCAACACTTTATATATGTATATGGAGGTCCTGGTTTTAATTCAGCGACATTAATTTCGCTTTCTTCGACAGTGTTCCATCGAATGTCGAATCCTTGGTCGTTGTCGTTAGTGTCGACATATGCAACCTTTTCTTTTTTACCGAACCTACTAGTCCTTGCTTTTTCATCTTTAAGTCTTTCGACTTGTTAGACTCTATCAGCTAATTGTGACATATATATGAGATATTGGGTATCTAGTTTCCTTTGAATAGAATAATCTAAGCCACCAGCAGCCATTTCGACTAATTCATGTTCAAACACTTGGGTGAAACACCTAGTTTTAAGGAGTCTGAACTTATTCAAATAATCGTCTATAGGATCTAACCTTTTATGTCGAACACTAGTCAATTCTTTAAGACTAATCTTGGATTGGCCCATGTAAAATTATTCAAGGAACGCCTTTTCTAATTGAATCCAAGTGAAAATGGAACCTGGGGATAATGTTGTAAACCAAGTGAATGCGTTTTTTGTTAAGGAACTTGGAAAATATTTCATTCTCGGATTCTCATTGTTTGCTTTATTACCTGCCTCTGTCAAACAACGAGTGATGTGTTCGACAGTGGATTCGTTAGTTTCTCCACCAAATTTGGTGAATTTAGGGGCTTTCCATCCCCTAGGTAACTCTTCCATTAACACATATTCAGATAAGGCCGACACAAAATTAGGCATATGGAAACCCATATTGAAACCATTTTGGGTCAAAAGGATTTCAACTATGTTGGCTATATTATTTTGACCTCCCAAATTGTTTTGTAGGGCTCTTTGAACCAATATTGGGACTCTCTCTTGAACCCTTTGCACTTGTGGTTCGACCATAGGTTGTTGCAATGGGTTTGCAGGGACCTCATTATTAGGTCTATCACCATACCCTTCGACATGCCTGGGATTTTGGTTTTGAGGCATTGGGGTATTACGCTCGGGAGGAGTGCTAAAGAAATCAGCGATTCGCCCCATTTGATCAGACAATGTTTGGTAACTATTATGAGTCTCCTGAATCAAAGGATTAAAAACTGTACCAATTTGTTAAGTAAACATATTGACCATTTCATGGTTACAATCTTCTATTTGGTGCCTCAAGGCTATTAATGAAGCATTGGTTAATGATTGTTGAGGATTTCATCCAGGAACACTCGCCCCAAGATAATAGAATTGAGGGTGTATTACGTTCCAATTCTGAGTAAATAGATGGATTAGTATGATGGCTTGCCATAAAGGATGGAGGCATTCCATATGGATAATTTCTGTGATTTGATGGATCAAAGGCCTATAAGCTTTGATGTAATTGAGCACCAAAACTTGCGTTAGATTGGGCAGCCACAGTAATGGTTGAGGCCGAAGCGGGCATGGTCGACGATACATGGTTAGGAATTGTTCCTCCCGTCGTTTCGTAATGACTTGCGCCTACAGTTGGTGTCACTTGTGGACTTTGTTTTGAAGTCGCATCAAACGTTGTATCTGCCATTGATGCGACTATTATTTATACTAAGTAACTACCTACACATAAACGTTCGAATGTAACTGCTAATAACTACTAAAGCACATTTGAATTGAATTTCAAATAAGATCCTTCGAAGGTAACAATTGCATGACTTCTTCATCTGGCACCAGCTTCTCTTCAACCTCTGCTTCCTCATCGAACCACTTCTCTTCGGCTTCTGCTTGTTTATCAAACCAATCACCATAAAGACAACAAATCTCTTTTAAGTCCAATTTTTTTCTCAAATTAGTGAGTAGAAACTTATTAACTATCTTCAAAACCTAAGTCAAATTCAATTGATTGCATTAATTATAGTCTGTCGAAAATAAAGGCTAACACTAGGTTGAGTCACGATCAGGTCGCTCTCTTTAAGACGTTTCCTGAAACTGCCCAAAGTTGTGCAAGGCAGACTATCAACAACAACTCTTCCAGGATAAAACAAACTCAGCTACAACTGTGCAGTTAACTACTGCACTGTAGAAAATCGTTCGAAATTTACCCTCAAATATGACACTAAGATCACTCTTTAGTATGGTGTTAAGACCACTCAGATATGGTGATACCACCATTCTGATTTTTTTACTCCTCCAAAATTAGAAAAATATTAAAAGAATATTTATATACTATTAAGATCGTTCCTAATTTCGATGGGACATTATTATTCCAAAAAGATACTATGATCTTAAAAGTACACTTTATTTCAAAGAGAAATATATTATCGAATGACTATGCTCTTAAGCCATTCTTAATTTCGAAGGGAACTTATAACCGGAATGAGGCTATGGTCTTAATAGCACTGTTAATTCCGAAGGGACACAAAAAGAAGATGAGGAGAAGAATAGTTCATTAACACAAGCACGAGGGATAAGAGAGAAAAAGTAACTCAATATAACTCTTTGGTGTGTTTTTTTGACTGATTAGAGTCTTCTATTTATATTGAGATTTTGTAACTATAATTTATATGTATGGGAAGTGACATCACGAATAAAAATAATAATGACTATAATTTTAATCATTACTAGGGAAAATACGGACACTCACGTGCCCGTCTTTCCGTTTTTTAATTGCGTTAATGCATGTATATTATCAATGACATTTTATCGAAATTTGCGTGTAAATTATAAATAATAGTTTATATAATTTTTTTGATATAGATTAAAATTATAAGTATATATTTTTTTTTTGAAAAGTATAAGTATAAATATTTGTGACTTTCAAATGTAACAAACTTAACAAACTATATTTATCTTTTCATATTGACAACAATAATATAACAAATATAATAAAAAAATTTATCTTCTTTTATAACACAAACATAACATTATTATAGAAAAATATGTTTAAGGGTATATTTGGAATAACTGAAAAGGCAGCACAAAAGTTCGGAAACATGGTATTATATTTATATATAGTATAGATCAATTTTTTTAATTCACATTACACTAACTCAAATCTTATTATTGGTGTTTAATCTTTCAATTTCCATTCCAATGTTCCAACAATCCCCATTTGAATTTAAAATCTGGTTTTAATACCAACGTCATACGTTTTCGAGAATTTTTCAATCCGTGGAGCATATTTTATTTCTTTACCATCATTCTAGGTCTCGGTCCCAACCTGCTGCAAATTAGTTTTAATAATAGGTTTTTTTGTAAATTGCCTTTGAAAATTGGTGGGCAATTTATCCAAACCAATAAAAAACATCCATGTGTCCTCCATTATAAAAATATAACATTTATTATTTTATTTTGCATGTATTTTATTATTTGCATATTCACTCCATTTTAAAACTAATGACATTTTACAATTTAAATCATCAAAACGTTTTTTTTTTCTTCATCCTTTCAAATATGTGTTTCATCATTCATGATTCAACCATTTGAAATAAAAAATACCATCATTGGGAATCGAATCAGGGTACAATCACTCATCATCATGTAACTTAACCACTTGACCAATACATCTTTTGTAAAATGAATTGGAATGCAAAATATATGTTATTAGTGAGCAATTTTTTTAGGGAATATATATATATATATATGAAATACTAAATATTTTTAAAATAAACAATATACATTCATTCATTTATTTATTTTTTATATTTTAAATATTATTCTTTTATATAAATTCATAATATTTATCTAGATTCGATGAACTACAACAATGTTTCAATTGTGATCAACCGAATTGTGATTTATTTTAGGTTCGACATTTCTTTTGTATCAGATGAACTGTTTAAAGGTATTAAACATTACATTTATCTTAACAATCTTTAATACAAGTCAATCTCACAATTTGTCTCATTACAAACCTAATCAACATGGAAGGACATTACTCTGACGATTAAAATGGGCTCAACCGACTAATAGTATCAAATATAATCAATCTGACCATTGAATATTACCTTATTGAAATAAGAATGAAGCAGAAACTGGAATTTCGAAAAATCAAAATTTACGGTGTAAGTGGATCTAACAAACTATCTCATTGGAAACCTAGTCAACATAGAATGACATTACTCCGACGATCAAAACGGACCCAACTGACTAACGGTATCAAATATAATTAATCAGACCATGGAATTTGACCTTATTGGAATAAGAAAAAAGCAGGAACGAGAATTTAGAAAATCGGAATCTTCGGTGCAAATCGATATGACAAACTATCCCATTAGAAACCTAGTCAACATGGAAGGACATTACTTCGACGATCAAAACGGGCTTAGCCGACTAATGGTATCAAATATAATCAATCACATCGTTGAATATGACCTTATTTGAATAAGAACGAAGCAGGAACAAGAATTTCAAAAATCAGAATCTTTAGTGAAGTCGATCTGACAAACTATCTCATTAAAAACCTAGTCAACATGGAAGAAATTACACTGACGATAAAAATGGATCCAACCGACTAACACTATCAAATATAATAAATCAGACCGTTGAATATGACCTTATTGAAATAAGAATAAAGCAAGAACTGGAACTTCGAATATCAGAATCTTCGGTGTAAGTCAATCTGAAAAACTATCTCATTAGAAACCTAGTCAACATAGAAGGACATTACTCCGATGATTAAAACAGACCCAACTGACTAACGGTATCAAATATAATCAATCAGACTATTGAATATGACCTTATCGGAATAAGAACGAAGCAAGAAAAATAATTTCGGAAATTGGAATCTTCATTGTAAGTCGATCTGACAAATTATCCAAGTAGAAACCTAATTATCGTGAGATTGATGTTATTCTTTGAGATTATTTCTTTGTACTAAGTGCGCTAAATTTTATCCGCATGTGCATCTATTAATTTACAGGTACTTAATAAGTGGTTTATTTTATTTTATTCATGTGTACCCATTAAGATATTCATTTTGTACCAGTTCATGGTGAACTTTATTTCCATATACTACGCATACTTAATTTTAGTCATCCTTAATTATATTGTTTAAACCTGGCAACGTCAGATGTATACACTAGTAATCAATAATAAAAGGGAATTTTTTTGGGAAATGCTAACCGGTGCCCCGTACAAAGGTTAAAAATATTTAAAAAATAAATTATATAGTAGTTATCATCGATACACTGAGATAAAATATTTTCAAATGTGCAATTAGAAAGTAAATTTGTGACTCTTATCATATGTAAGATAAAATATTTATTCTTGGATCATTGATTATGAAATCAAGTTGCATAAACAAATTTTTGTTTATCTTTTCACCGAATCATGTTCCCTCGATCACAGTAATCATAAAATCTCAAAAAACAAAATTTATTTTATATTGGAATTATTATGGAATCACTCATATTTGTTTTAATAAGTTTATTTCACAATATATATATATATATATATATATATATATATGTGTGTGTGTGTGTGTGTGTGTATGATCATACCTGTCATACCCCAAATTTTGACCAATTTAACTTTTTTTTTATTTCGTACGTTGTTCGTTTTTTTTAGCTTTTTGTTCGCGCTCTAATTCCCGTGATATCTGTTTTTATTCGTATTGTGAACGCATTTCAGTTTTTTACGTCATTTATATTTTAATGTCACTCGCGTATTAATTTCTTAATTTTTATCCGCGTTTTATGCGTATTTTATTTATCGTAAAGTTTACGTTGTTAAAATTCATTTTGTTCACGTCGTTGATTTACTATTTTATTAGCGTTTAAAAAGCCGCGTACTTCGGTCGTCTCAGACGAAATTTTGGCAGAGAGGTATTTTAAAATACCTCTTTTTTTTTGGTTCCGACGGGACATTTTTTTAGTCATGTTTATTATTTCTTTTTATTTTATTCTTAATTTTCGTTTTTATTGTTATTTATTTATTTAGTTATTTCTTTTTTATTTATTTATTTGTTGCTATTTATTTATTTATCTGATTTTATCATTTTAAGTCATTTAGTCCACATGTCAGTTTGTTATTGGTCCTGGTCCAACTTTTCCTCCAAGTTTCAGCAAGGGTATTTTCGTCATTTTAGTGTATCATAGACTTTGTACTGTTTAAAGTACTGTTCACGCGTCAGAAACGTCCTAATCACATTCAGAAAAATCAGAAAAGTATCAAATCACCAACAAACACCAAACCACTTTCTCTTTCTAAAATTTCATATCAAAATCACAAAAAACTCATGAACATGATGAACACCAAGAACACTTAACAAAATTCCAGCAAGGTCAGATCGGATCTAAACATCAAAGGAACTCAACAACCACACAAATTTCAAATCGGCCGAACCGCATAACCCATACTTCCGGCCTAACCGATCGAAACGCGTGAGCAAGGACAAACGCGTGAACAAAAGGAAGGAACGAACAGAAAACGCGAAGAAGAAGAAGAACAAGGTAGTTCTTGTGTTTATTTTTTTGTTTTTGTGATGAACTTTAAATTTTAGATCTAGGGCTGTGTGTTTGGAGTTTGGTTTTTTTGGTTTGATATTTGAGAAGAGAAGAGGAAGTAGAGTAGGATAGTGAAAAAAAAATTTAAAAAAAAAGGAGTCTACCGCTCCGACGCGGCGGCGCTCCGGTCGGCCACCGCGTCGGAGCACCTCCGGCCGGCCAACCCTCCTTCTCCGGCGGGGCTTTGTTAGAGAGAAGGGAGAGGTTTTGTTTTGTGTTGATTTTAGAAGAGAAGGAGAAAGGGGAAATGAATGAAATAGACCAAAAAAAACATATATATATATATATATATATATATATATATATATATATATATATATGGCTTTTTCAAATCGGTTCGGTTCACCTGAACCGATCCAGGCTGAACCGAACCGGTTCCTCCATTACCCAGCCCGTTACTTTTCTTTCCTTTGGCCTTTTTTTTGGTTCTGCTGCTATTTACACCCCAGTTTTTGCTACCTGCACCTTCCCTGCATTTTTTTTTGTAGTAACTTTTTATTATTTCATGCATTTTTTTTATTCATATAATATGTGAGCTATGTTTTATGTATTTTTAATTAGTGTTTTAATCCCCACATCATGCATTTCTTAATTCATTTCAATGGCCAAGTTTTATCTCATGTAGTGTTAGTTTATTTAGGCATTTAAAAAATCTTTTTCTTCTTTATTTTCAAAACTATTTCTAATTTGTTTATTTTATTTGTTTATTGTTCTTTTATTATTTGTATTTTTTTTATGTTTGCATTATTATTATTCACCATCTCATGCATATTTTTTCTTGTCATTTATTTTATTGTCATTAATTTTTGTAGTAGGTATAATAGAATTTGTTGTAATTATTGCATGCATATCTATTCGTCATTTATTTTATTATGGTCATTGGTTTAGTGTGTAATTAGGGAAATGATGTAATTTATTTTTGCGCATTTTTATTTTTTGTCATCTTATTTTCTTTTGAGACAATAGAATGTATTTAGGGTATGTAATATGTAATCGACACACGCACTGACACGCGCACCGACACTTCACTATTTTATTTATCGCTTTACGCTTATTTATTTTTCCGCCGTTACGCGAGTTCACCGTTAGCTTAGAAAAATATTTTATCTCAAAAAAAAAAATCAAAAAAAGTCAAAATTCAAATTTCTTTAAAGTAAACCTTGGCTTGTAACCCAAGTGTTTTTCCTTTTATTTTCCTTAATCAAATGTTAATCAATTTAATATCCACATTAGACATGGATTTCTTGCAATTAAAATTAACCAAATTCACCGTATTATTTTTCATGCCTTGAGGCCTCTCATCTCTTCTAAAAATCTTGTTTTCAAAAATGTTAAAATCAATTCAACCCATAAAAAAAAAAGTTATTTAGCCGAACTACTTGATTTTGATCCCGATTTATTTGAGTAAGTAGGCAAAGGGTTTTGGCCCTTCCAAATCAATAAAAATAACCAAAAACATGCTTCATCTTCCTCCTTTATTTCACTTAAACTCTTAAATATTTTTTTAATAAGTAAAATTAATTTAGCGCAAGATTAAGAATAGGTAGAAGGTTCCTATGGGATATCATAGTCGGTTCGGGTGCCTAACACCTTCCCCAATCAAAACCAACCTCCGGATCCAAGGTCTTATAAGGGTTTTTACTCACTTTTTCCCTTCCCGCGAATAAAAGTTGAGAGTTCAATGATTAAAGGTTCAAATCCGATTAATGATTTTGATACCCGAAAATCACGAGCACAGAAATGGCGACTTCACTGGGGATCTTTTAGAGGGTTAATCCTATCTTATCTTTCTTTACTTTTGCGCTTTATTATTTGCTTATACCTTGTAAATACGTGCCTAATTGTTTACTTTTTTACGTGAGTGGCGAGATAAGTCCTATACCCGAGCTTGAGTGAAATATAAGATAGGAGTGGTAGAATCATAGTGACATGCCGAGAGTATTCTCGTGTGGTGGAACATGTGATATAACCACACTTAGCGGAGGATCTTGAAGTGATATACGTCGGCGTGTGTTGTCGCGCTTAGACATTATTACTTTTAAGTTTCCGTCGAAGCTAAGGACCTTAGTTACCTTTAACCCATCTTGGCCTTTAGGATGTAGTGCGGTGGCTAACCAAGTGTTGTCTTGGTCTTAGTCGACACGCGATGCTACGCTCAAACTAGACTCTCCTACGGACGCTGTTGGACCGGGTGTTGTCCCGGGCATCCAATAAAATTCGGAGGGGGTTGTAATTTGGGAACTTTGTTAGAACCCTGGTTACAAGTGCATCTGAAACCTTAGTCCTTACCAAATGGCGTGTTTACCCTCAGCTCCAACTTTGTGTACTTAACCTCACCATGTTTTCTATGTTCTTTAGCATAACCATGCATACATGCACTCATACATAGATACTTTTTTGCATCCATTAAAACATCGAAGGACTTATGTAATCTCTTTTTGTAAACATATTAGATATTGAGGGTGTTGTGAAGAAAATTGTGAAGAGGACTAAGAAGTATGATTTCAAGAAACCGGATTTGGAGAATTTAAGGAAGCTAGCAAGGAGGTTAACTAGCCCGGACCACTTTCGTGAGCGGTATGGTTATTTGCTTAGTATTCTCAAGACGGATGTCGACGAAGGACTCCTCAATACCTTGGTCCAGTTCTATGACCCACTTTATCACTGTTTTACTTTCCCAGATTATCAGCTTATGCCCACACTTGAAGAGTACTCTTATTGGATCGGTTTACCCATACTCGACAAAGTACCTTTCCATGGTCTTGAACCCGCACCCAAGTATTCAACCATCGCGGCTGCTCTTCATCTTGAAGCCTCAGAGATAAAAGCCAATCTTACCCTTAAAGGAGGTCTCCAATGCCTATCCTTCAATTTCCTATACCAAAAAGCCACCACTTTCTCCGAGAGATCCAATGCCGACGCCTTTGAGGCCATCCTTGCTTTACTTATCTATGGTATTGTGCTTTTCCCGAATGATGACAATTTCATTGACATGAATGCTATTCAGATTTTCCTTACCCAAAACCCTGTCCCTACCTTGCTTGCTGATACCTACTTGTCAATCCATGACCGTACGGCTAAAGGGCGTGGAGTTATCATTTGTTGTACACCCTTGCTCTACACTTGGTTTACTTCACACTTACCTCGCCCTAAAATTCGATCTGAGTTCATTCCATGGTCGGAGAAGCTCATGGCTCTTACCCCAGATGATATAGTGTGGTACAACTCGGCTTATGATACTGGAGTGATCATTGACCATTGTGGGGATTTCTCCAATGTACCTCTTCTTGGTATACACCGGGGAATCAGTTATAACCCACTTCTTGCCAGACGTCAGTTCGGATACCCTATGAGGATGAGACCTGCTTACCTCTTCTTATCCAGCGAGTTTTTCTTTTACAAGGAGGATGTTAATAATAAGAGAATGCAGTTTGTACAAGCTTGGCGATCCATTACCAGGTTGAACAAGAGTCAGTTGAAGTATAAGTCAAGTGTAACTCATGAATCTTACATCAAATGGGTCATTGATAGAGCTGCTCAGATAGGGATGCCTTACCCCCTGCTAAGGTCTTTAACTGCAACTATTCCAACAATACCAGTGCCTTTACTTCCTAAGACCATGGAGGAGTATCAGGCACATTTGGCTGAGTCAGAGCGCGAAAGTGCCCATTGGAAAGATAAATATCACGCAGCTAAGCGTGAGAATGACACCCTCATGAACTTACTAGAAGAAGAGAATTGGAAAAATCACAAGAAAGATCAATAGATTTCTGAGCTAAAAGAGCGTATCAGGGTGAAGGATGCTATACTCGAACAGGTTCCTAGGAGTAAGAAGAAACGCATGGATTTCTTTGCTGGCCCGCATTCAGATTTGGAAGAATAGTCTACTTCAAGAGCTTGAGATCTTCACTTTTGTTTCCTTTTATGTATTTTCCTAGTTTTCTGTTATGTACTTTGGAGTCTATCCCTTGGCTCAGTTTGTTAAAAAGGGAATTATCTTGTATTTGTTTTTTATTTTGTAATGAATGTTTAAAATTGTTATGTTTACAAAAATTGTCCTTATAGGTTCTTCGATGATTTAAAAAATTGCATTTTTTTTTGCATTTAGCATATCATGCATCATACTGCATTCATAAAATGTCAAAACCGAGTCTCATAATTCTCTCCTTTCTGCCTCAGTCAAGGAAAGTGGCCCGGCGTATTCAATACAAGCCTTCTCGCATCCACAACACTCGGGCATTCGTTAAGAAGAAGATGGATTTAATTGAACAAGAGAACAGTGATCTCAAGGAACAGGTTATTACGCTCAGAGAAGGGATGGAAAGGTTAACAATTATGATGGAGGCTATAATGGCCACTCAGGCACAAGCGGCAGCTGCTCAACCCGCAAATGTTATTCCAGTTCAACCGGTTCTTGATGTTATTCCAGTTCAACCGATTCTTGATGCTATTCCAGTTCAGCCGATTCCTGTTGTTGTTTCTGCTGCACCTACTTCTCATGTGGTTGTTTCGGCTGCCCCTACTGGTTCTACACAACCGATCCCTACTGCTGTGATTTCCGCTACGTCTGCTGGTACTACACAGCCCATCCCGACTGGATTTTCTTTTGGGGACGCATCAAACATGTTCAATGAAAGTCTTCGTCCTCCTGGATTTACTTATCACCCTCAGAACTACATGTCCAGAGAGTACCCTTGGGGCATGCCTCTCGCAGCTAATGAAGGTGTTCGTTTTGCCGGCCCCGAAATGCCAATTCCTTACGGACAACAGTCAACGCCACTTTTCCATCCTGGTCAATCATTCCCTCAAGCTGTTATGAATCATACGGCACCTATTGTTCATACTGCCCAGCAAGAGGAAGGACAAATCTATCATTCTGGTAGTGTAGCAGGAGATGACAGAATGGGAAATCTGGAAGAAAATTATGACGTAGTGCAGAAAGAACTGAAGTCCCTTCGTGGTAAGGATATCTACGGTCAGAATGTGCATGATCTCTGTTTGGTCCCAAATGTGGTAATACCTCCTAAATTCAAAACACCGGATTTCGTAAAATATGAGGGAAATACTTGCCCACAAAGTCATCTGGTCATGTATGTGAGGAAAATGACAGCTTAGAGAGACAATGAACCTTTGCTCATCCATTGTTTCCAAGACAGTTTGACTGGTCCTGCACAAGTGTGGTACATGAACTTGAAGGGTATCACCACCTTCGAAGAATTGGCTAGTGCTTTCATACAGAAATACTGGTACAATATATACCTGGGACCCACTCGAAGAGAATTGCAAGCTATGGCGCAAAAGGACAAAGAGTCTTTCAAGGAGTATGCTCTCCGTTTTATTCAGAAATCGGCCCAAATTCACCCAGCTCTGGAAGAAAGAGAAATGGCTGATTTATTCTTTGAGACTTTGAGTCCTTACTACTCTGAGAAGATGATTGGTTGTGCGTCACAGAAGTTTACTGAGATGGTCGACGCCGGGGTTCGTATTGAAGATCTGGTCCGTAAGGGAATTTTGGCCAAAGAAGGTAGTGTGTCAGGTGGCTCGTCGGGTGTTTCGTCAGGTGGGTCATCTAATGGATCCAAGAGGTTTGGAAATGGTTATCCAAAAAAGAATACTCAGGAGGTCAGTATGATAGCCCAGGGTGGATCCCAACCAATATACCCAAACTACCCTTTCATTGCCAATATCCCACCACCCTTTCCAGCTCCACAAAACCAAAAATATCACCCACAAACGCCTCAAAGGCCTCCACCATTTTATCCACCACTATACCAACAACCATATCCGCAACCTTTTTACCAACAGCCATACTACCCACCACCACCTCAGCAACAACAACCTCGCAATTGAGCTCGACAACAACCAAATCGCCTTCCCAGGAAAGAATTTCCTCCCATACCCATGTTGTATGCAGACTTGCTACCCTCTTTACTAGCAAGAAATCTTGTGCAGACCAGGCAGCCTCCTCGCCTACAGAATCCATTACCTCCTTGGCATCGTGCTGACCTTACTTGTGCCTTTCATCAAGGGGCACCCGGACATGACATTGAACATTGCTACCCGCTCAAGGAAGAGGTTCAGAGGTTAATTCAAAGCAAAGAGTTGACCTTCGAGGACACAAATCCCAACGTTCAGAACAATCCTCTGCCACCTCATGGACCTGCTGTTAATATGATTCAAGAGGATCAGGGTTTGGGTCTAATTCTCAGGGCTCAGGATGTCAAAACTCCATTGGTCCCGATCCATGCTAGGATGTGCGAAGCAAACATGTTTAGCCACAATCACGACTCTTGTAAAGTGTGTTCTGTGGATCTTCGAGGGTGTGGGCAAGTCCAGGAGGATGTACAAGGACTGATTGATAGAAGAGAGTTGGTTGTCACGAGGGAAGCCAGAAATGTTTGTGTCATTACCCCTGTGTTCAAGAATCTTGAGGTAACCCGTGATAATGTGAAGCCAGATATAACACCCTATTTCCCGTCGATAATTTTAAATAAAAATAATATATAAAATAACAAGGATGTTACACATCTCAACTTTACTCATCATAAATCTTAAACAATGTCATTAAGTAATGTAACATAGAGAAATAAAATATTCAAAGGTCATAATAATTAAACCCAAGTTGGTTTTTCAATGATTCACAAATAAGAAAATAACAATATTCCCATAATAAAACTCAGAATGAAATAAAGGGTCAATCGTCGTTCCCAACCCTAGTGTTACAGGAATCAGAGCTCGTAGCGACTACATTTTATTCTCAGCTAAAAAATAAATAAAGGACTAATAGGAAACATCTTCCGTGTCCACCTTCTAAACGTCCCACGACTACTCCTCGTCAACCTGAGTGTCTGTACTCAAAGTACAACCACCATACATAAAACAACACAACAAAATAAGGGGTGAGAAATCCTGCTATAACATAACATTAAGGAAAAGCACACACATTAAATAATATCGAGGGAATAAAACCTCCATCATCATTTCACTCTCAACAAAAATCTCCATCATCACTTCACTCTCAACGATTACTTTATATATTCTCTTCAATTCACATATCACACCATCTCATCTTTTCCACACTTTGAAAAACACCAAGTACAACATCTTCACGTAAATGCATATGGACTCTCCTAAAGACCTATATGAACGTGGTACCACTCCTATCTCATCATTTGCCAGAGTTATGTTACTGGACTTTCTCGTCATAGTTTGCCAGAGGTATATTACTGGACTTCTCCATCAGTCATGCACTCCATCAGTCTTAGACTCTATATGAATGCATATAAATAAGTTCGACAAGTAATACACATATTCAAATAATTCACATATTAGTGCAAGACTCCCTCCTAAAGTGCACGATTCTAATGCTAGCACACAAATCATCATCACATACATCATCATTAAAAATTATACCTCATCAACTTCATCATCAAACACAATAGACAACATCATTAAATAGCACATCAATATACATCATTAAATAAATCATCAACATTGTCAAACGAATTTATTCTTCAATGAATAAACTAATGAATAATCTCTAAGAGCCTTATTATTATTCCTAACAGCCTTATTTTAATTTAACTTAGAATAATTTTTTCATCGTTTTACTAATAACTAAATTTAATAATCACTAAAATGTCATTAGCTTATTTCTACATATACTCATTTAGTACATACATATGAATAAATCATATCACACTATGCTTATGTGCTTATCTTCTTCTTATTAAGTTAGTGTTCATATGGTTCTACTTTGACGGTCCAAAACCCAACCTATACTACTTTTCTTTCTTTCTTTTATTAATGTCAATCTCCAAAATTTTCATACTAGATTAGCATAATATTATTTGCGGAAATTATACCTAAAAGTTTGAGAAAAATAGATTTGGACCCTAAATTATTAACACTCCAAAAAGATTGTCAATGTTAATTAATCCTTATTAGAAACAATCATATACAATTAGTTTCTAATCACCAAATTAACTACAATAGGAACATACCTTTACGTTAACAGCAAAGCCTAAATAAATTAACTTGGCCTTATCAAAACCCCTTTTTATTTAGTATATCAAAACCCCTTTATATTTAATGTAATGATTTTTTTTTTCCTGTATCATTATTCAAGGATGAAGAACCTGAGTCTACAATTTTAACATTTGCATACTATAGTCTTAATTTATCTAACAAGCTACTAATTGGATATAATATATTCTGGCAATAGTTTATTGTTGGAACAATTGCATAACCAGTAGGCTATTCTAGAACATTTACATAAGCACCGCATATAAGAAAAAAATGATTAGTGAAGCACTTGAACTAATGTAAGAAAACATAAGCAACACACATATTATTTGACCCAAACAAACTGCACCCATCAGCACCTGCGTGTTCTAAAAAAAAGAGACAACATGCCAAAACATAGCCAAATTCATAAACAAAGTAAAACTTTTTTCACAGAACCTACTTCATCAAAACAAACATGATTGGTTATGATTATTGAATTCACAATTCACCGTCAAATACTACCATAGTATTCAATATTGGAAATAAATCTCCTATACAGAAAAACAAATTGAAAACAAGAACTCTTCACTACCATGTTCGTACAACCCTTATATGATGAATAGATAACCCCCCTATAGCCCCATGATAGAATATTAAACCCTAGAGATGAAGAGATTCTCCCCCTTACCTCGAATTCGTTGGTTGAAACTTCCGTTTTGGCTTGTTTGCAACTAGGGTTATGTTTTCTTCTCTGTTTCTCTCTTTTCTCCTTTCACGTTCAGCCAAAAAGAAAACTGACTAATCTATTTTCCTAATGTTTTATATATATTCGGGCCAACACTCGTCTTAAACTCTTCTAGTGCTAATTACTATTCTTCTACTCTTTCCCTCCCCCACTTATTTAAATCTTACTTTTTGCACACATGTCACCCTTTATCAATTTTTTTTGTTTGTTTTTATTTTGAGTTTCTCCTTTCGCCTCATTAAATTCATTAAGCCACTTCTCACTCAACATTATTACTCTAATCTTTTCTCATCACGACTCGCAACGTAAATTACAAGACAACAACAATAATATCAATCCATTCACTTACTCGCTACACTTAACATAATAATATTAAACTTAAATTAAAGTGGGGTGTTACAACTCTCCCCCACTTAAAGGATTTTCGCCCTCGAAAATTACCTGAAGGAAATAACTCTGGATATGATTCCTTCATCTTACTCTCCAGCTCCCATGTCATACTACCTCCAGCAGGTCCTCCCCACGTCACCTTGACTAGGGTGATCTCCTTCCCCCTTAAGTTCTTCACTTCCTTATCTTCAATCCTTAGTGGTAAGGCCTCAATGGTCAGGTCCTCCCTCACTTGAACATTATCCATGTGAATCACGTGAGACGGATCGGGAACATATTTTCGAAGTTGTGAAACGTGGAACACACTATGAAGGTTTGAAAGTGACGGTGGTAGGGCCACCTGATAAGCAACTTCCCCAACTCGTTTCGTAATCTGATAGGGACCAATGAATCGAGGCGTGAGTTTCTTCGACTTCAATGCACGACCGACACCCGTCGTCGGAGTGACTCTCAAAAATACGTGTTCCCCGTCTTGGAACTCCAATGGTTTCCTCCGTTTGTCATGATAACTTTTCTGTCTACTTTGGGATGCCTTCATCCTCTCTTGAATTATTTTAATCTTTTCGGTGGTCTGTTGTACAATTTCTGGTCCCAACACCGCATTTTCCCCCGATTCGTACTAGCATAATGGGGTTCTACACCTCCTACCATAAAGAGCTTCAAAAGGAGCCATTCCGATGCTAGAATGGAAACTATTATTGTAGGTGAACTCAATCAGCGGCAACCAAGTATCCCAACTCCCTCCTTGGTCTAAAACACAAGCTCTTAATAAATCCTCTAGAGACTGGATTGTCCTTTCTGTTTGTCCGTCAGTCTGCGGGTGATATGCTGAACTTAGCCTCAACTTAGTCCCCAAGGCCTTCTGTAGACTCTCCCAAAATCTGGAGGTGAATCTAGGATCTCTGTCAGAAACAATGCTTGAGGGCACACCATGTAGCTTCACTATTTGCTCAACATAAATCTCAGCTAGTTTCTGTAACGGGTAATTCAGTCTTATTGGTATAAAGTGAGCCGATTTACTTAACCGATCCACTACCACCCAAATGGCATCACTCCCTTTCCCGGTCCTTGGTAGATTCGTCACAAAGTCCATAGATATGCTATCCCACTTCCATTCCGGAATACTAAGAGGTTGCATCAATCCAGACGGTTTCTGATGTTCAATTTTTGACTTCTGACAAACCAAACACGCGTACACAAACTCGGCCACATCCCTCTTCATACGAGGCCACCAAAATATTTTCTTAAGGTCTTGATACATTTTTGTAGCTCCTGGGTGAATGCTCAGTCCACTCTTGTGACCCTCTTCTAGGATGCTCTGTTTCAATTCTGGCACACCAGGCACGCAAATCCTACCTCTAAATCTCAACACCCCATTCTCATCCAATTTGAAATCTGTTTCCTCCCCTTGATTGATTAGTGTTATCTGATTTACAAGCCCCAAATCTGCCTTCTGTCCTTCCTTGATCTCTTCTAACACCGGACTTGTCAGCTTAAGCATACCTAACCTCACTGTCGTACCCTAATTTTTGACCGATTTATTTTATTTTATTCGTACGTTGTTTGTGTTCTAGTCGTCCGTTCGCGCGCGAATTCCCGAAATGTCTGCTTTTGTTCGTATTTGTGGTCGCATTTACTTTTCGTTCGTCGTTTTATTTTTGATGTCGCTCGCGTATTAATTTCGTAATTTTTACTCGTGTTTCGTGCGTATTTTTAGTATAGCGTAACGTTTGCGTTCGTCAAGTTCATTTTATTCACGTCGTTGATTTATCGTTTTAATTAGCGTAAAAAGCCGCGTAATCTCAGTCGTATCAGACGAAATTTCGGCAGAGAGGTATTTTAAAATACCTCATTTTTTGGTTCCGACGGGACATTTTTATTTTTATTTATTTAATTTTCGTTTTTTATTTTTAATCATTTATTTAGTTATTTATTTTTTTTCCATTTACTTATTTATTGTTATTTATTTATCAGTTTTTATTATTTTTTTTAAGTCATTGTCCACATGTCAATTCATCATTGGTCCAGTCCAACTTTTCCTCCAAGAAACTGCAGGGGTAATTTGGTCATTGTTATTGCATCAGTGAACAGTACTATAAAAGTACTGTTCACGCGTCAGTTTGGTCCCCCAAGTCAGAAAAGTCATAATCAGTCAGAATCAAGTCATAAATTATCAAAAAACACCAAGTTCATTTCTCTTTCCAAAATTTTGGATCAAAACCACAAATACTCAAGAACACATGAAGAACATATGAAGAACACATGAAAATCCAAAAATTCCAGCAACAAATCATCAACCAAACACAACCACAAATCATGAACAACCACAAATCATAAACACTACCACAAATCCAAATCCGAAAATTTCATCACCAAACCCACTACCACCATAGTCATTTTCGGATCCACAAACAACAACATCAACCAAATCCGAAAACCACCGAACCAAGTACCACGATTTCGAACACAAATCCATCAACACAAAAAAAAACGAAACCGAAAGGAACAAGGCAAGAAAAAAACCGAATCCGAAAGAAAGAAGAACGGAACAAAGGCTAGGCCGAAATAAGGAAAGGAAAACGCAAGGAACAAAGGCTAGGCCGAAATAATCAAAGGAGAACAACAAGAAAGGTAGTTTTCATGAGCTTTGTTTGTTTTTTTTTGGTTGAACTTTTTTTGTAGATCTAGGCTTGTATGGCTTTTTTCTTGAGAAACTATGTATGGATTTGAGTAGAGGAGAAGGAGAAGAGTGGGTTTGTGAAAAAAAATTTTAAAAAAAAAAAGAACAAAAAATTCCGGCGCGGTGGCTCTCCGGCCGACCACCGCGCCGGAGGAGCTCTGGTCATCACTTCCGGCCACTCCATCTCCTTCGCCGGCCAGCTCAAGTTAGAGAGAAGGGAGAGCTTTTTTTTTCTTTTGTTTTTTAGAGAGAGAAGGGGAAGAAGGAAATGAATGAAAAGCCATGCATTTTGCTTTTATACTCATTAATGGGAGCTGGGCGGGTCACCCATGGGTCGACCCAGTACCCATGCCCAGCTCCATTACCCAGCCCAGTTTGCTACTGTCTTACTGTTTTCACCCCCCATTTTGCTACTGCACCCCCCCTGCCTTGTGTAGTAATTCTTGTGTTTTTTTTAATTTCATGCGCTATCTTTTATTTAATTCATTTAAGCATTATATTACATTTTCATGCATTTTTATTAGTGTCATAATCTTCATATCATGCATTTTTTATTTGTTTTATTTAAATTGTTATCTCTTATATTTTAGTTGATTATAGGCTATGAAGTAACATTTCATATTTTTTCTATTTTTGCCTAATGTTTTAATTATTATGCATGTATTACCTTTTAATAGTTTAATTCCTATTTTATGCATTGTGTTTAATTAGCATCTCAAGTATCATGCATTGTATAGTTTACCCATGAATTTAATTTCAAACTCATGCATTTTTCTAACTAATATTTTCTTTTTTTCGAAAACTTGCATTTTATACTTTTTTTAAATATGCTTCATGTCATGCCTTTTATTTGGTAATTATTCTAGTATGTGATGTTCTTTTTTATGCTTAATGTTTCGGTATATGTCATTTTTTGCATTATCTCTAGTATAATCTCATGCATCTTTTAATTTTTTGTTATGTATTTATTTATCATATTTAGTATGTAATTAGGGAATTGATGTAATTTATTTTTCGCGCATTTTTTCTTTTGAGACCATAGAATGTATTTAGGGTATGTAATATGTAACCGGCACACGCACTGACACGCGCACCGACACACCACTTTATTTATCGCTTTACGCTCTTTTGTTTTTATTCCGCCGTTACGCGATTTCGTCGTTAGTTTAGAAAAAATATTTTCTTCAAAAAAAAATCAATCAAGTCAAATTCAATTTTATTTTAAGTAAACCTTGGTATGTAATCCAAGTGATTTTCTTTTTATTTTCCTTAATCAAATGTTAATTAATTTAATATCCACATTAGACATGGATTTCGTATAATTAAAATTGACCAACTTCATCGTATTTTCTTCTCATGCCTTGAGGCCTCTCATCTCTTCTTAAATCTTTTCTTTCAAAAATGTTAAAATCAATTCAACTCATCAAATAAGTTTTTTAGCCGAACTACTTGATTTTGATCCCGATTTATTTGGGTAAGTAGGCAAAGGGTTTCGACCCTTCCAAATCAATAAAAATAACCAAAAACATGCTTTATCTTTCTCCTTTCTTTCACTTTAACTCTTAACTTTTTTTTCAATAAGTAAAATTAATTTAGCGCAAGATTAGAGAATAGGTAGAAGGTTCCTATGGGATACCATAGTCGCTTCGGGTGCTTAACACCTTCCCCAATCGAAACCAACCTCCGAATCCAAGGTCTATAAGGGTTTTTACTCACTTTTTCCCTTCCCGCGAATAAAAGTTGAGAGTTCAATGATTCAAGGTTCGAATCTAATCAATGATTTTGATACCCGAAAATCACGAGCACAGAAATGGCGACTTCACTGGGGACCTTTTTGAGGGTTAAGCCTATTTTATCTGTCTTTACTTTTGCGCTTTATTATTTGCTTATGCTTTTGTAAATACGTGCCTAATTGTTTACTTTCACGTGAGTGGCGAGATAAGTCCTACACCCGGGCTTGAGTGAAATATAAGATAGGAGTGGTAGAATCATAGTGACATGCCGAGAGTATTCTCGTGTGGTGGAACATGTGATATAACCACACTTAGCGGAGGATCTTGAAGTGATATACGTCGGCGTGTGTTGTCGCGCTTAGACATTATTGCTTTTAAGTTTCCGTCGAAGCTAAGGACCTTAGTTACCTTTAACCCATCTTGGCCATTAGGATGTAGTGCGGTGGCTAACCAAGTGTTGTCTTGGTCTTAGTTGATACGCGATGCAATACTCAAACTAGACTCTCCTACGGACGCTGCTGGACCGGGTGTCGTCCCGGGAATCCAATAAAGTTCGGAGGGGGTCGTAATTTGGGAACTGTGTTAGAACCCTGGTTACAAGTGCATCTGAAACCTTAGTCCTTACCAAATGGCGTGTTTACCCTCAGCTCCAACTTTGTGGACTTAACCTCACCATGTTTTCTATGTTCTTTAGCATAATCATGCATACATGCATTCATACATAGATACTTTTTTGCATCCATTAAAACATCGAAGGACTTATGTAATCTCTTTTTGTAAACATATTAGATATGGAGGGTGTTGTGAAGAAAATTTTGAAGAGGACTAAGAAGTATGATTTCAAGAAACCGGATTTGGAGAATTTAAGGAAGCTAGCAAGGAGGTTGACTAGCCCGGACCACTTTCGTGAGCGGTATGGTTATTTGCTTAGTCTTCTCAAGACAGATGTCGACGAAGGGCTTCTTCATACTTTGGTCCAGTTCTATGATCCACTTTATCACTGTTTTACTTTCCCGGATTATCAGCTTATGCCCACACTTGAAGAGTACTCTTATTGTATCGGTTTACCCATACTCGACAAAGTACCTTTCCATGGTCTTGAACCCGCACCCAAGTATCCAACCATCGCGGCTGCTCTTCATCTTGAAATCTCCGAGATAAAAACCAATCTCACCCTTAAAGGAGGTCTCCAATGCCTACCCTTCAATTTCCTATACTAAAAAGCCACCACTTTCTCCGAGAGATCCAATGCCGATGCCTTTGAGGCCATCCTTGCCTTACTCATCTATGGTATTGTGCTTTTCCCGAATGTTGATAACTTCGTTGACATGAATGCTATCCAGATTTTCATTACCCAGAACCCTGTCCCTACCTTGCTTGCTGACACCTACTTGTCCATCCATGACCGTACATCTAAAGGACGTGGAGTTATCATTTGTTGTACACCCTTGCTCTACACCTTGTTTGCCTCACATTTGCCTCGCCCTAAAATTCGATCTGAGTTCATTCCATGGTCGGAGAAACTCATGGCTCTCACCCCAGATGATATAGTGTGGTACAACTCGGCTTATGATACTGGAGTGATCATTGACCATTGTGGGGATTTCTCCAATGTGCCTCTTCTTGGTATACACGGGGGCATCAGTTATAACCCGCTTCTTGCCAGACGTCAGTTCGGGTACCCTATGAGGATGAGACCAGCTTACCTCTTCTTATCCAGTGAGTTTTTCTTGTACAAGGAGGATGTTAATGATAGGAGAATGCAGTTTGTGCAAGCTTGGCGATCCATTATCAGGTTGAACAAGAGCCAGTTGAAGTATAAGTCAAGTGTAACTCATGAATCTTATATCGAGTGGGTCATTGATAGAGCTACTCAGATAGGGATGCCTTACCCCCTGCTAAGGTCTTTAACTGCAACTATTCCAACAATACTAGTGCCTTTACCTCCTAAGACCATGGAGGAGTATCAGGCGCGTTTGGTTGAGTCAGAGCGCGAAAGTGCCGATTGGAAAGAGAAATATCATGCAGCTAAGCGTGAGAATGACACTCTCATGGGTCTTTTAGAAGAAGAGAATTGGAAAAATCATAAGAAAGATCAAGAGATTGCTGAGCTGAAAGAGCGTATCAGGGTGAAGGATGCTATACTTGAACAAGTTCCCCAGAGTAAGAAGAAACGCATGGATTTCTTCGTTGGTCCGCATTCAGATTTGGAGGAGTAGTCTGCTTCAAGAGCTTGAGATCTTCACTTTTTGTTTCCTTTTATTGTATTTTCTTAGTTTTCTGTTATGTACTTTGAAGTCTATCCCTTGGCTCAGTTTGTTAAAAGGGAATTATCTTGTTTTTGCTTCTTATTTTTTGTAATGAATGTTTAAGATTGTTATGTTTACAAAAGATTGTTTCTATAAGTTCTTCGATGAATCAAAAAATTGCATTGTTTTTGCATTTAGCATATCATGCATCATACTGCATCCATAAACTGTCAAACCGAGTCTCATAATTCTCTCATTTCTGCCTCAGTCAAGGAAAGTGGCCCGGCGTATTCAGTATAAGCCTTCTCGCATCCACAACACTCGGGCAATTGTTAAAAAGAAGATGGATTTGATGGAACAAGAGAACAGGGATCTCAAAGAACAGGTTATTACACTCAGAGAAGGGATGGATAAGTTAACGGTTATGATGGAAGCTATAATGGCCAATCAGGCCCAAGCGGTAGCTACCCAGCCGATTCTTGATGTTATCCCGGTCCAACCAGTTCTTGATGCTCAGCCAATTCCTGTTGTTGTGTCTACTGCACATAATTCTCCTGTGGTTGTTTCGTCTGCCCAGACTGGTCCTACACAACCAATCCTTACTGCTACGGCTGCTGGCATTGCACAGCCCACCCCGGCTGGTTTTTCTTTTGGAGATGCATCAAATATGTACAATGAAGGTCTTCGTCCTCCTGGTTTTGCTTATCACCCTCAGAACTACATGTCCAAAGAGTATCCTTGGAGTATGCCTCTTACAGCTAATGAAGGTGTACGCTTTGCTGGCCCAGAAATGCCAACTCCTTATGGACAACAAGCAACGCCACTTTTTCATCATGGACAGTTATTCCCTCAAGCTGTCATGCATCACACGGCACCCATTGTGCACACTGCCCAGCAAGATGAAGGACCAATTTATCATTCGGGTAGTGTAGTAGGAGATGACAGAATGGTAAGTCTGGAAGAGAAGTACGACGTAGTGCAGAAAGAACTGAGGGCTCTTCGTGGTAAAGACATCTATGGTCAGAATGTGCACGATCTTTGTTTGGTCCCAAATGTGGTACTGCCTCCCAAGTTCAAGACTCCAGATTTCGTCAAATATGAGGGGAACACTTGCCCACAGAGCCATCTGGTTATGTATGTAAGGAAGATGACAGCCTACAAAGACAATGAACCTTTGCTCATTCATTGTTTCCAAGACAGCCTGACTGGTCCCGCACAAATATGGTACATGAATCTGAAGGGCATCACCACCTTCGAAGAACTGGCCAGGGCTTTCATACAGCAGTACATGCATAACATACATCTGGGGCCCACCCAAAGGGAACTGCAAGCTATGACTCAAAAGGATAAAGAGTCTTTCAAGGAGTATGCTCTCCGCTTTATTCAAAAATCGGCCCAAATCCGCCCTGCTCTGGAGGAAAGAGAAATGGCTGATCTATTCTTTGAAACTTTGAGTCCCTACTACTCGGAGAAAATGATTGGTTGCGCATCGCAGAAGTTTACTGAGATGGTTGACGCGGGGGTTCGCATTGAAGATTTGGTCCGCAAAGGAATTTTGGCCAAAGAAGGTAGTGTATCAAGTGCTTCGTCAGGTGGGTCGTCTAATGGACCCAAGAAATTTGGAAACAGTTATCCAAAGAAGAGTGCTCAGGAAGTCAGTATGGTAGCCCAGGGTGGATCCCAGCCAATATATCCAAACTACCCTTTCATCGCCAATATTCCACCACCTTTTCCAGCTCCACAAAATCAACATTACCACCCACAAACGCCCCAGAGGCCTCCACCACTATACCAACAACCGTATCCACAAACTTTCTACCAACAACCATACTACCCACCACCACCTCAACAACAACAGCCTCGTAATCGAGCCCCACAACCACCAAATCGCCTTCCCAGAAAAGAGTTTCCCCCCATACTTATGTTGTATGCAGACTTGCTACCCTCTTTATTAGCAAGGAATCTTGTGCAGACTAGGCAGCCTCCTCGTCCACAAAACCCACTACCTCCATGGCACCGTGCTGACCTTACCTGTGCCTTTCACCAAGGGGCACCTGGGCATGATGTTGAGCATTGCTGCCCGCTCAAAGAAGAAGTTCAGAGATTGATTCAAAGCAAAGAGTTGTCCTTCGAGGACACCAATTCCAATACTCAGAATAATCCTTTGCCATCTCATGGACCGGCTGTTAATATGATTCAAGAGGATCAAGATTTGAGTCTAATTCTCAGGGCTCAAGATATCAGAACTCCTTTGGTCCCGATTCACGCCAAGATGTGCGAGGCCAACATGTTTAACCACGATCACGATGCTTGCGAAGTGTGTTATGTGGATCCCCGAGGGTGTGAGAAAGTCCAGGAGGATATACAAGGATTGATTGACAGAAAAGAGCTGATTGTCAAGAAGGAATCCAGAAATGTTTGTGTTATTACTCCGGTGTTTAAGAATCTTGAGGTAGTCCGTGTTGGTGCGAAGTCAGACGTAACTCCTCTAGTGATCCGCTTGCCAGGACCTGTTCCCTATACTTCTCAGAAGGCCATACCCTACAGGTATGAGGCAACTATTGTGGAGAATGGTAAAGAGATCCCTCTGCACTCTGCAGATGCTGTCATAAATATAGCAGGTGTGGGCAAAGTAATGAGAAGTGGACGTATTATCCCCACTGTTGTGCGCAACGAGAATGCTACTCCGAATGTGCCAGTGCAGAATCTTGACAAGGGTAAAGGTGCCAGCCAACCTGAGGGGATCATTCAGGAAGGTAGTGATGAGATCTTGAAGCTGATCAAAAAGAGTGAATACAAGATAATCGATCAGTTGTTGCAAACCCCGTCCAAAATTTCTATAATGTCTTTATTAATGAACTCTGGAGCTCATAGGGATACTCTGATGAAAATTTTGGCTCAAGCATATGTGGATCCCGATGTTACCCTGGGGCAAATCGGGAGCATAGTTGGGAATGTAACTGCGTGTAATAACCTGAGCTTTAGTGATGAAGACCTCCCGGCGGAGGGAAAAAACCACAACTGGGCTTTGCACATTTCCGTCCTTTGTAAGTCAGACTCAATGTCGAATGTGTTGATAGACACCGGTTCCGCCCTCAATGTGATGGCAAAAACTACTTTGGAAAGGTTGGCATACCGTGGCGCCCAGTTGAGGCCAAATGCAGTAATGGTAAAAGCATTCGATGGATCTAGGAAGTCGGTGATTGGGGACATAGACTTGCCTATCACGGTGGGCCCTCATACCTTCAAGGTTACATTCCAAGTCATGGACATTCAAGCTTCATACAGTTGCTTACTTGGACGACCGTGGATCCATGAGGCTGGAGCAGTGACCTCCACTCTTCATCAGAGGCTAAAGTTTGTAAGTTGTGGAAAGCTGATAACGGTAATTGGTGAATCAGCCTTGTTGGTTAGTCATTTGTCTGCTTTCTCCTATATTGGTGCTGATGATGTGGAAGGAACTTCTTTTCAGGGGTTCTCTGCGGAAGAAGAAGCTGCTAAGAAGGGTGAGACTTGTATGGCCTCTTTGAAGGATGCCCGGAAGCTTGTACAAGATGGTAAAACAGGAGGCTGGGGTCAGTTGGTACAGCTGCCTGAGAACAAGCGGAAAGAAGGTCTCGGTTTCTCTACCAGTCAGTCGAGCGCCATTTTCAAGCCAGTTGAGGGTATTTTTCACAGTGCTGGGTTTATTCATGCTCCACCGGAAACCAATGCTATTCTCGAGGATCAGTCGGAGGAGGTTGCACCTGTCTTTGTGACACCCGGAGGAGCCTGTTGCAATTAGATTGCTGTGGATATTTCTTCTGTGATGCATGTGTCTAAGTAATATGTTTGTCTACTTTTTCGTTTTTTTTAAGAAAACTCTTTTCGTCCTGCCCCAGACGAAAATGAACTCTTGTAGGGCTTTTGGTTTTATCTTCAAGTATTGTCGTTATTAATGAAAAACGTCGTTTCTATCATGACTGTTTTATTTTTATTTTTATTTACTGCTTTTTCTGGAAAAATGGTAATAGAAAAATCCCAAAAAAAATTTCATTCTCTTTTTCTTTTTAAATCAATCAAATTCAAAAGTCTGCATTTACTCATTTACTAAAATCAATCGTAAATCATGTGCAGACTGAACATACATAAGCCCATTGAACACAATGACCCTATGCTTCTGCCCAACTTTGAATCCACTGTTTACGAGGCTATGGTAGAGGAGGATGATGAGATTCCTGATGAAATTAGATGGATGTTAGAGCAAGAGAAAAAGATCATTCAGCCTCACGAGGAAGAGTTAGAATTGATCAATCTGGGTACTGAGGAGGATAGAAAAGAGATCAAGATTGGAGCGTCATTGGAAGTTAGCGTCAAACGAAAGGTAATTGAACTTCTCAAAGAGTACGCTGACATTTTTGCTTGGTCATACAAAGACATGCCAGGTTTAGATCATGAAGTTGTAGAACACCGCTTGCCTTTGAAACCTGAGTGTCCTCCAGTCAAACAGAAGCTCAGAAGGTCTCATCCTGATATGGCCCTCAAGATCAAAGAAGAAGTGCGGAAGCAAATTGATGCAGGCTTTCTAGTTACATCCGAGTATCCTCAGTGGTTGGCTAACATTGTGCCTGTTCCAAAGAAAGATGGTAAGGTCCGAATGTGTGTTGATTACCGAGATCTGAACAAGGCAAGTCCGAAGGATGATTTCCCTCTACCTCATATTGATGTCTTGGTTGATAGTACTGCTCAATGCAAAGTTTTCTCCTTCATGGATGGGTTCTCTGGTTACAATCAGATCAACATGGCTCCTGAAGATAGAGAAAAGACGTCTTTCATCACGCCGTGGGGCGCTTTCTGCTATGTAGTAATGCCATTTGGTTTGATAAATGCTGGTGCCACTTATCAGAGGGGTATGCCCAAGATATTCCATGATATGATGCACAAAGAGATAGAAGTTTATGTGGATGATATGATTGTCAAGTCTGGTACTGAAGAGGAACATGTTGAGTATCTGTTGAAGATGTTCCAGCGGTTGAGAAAGTACAAGCTCCGTTTGAATCCTAATAAATGTACTTTTGGTGTCCGATCAGGGAAACTTTTGGGCTTCATTGTTAGTCAAAAAGGCATTGAAGTAGATCCCGACAAAGTCAGAGCCATCCGGGATATGCCCATTCCAAAAACAGAGAAACAAGTCAGAGGTTTTCTCAGAAGACTGAATTATATCTCCAGGTTTATCTCTAATATGACTGCTACTTGTGGGCCGATATTCAAGCTACTCCGCAAAGATCAAAGGATCGTTTGGACAGAAGATTGTCAGAAAGCCTTCGACAGTATCAAGGAGTATTTGCTAGAACCTCCAATTCTTGTCCCTCCAGTTGAAGGAAGACCGTTGATCATGTACTTGACGGTGTTAGAAGATTCCATGGGTTGTGTACTCGGACAGCATGATGAAACTGGTAGAAAAGAGCATGCAATCTATTACTTAAGCAAGAAGTTCACAGATTGTGAATCCCGATACTCGGCACTTGAGAAGACTTGTTGTGCTTTAGCCTGGGCTACCAAACGCCTCCGGCACTATATGATCAATCATACCACTTGGTTGATATCCAAAATGGATCCAATCAAGTATCTCCTGGAGAAGTCTTCGATATCAGGAAGAATTGCTCGTTGGCAGATGTTATTGGCCGAGTTTGATATTGAATACCATACTCAGAAAGCAATCAAAGGGAGTATCCTTGCAGATCACTTGGCTCATCAACCGGTTGAAGATTATCAACCTGTTAAGTTTGATTTCCCTGATGAAGAGGTCATGTATTTGAAGATGAAAGATTGTGATGAACCGTTGTTTGGTGAAGGTCCAGATCCTGAGTCTGAATGGGGTTTGATATTTGATGGGGCCGTTAATGCTTATGGCAATGGAGTCGGGGCAGTCCTTGTCACACTTGAGGGTACTCACATCCCTTTTACTGCAAGGCTACGATTTGACTGCACAAACAATATGGCAGAATATGAAGCTTGCATCATGGGCATTGAAGAAGCAATCAATATGAGGATTAAGAATATTGATATATGTGGAGATTCAGCCTTGGTGATTAATCAGATCAAAGGGAAGTGGGAAACTCACCATGCTGGTCTGATCCCGTACAGAGATTATGCAAGACGGTTGTTAACTTTCTTTAACAAAGTGGAGTTGCGTCACATTCCCCGTGATGAGAATCAGATGGCAGATGCTTTGGCCACCTTGTCTTCGATGATCAAAGTAAATCGTCACAATGATGTGCCATTAATCAGTGTGCAGTTCCTTGAAAGGCCCGCTTATGTGTTTGCAGTTGAAGTACTTGCTGATGGTAAGCCATGGTTTCATGATATCAAGGTGTTCCTTCAAACTCAAGAGTATCCGCTTGGGGCATCTCACAAATATAAGAGGACTTTGAGAAGATTGTCTGGTAATTTCTTCCTGAATGAAGATGTATTGTACAAAAGAAACTTTGATGCAATGTTGCTCAGGTGTGTGGATGAACGTGAAGCAGATTTATTGATGCATGAGATACATGAAGGTCCCTTTGGCACTCATTCCAGTGGACATGCAATGGCTAAGAAAGCATTGAGGGCAGGTTATTACTGGATAACGATGCAAGCTGATTGTTATAATCATGCCAAGAAATGCCACAAATGTCAGATTTATGCAGATAAGAGCCATGTACCACCATCTATGCTCAACGTTATCTCTTCTCCGTGGCCTTTCTCCATGTGGGGCATTGATATGATTGGTCGGATTGAACCAAAAGCTTCTAATGTACATCGCTTCATACTAGTGGCTATTGATTACTTTACCAAGTGGGTTGAAGCGGCATCTTTCGCCCATGTGACCAAGCAAGTAGTGGTTCGGTTCATCAAGAATAACATCATCTGCCGTTATGGTATTCCTAACAAGATCATCACGGATAATGGTACAAATTTGAACAACAACATGATGAAAGAATTGTGCGATGATTTCAAGATTGAACATCACAACTCTTCTCCATACAGACCTCAGATGAATGGTGCGGTCGAGACTGCAAATAAGAATATCAAGAAGATTGTGCAAAAGATGGTGGTTACCTACAAAGATTGGCATGAGATGTTACCCTATGCCTTACATGGATATCGTACCTCAGTGTGTACTTCAACAGGGGCAACCCCGTTCTCTTTGGTATATGGTATGGAAGCAGTGCTCCCTGTGGAGGTGGAAATCCCATCTTTGAGAGTCTTGATGGAGGCTGAATTAACTGAAGCTGAGTGGTGCCAGAGTAGGTATGATCAATTGAATTTGATTGAAGAGAAACGCATGACCGCTTTGTGTCACGGACAACTATATCAATCAAGGATGAAACAGGCGTTTAACAAAAAGGTTCATCCCCGTGAATTCAAAGAAGGAGACCTTGTGATCAAGTGTATCAAATCTTTTCAACCAGACCCCAGGGGCAAGTGGTCTCCCAATTATGAAGGTCCTTATGTGGTTAAGAGAGCGTTCTCTGGTGGTGCTTTAATCCTTACAAATAAGGATGGAGAAGATTTACCTCGTCCTGTGAATTCTGATGCAGTCAAGAAATACTTTGTCTAAAGATATATGAAAAGAACAGCTCGGTAGGTCGAAAACCCAAAAGGGCGGCCTAAACCAAAAGAGAGCGTCTCGGTAAGTCGAAAACCCGAAAGGGCGGCTTAGGCAAAAATTAGAGACACAAAAAAAAAAGAAGAAAAAAGAATTGAAAAAAAAGAGTTTAACCTGATAGGTCGAAAACCCGAAAGGGCGGCCTATGCAAAAGTTAAGGACTATGACAAAGTAACTGCATCAGATCAAGCATCACCCATTTGGGGCACCTTAGCTGTCAGAAGTCCTCCGACGCTAAAGCATCTAAACAGTGGTTCAAAGTTGTTAAGGAATGTAGTGGTTGTTGTGTTCAATGTACCTTCCCATGTAATTACCATTTTCCAACTTTTGTAATCCGTGGAGCCATGCCTTTGGCCGGTTACCACCCTATTACATTAATTTGAGCCGGTGCACTCTTTTGGAATTCTTGTTTATTCTATATGCAAATTTTCTTCTTTCATTTTTAATGTCAATACTTGAAGTAAAAACTTTGAAAATTTCTTTTACTTTTATGTTTCCTTTTGAAAAAAAACAAAAAATGACAAACATATTATCTGTAGATTCATGTATCATGGAAACATATGTCAACATCCATTCAAACACAGGTGAATTCAACAGAGTGGATCATAGTCTTGCAAAAAAAAAGAAAGCAAAAAAAAAAGAAAAGCTCGCTAAGTCGAAAACCCGAAGGGGCGGCTTAAGCTAAAAATGAGCGTACCGGTGGATCGAAAACCCGAAAGGGCGGTCCAGGCAAAAATTAGGGACATACCAAAAAGAATATATTCCCGGTGGATTGAAAACCCGAAAGGGCGGTCCAGGCAAAAGTTAGGGATTTCAAAAAAAAAAGAGAAGAAAAGAATACAAAAAAAAAGCAATGACTATGTGAAGCACGATTTTGAGAAGGTATTTTGGTTCAGTTCAGAAATGCTAAGTGATATTATCCCCGAGTGTGTTTTGATTCATCTCCAGTGATATTATCCCCAGTGAAGAATGCTAAGTGTTGGCGCTGTAATACCGGGTCACTATCCTTACGACCTGCCCAATCTTGTCTCGTCAGTTTCACCAATATATTTTCATACATGTTTCATTCATTCATGCATACATATCATGCATACTGATATCATTCATATGCATTTTACCTGTGTGTCGTACTCTGTGTGTATCCAGTAAAATTTGTCATCACCAATGTGTTCATTTCGGTCTGTTTATCAATTAAGTTTCTTTCAAGTGGCAGGTCCCACCTTTCTTTTTTCCCCAGTATCTCGTTGAAGCTATTTTCGTACGAAGAGTATTCGTTTGTAACCTGTTTTTGTTTGGCTAAATTGCCTCAGTAATAGTAACGCATCACCAGTATTTCAGTTCGTATGTTCGTCGTTACCCCAGTAAAGGTAATTGACAGTTTTACCCTTTCGTATGGTCGTCATTACCCCAGTAAAGGTAATTGACCGTTTTACCCTTTCGTATGTTTGTCATTACCCCAGTAAAGGTAATTGACAGTATTTCAGTTCGTATGTTTGTCATTACCCCAGTAAAGGTAATTGACAGTATTTCAGTTCGTATGTTCGTCGTTACCCCAGTAAAGGTAATCGATAGTTTTACCCTTTCATATGTTTGTCATTACCACAGTAAAGGTAATTGACAGTATTTCAGTTCGTATGTTCGTCGTTACCCCAGTAAAGGTAATAGACAGTTTTACCCTTTTCGTATGTTCGTCATTACCCCAGTAAAGGTAATTGACAGTTTTACCCTTTCGTATGTTCGTCGTTACCCCTGTAAAGGTAATTGACAGTTTTACCCTTTCGTATGTTCGTCGTTACCCCAGTAAAGGTAATTGACATTTTTATCCTTCGTATGTTCGTTATTACCCCAGTAAAGGTAATGACCAGTATTTCATTTCGTATGTTCGTCTTTACCCCAGTAAAGGTAATAGACATACTTTTTCCCTCCCCAGTAACACTTATTTGGTTCTCGAGTTAGTGCTTTAGTCGTCATTGCATTCGTACTTGCATAACGGACAACTCATATCATTACATCCATAGAGCTTTCTCGATTTATAAATTGGTCAAAAATTGGTGTACTTGATATTTAAGTCTCTCCGACCCGTCGTTTCAAAAATCTTCGTCTTTTTAAACCCTCGTGACGGAGAAACTTAAATAGGGGCATCTGTTGTACCCTAATTTTTGACCGATTTATTTTATTTTATTCGTACGTTGTTTGTGTTCTAGTCGTCCGTTCGCGCGCGAATTCCCGAAATGTCTGCTTTTGTTCGTATTTGTGGTCGCATTTACTTTTCGTTCGTCGTTTTATTTTTGATGTCGCTCGCGTATTAATTTCGTAATTTTTACTCGTGTTTCGTGCGTATTTTTAGTATAGCGTAACGTTTGCGTTCGTCAAGTTCATTTTATTCACGTCGTTGATTTATCGTTTTAATTAGCGTAAAAAGCCGCGTAATCTCAGTCGTATCAGACGAAATTTCGGCAGAGAGGTATTTTAAAATACCTCCTTTTTTGGTTCCGACGGGACATTTTTATTTTTATTTATTTAATTTTCGTTTTTTATTTTTAATCATTTATTTAGTTATTTATTTTTTTTCCATTTACTTATTTATTGTTATTTATTTATCAGTTTTTATTATTTTTTTTAAGTCATTGTCCACATGTCAATTCATCATTGGTCCAGTCCAACTTTTCCTCCAAGAAACTGCAGGGGTAATTTGGTCATTGTTATTGCATCAGTGAACAGTACTATAAAAGTACTGTTCACGCGTCAGTTTGGTCCCCCAAGTCAGAAAAGTCATAATCAGTCAGAATCAAGTCATAAATTATCAAAAAACACCAAGTTCATTTCTCTTTCCAAAATTTTGGATCAAAACCACAAATACTCAAGAACACATGAAGAACATATGAAGAACACATGAAAATCCAAAAATTCCAGCAACAAATCATCAACCAAACATAACCACAAATCATGAACAACCACAAATCATGAACAACCACTAACACATAAACACTACCACAAATCCAAATCCGAAAATTTCATCACCAAACCCACTACCACCATAGTCATTTTCGGATCCACAAACAACAACATCAACCAAATCCGAAAACCACCGAACCAAGTACCACGATTTCGAACACAAATCCATCAACACAAAAAAAAACGAAACCGAAAGGAACAAGGCAAGAAAAAAACCGAATCCGAAAGAAAGAAGAACGGAACAAAGGCTAGGCCGAAATAAGGAAAGGAAAACGCAAGGAACAAAGGCTAGGCCGAAATAATCAAAGGAGAACAACAAGAAAGGTAGTTTTCATGAGCTTTGTTTGTTTTTTTTTGGTTGAACTTTTTTTGTAGATCTAGGCTTGTATGGCTTTTTTCTTGAGAAACTATGTATGGATTTGAGTAGAGGAGAAGGAGAAGAGTGGGTTTGTGAAAAAAAATTTAAAAAAAAAAAAGAACAAAAAATTCCGGCGCGGTGGCTCTCCGGCCGACCACCGCGCCGGAGGAGCTCTGGTCATCACTTCCGGCCACTCCATCTCCTTCGCCGGCCAGCTCAAGTTAGAGAGAAGGGAGAGCTTTTTTTTTCTTTTGTTTTTTAGAGAGAGAAGGGGAAGAAGGAAATGAATGAAAAGCCATGCATTTTGCTTTTATACTCATTAATGGGAGCTGGGCGGGTCACCCATGGGTCGACCCAGTACCCATGCCCAGCTCCATTACCCAGCCCAGTTTGCTACTGTCTTACTGTTTTCACCCCCCATTTTGCTACTGCACCCCCCTGCCTTGTGTAGTAATTCTTGTGTTTTTTTTAATTTCATGCACTATCTTTTATTTAATTCATTTAAGCATTATATTACATTTTCATGCATTTTTATTAGTGTCATAATCTTCATATCATGCATTTTTTATTTGTTTTATTTAAATTGTTATCTCTTATATTTTAGTTGATTATAGGCTATGAAGTAACATTTCATATTTTTTCTATTTTTGCCTAATGTTTTAATTATTATGCATGTATTACCTTTCAATAGTTTAATTCCTATTTTATGCATTGTGTTTAATTAGCATCTCAAGTATCATGCATTGTATAGTTTACCCATGAATTTAATTTCAAACTCATGCATTTTTCTAACTAATATTTTCTTTTTTTCGAAAACTTGCATTTTATACTTTTTTTAAATATGCTTCATGTCATGCCTTTTATTTGGTAATTATTCTAGTATGTGATGTTCTTTTTTATGCTTAATGTTTCGGTATATGTCATTTTTTGCATTATCTCTAGTATAATCTCATGCATCTTTTAATTTTTTGTTATGTATTTATTTATCATATTTAGTATGTAATTAGGGAATTGATGTAATTTATTTTTCGCGCATTTTTTCTTTTGAGACCATAGAATGTATTTAGGGTATGTAATATGTAACCGGCACACGCACTGACACGCGCACCGACACACCACTTTATTTATCGCTTTACGCTCTTTTGTTTTTATTCCGCCGTTACGCGATTTCGTCGTTAGTTTAGAAAAAATATTTTCTTCAAAAAAAATCAATCAAGTCAAATTCAATTTTATTTTAAGTAAACCTTGGTATGTAATCCAAGTGATTTTCTTTTTATTTTCCTTAATCAAATGTTAATTAATTTAATATCCACATTAGACATGAATTTCGTATAATTAAAATTGACCAACTTCATCGTATTTTCTTCTCATGCCTTGAGGCCTCTCATCTCTTCTTAAAACTTTTCTTTCAAAAATGTTAAAATCAATTCAACTCATCAAATAAGTTCTTTAGCCGAACTACTTGATTTTGATCCCGATTTATTTGGGTACGTAGGCAAAGGGTTTCGACCCTTCCAAATCAATAAAAATAACCAAAAACATGCTTTATCTTTCTCCTTTCTTTCACTTTAACTCTTAACTTTTTTTTCAATAAGTAAAATTAATTTAGCGCAAGATTAGAGAATAGGTAGAAGGTTCCTATGGGATACCATAGTCGGTTCGGGTGCTTAACACCTTCCCCAATCGAAACCAACCTCCGAATCCAAGGTCTATAAGGGTTTTTACTCACTTTTTCCCTTCCCGCGAATAAAAGTTGAGAGTTCAATGATTCAAGGTTCGAATCTAATCAATGATTTTGATACCCGAAAATCACGAGCACACTCACACTCCTTGGTGTCACCTCACAAACCAAACTAATATCTCTGAATTGTTCTATTAAATCCATCTCCTTAACCATGAGTGCCGACATATGTAAAGATTTTCTGCTCAAAGCATCTGCCACTACATTAGCCTTTCCGGGATGGTAATTCAACTCGAAGTCATAATCTTTTAGGAATTCTAACCACCTTCGTTGCCTCATATTCAATTCTTTTTGGTCGAACAAATATCGCAGGCTCTTATGATCACTAAAAACTTCAAACCTTGACCCATATAGATAGTGTCTCCATACCTTGAGTACAAACACCACGGCTGCCAACTCCAGGTCATGTGTTGGATAGTTCCTTTCATGAATTTTTAATTGTCTCGAAGCATAGGCTACAACCTGTGCGCCCTGCATAAGTACACCCCCTAACCCTCTACTAGAAGCATCACAGTAACATACAAATGGGTTACTCAGGTTTGGCAAGATCAACACTGGTGCCGTCGTCAACCTCTTCTTGAGTTCTTGGAAGCTGTTCTCACACTGAACATCCCACACAAAGGCTGCTCCCTTTCTAGTCAATTGTGTCAAAGGCAACGCTAACCTTGAGAATCCTTCAATAAATCTCCGATAATACCCGGCTAATCCCAAGAAACTTCTTATTTCTGTAACAGATTTAGGGGCCTCGCACTGTAACACTGCGTCTACTTTAGATGGATCCACTGCTATTCCATTCTTCGAGATTACATGACCCAAGAAACTCACTTCATGTAGCCAAAACTCGCACTTTGACATTTTAGCATATAGTCGCTTCTCCTTCAAGACCTGCAATATAACTCTCAAATGTTCTGCATGTTCTTCTTCCGACTTCGAGTACACTAGTATATCATCTATAAACACTACTACAAAATGGTCCAAATAAGGTTGGAAGATTATGTTCATATATTCCATGAATACTCCAGGGGCGTTGGATACCCCAAACGGCATCACCGAATATTCATAATGACCGTAACGAGTTCGAAATGCGGTCTTAGGCACATCTTCTGTCTTTACTCGAATTTGATGGTATCCCGATCTCAAATCGATTTTACTGAACACACATGCACCAGTTAGTTGGTCCCTCAGGTCATCGATCCTAGGCAGTGGGTACTTATTCTTAATAGTGACTTTGTTTAATTGACGGTAATCCACACATAATCTCATGCTGCCGTCCTTTTTCTTAACTAGTAAAACGGGTGCTCCCCATGGTGACACACTAGGCTTGATGAACTTCTTTTCTAGCAATTCCTCTAACTGTTTCTTTAACTCCCCCAACTCAGAAGCAGACATTCTATAGGGTGCCATCAACACCGGTCTGG
The DNA here is from genome assembly GCA_946800305.1 of Medicago arabica. NCBI lineage: Eukaryota > Viridiplantae > Streptophyta > Magnoliopsida > Fabales > Fabaceae > Medicago > Medicago arabica. The sequence goes on along the minus strand of OX326966.1, from coordinate 2,761,856 downwards.
TTCCAGGTACCAGTTCTATAGCAAATTCAACTTCCCTTTCTGGTGGTAGATCAATAATATCGTCAGGAAACACTTCTGGAAAATCGCACACCACTAGTTGACTAGAACCTTGTGTTTTACTCTCCAACTTCAATGCAGCAAGTAACATAAACACCTGAGCCCCCTCATCCCAAGCCGCTTCCATCTGCACTGCAGTAACAAATCTAGAATCTCTTTCCTCTTCTGGTTCAGGAAACAGTACGGTCTTAGTGAAACAATTAATATAGACTCGATTAAATTCCAGCCAATTCATTCCCAGAATAACATCTATCTGACTCAAGGTTAAACAAACCAAATCCATCCCAAAATTCTTCCCAAAAATTGTTAATGGGCAACTCCTACATACTAAAGCCGTGGTTACTGAACCATTGGCTGGGGTGTCTATAATCATCCTACCCGACATCGCTGTCATCTCAAGACTCAACCGCTTCGCACACTCAAGGGAAATAAAGGAGTGTGTAGCCCCGGTATCAATAATGGCAATCAAAGGAACATTATTAATGAAGCAAGTACCTCGGATTAAGTTGTCGGAGCTAGGAATATCTTCTCCACTCAAAGAAAATACCTTCCCTCTAGCTTGCTCTTGTTTAGGATTCTGACAATATGTACTGATATGTCCGGCTTCACCGCACTTGAAACAGACAACCTCTTTCTTGCATTCTATTGCACGATGACCTGTACCTCTACACTTGAAACACTTCAACTCGGTACTTTGGCATTCATTTGCACGATGTCCTACTTCCCCACAATTATAGCACCTCAGCGGTGGGCGAACTCCTCCCCCACTAGATCCTGTCACACCATTACCATTCTTCGACTTTCCTTTATCAGTATGAAGGCTATACGGCTTACCCCGACTCTGATCTCTTCCTTTCTTCTCACTAACCGCCTTGTAATGACTAGCCCTTTTCTTGCTGTCGTCCTCATAGATTCTGCAAGCAGTTACCAATGAGGAAAATTGGCGAATCTGCTGATACCCGATAAACTGCTTGATCTCGAGACGTAATCCATTCTCAAACTTCAAGCATTTGGAAACCTCTGCGTCCACTGCATTGATATAGGGACAAAACCTGGACAATTCTTCAAATTTTGCAGCATACTCTGACACTGACATATTCCCTTGCTTCAACTCAAGGAACTCAATCTCCTTCTTGTTACGCACATCAGCAGGAAAGTACTTTCCCAAAAATTCTTCTCTAAACACTTCCCATGTAACTACAGTACCTGCCCCTTCAAGCCTTTGACGAGCATTTCCCCACCAAAACTCAGCCTCTTCCGCCAACATGTGTGTCGCTAGTCTGACTTTCTGTTCATTAGTGCTCACCATTGCCCTGAAAATCCTTTCAATCCCTTGTAGCCAATTTTGTGCTCCATCCGGATCATACCTCCCCTTGAAGGTAGGTGGGTTGTTCCTCATAAACCTGTCTAAACGGAGCTCATCAGCTGCCCCCTGCTGGTTCTGCTGTCCTTGTAGTGCATTGTTCAAGGCTTGAGCTACTGCAGTCATAGCGTTCGCAATCGCTTGATCGTTTCTTCCCGCCATTTCTTATCTGCATTCGTCAAAATCAGACAACAATTAGAATTTAGACATCCACAGTGTTATATACACTTGTCGCCTTTAGGGTAAAATATCAATTAAGAATCCTAGGCCGGTTGGACCGACCTGCTCTGATACCAACTATATAACACCCTATTTCCCGTCGATAATTTTAAATAAAAATAATATATAAAATAACAAGGATGTTACACATCTCAACTTTACTCATCATAAATCTTAAACAATGTCATTAAGTAATGTAACATAGAGAAATAAAATATTCAAAGGTCATAATAATTAAACCCAAGTTGGTTTTTCAATGATTCACAAATAAGAAAATAACAATATTCCCATAATAAAACTCAGAATGAAATAAAGGGTCAATCGTCGTTCCCAACCCTAGTGTTACAGGAATCAGAGCTCGTAGCGACTACATTTTATTCTCAGCTAAAAAATAAATAAAGGACTAATAGGAAACATCTTCCGTGTCCACCTTCTAAACGTCCCACGGCTACTCCTCGTCAACCTGAGTGTATGTACTCAAAGTACAACCACCATACATAAAACAACACAACAAAATAAGGGGTGAGAAATCCTGCTATAACATAACATTAAGGAAAAGCACACACATTAAATAATATCGAGGGAATAAAACCTCCATCATCATTTCACTCTCAACAAAAATCTCCATCATCACTTCACTCTCAACGATTACTTTATATATTCTCTTCAATTCACATATCACACAATCTCATCTTTTCCACACTTTGAAAAACACCAAGTACAACATCTTCACGTAAATGCATATGGACTCTCCTAAAGACCTATATGAACGTGGTACCACTCCTATCTCATCATTTGCCAGAGTTATGTTACTGGACTTTATCGTCATAGTTTGCCAGAGGTATATTACTGGACTTCTCCATCAGTCATGCACTCCATCAGTCTTAGACTCTATATGAATGCATATAAATAAGTTCGACAAGTAATACACATATTCCAATAATTCACATATTAGTGCAAGACTCCCTCCTAAAGTGCACGATTCTAATGCTAGCACACAAATCATCATCACATACATCATCATTAAAAATTATACCTCATCAACTTCATCATCAAACACAATAGACAACATCATTAAATAGCACATCAATATACATCATTAAATAAATCATCAACATTGTCAAACGAATTTATTCTTCAATGAATAAACTAATGAATAATCTCTAAGAGCCTTATTATTATTCCTAACAGCCTTATTTTAATTTAACTTAGAATAATTTTTTCATCGTTTTACTAATAACTAAATTTTAATAATCACTAAAATGTCATTAGCTTATTTCTACATATACTCATTTAGTACATACATATGAATAAATCATATCACACTATGCTTATGTGCTTATCTTCTTCTTATTAAGTTAGTGTTCATATGGTTCTACTTTGACGGTCCAAAACCCAACCTATACTACTTTTCTTTCTTTCTTTTATTAATGTCAATCTCCAAAATTTTCATACTAGATTAGCATCATATTATTTGCGGAAATTATACCTAAAAGTTTGAGAAAAATAGATTTGGACCCTAAATTATTAACACTCCAAAAAGATTGTCAATGTTAATTAATCCTTATTAGAAACAATCATATACAATTAGTTTCTAATCACCAAATTAACTACAATAGGAACATACCTTTACGTTAACAGCAAAGCCTAAATAAATTAACTTGGCCTTATCAAAACCCCTTTTTATTTAGTATATCAAAACCCCTTTATATTTAATGTAATGATTTTTTTTTCCTGTATCATTATTCAAGGATGAAGAACCTGAGTCTACAATTTTAACATTTGCATACTATAGTCTTAGTTTATCTAACAAGCTACTAATTGGATATAATATATTCTGGCAACAGTTTATTGTTGGAACAATTGCATAACCAGTAGGCTATTCTAGAACATTTACATAAGCACCGCATATAAGAAAAAAATGATTAGTGAAGCACTTGAACTAATGTAAGCAAACATAAGCAACACACATATTATTTGACCCAAACAAACTGCACCCATCAGCACCTGCGTGTTCTAAAAAAAAGAGACAACATGCCAAAACATAGCCAAATTCATAAACAAAGTAAAACTTTTTTCACAGAACCTACTTCATCAAAACAAACATGATTGGTTATGATTATTGAATTCACAATTCACCGTCAAATACTACCCTAGTATTCAATATTGGAAATAAATCTCCTATACAGAAAAACAAATTGAAAACAAGAACTCTTCACTACCATGTTCGTACAACCCTTATATGATGAATAGATAACCCCCCTATAGCCCCATGATAGAATATTAAACCCTAGAGATGAAGAGATTCTCCCCCTTACCTCGAATTCGTTGGTTGAAACTTCCGTTTTGGCTTGTTTGCAACTAGGGTTATGTTTTCTTCTCTGTTTCTCTCTTTTCTCCTTTCACGTTCAGCCAAAAAGAAAACTGACTAATCTATTTTCCTAATGTTTTATATATATTCGGGCCAACACTCGTCTTAAACTCTTCTAGTGCTAATTACTATTCTTCTACTCTTTCCCTCCCCCACGTATTTAAATCTTACTTTTTGCACACATGTCACCCTTTATCAATTTTTTTGTTTGTTTTTATTTTGAGTTTCTCCTTTCGCCTCATTTAATTCATTAAGCCACTTCTCACTCAACATTATTACTCTAATCTTTTCTCATCACGACTCGCAACTTAAATTACAAGACAACAACAATAATATCAATCCATTCACTTACTCGCTACACTTAACATAATAATATTAAACTTAAATTAAAGTGGGGTGTTACACCAGACGCCACTCCTCTAGTGATCCGCTTACCAGGACCTCTTCCCTACACTTCTCAGAAAGCCATACCCTACAGGTACGAGGCAACCATCGTGGAAAATGGCAGAGAGATATTGTTACACTCTGCAGACGCTGTCGTAAATATAGCAGGATTGGGCAAAGTGATGAGAAGCAGACTTATTCTCCCCACCGTTGTACGCAACGAGAATAATGCTCTGAATGTGCCAGTACAAAATCTTGATAAGGGTAAAGGTGCCAGTCAACCTGAGGGGATCATTCATGAAGATAGTGATGAAATCCTGAAACTGATCAAAAGGAGTGAGTACAAGATAGTTGATCAGCTGTTACAAACCCCATCCAAAATTTCCATAATGTCTTTGCTGATGAATTCTGAAGCTCATAGAGACACTCTGATGAAGATTTTGGCCTAAGCGTATGTGGATCCCGATGTTACTCTGGGACAATTTGGGAGCATAGTTGGGAATGTAACTGCATGTAATAACCTGAGTTTTAGTGATGAGGACCTCCTGGCGGAGGGAAGAAACCATAATCTGGCTTTGCACATCTCTGTCCTTTGCAAGTCAGACTCACTGTCAAATGTGTTGATAGATACTGGTTCCGCCCTCAATGTGATAGCAAAGACTTCCTTGGATAAGCTGGCATACCGTGGCGCTCAGTTAAGGCCGAGTACAGTGATGGTGAAGGCATTTGACGAATCTAGGAAGTCTGTAATTGGAGATATAGATTTGCCTATTACGGTGGGCCCTCATACTTTCAAGGTCACGTTCCAAGTCATGGACATTCAAGCTTCATATAGTTGTTTACTTGGAAGACCATGGATTCACGAAGCTGGAGCTGTGACCTCCACCCTCCATCAAAAGCTAAAATTTGTAAGTTGTGGAAAGTTGATAACGGTAATTGGTGAATCAGCTTTGTTGGTAAGCCATTTGTCCGCTTTTTCCTATATTGGTGCTGATGATGTGGAAGTAACTTCATTTCAGGGGTTTTCTGCGGAAGAAGGAGCTGCTAAGAAGAATGAAACTTGTATGGCCTCCTTGAAGGACGCCCAAAAGGTTGTACAAGGTGGTAAAGCAGAAGGCTGGGGTCAGTTGGTACAGCTGTCTGAGAATAAGCGGAAAGAAGGTCTCGGTTTCTCTACCAGTAAGTTGAGTGCAATTTTCAAGCCAACTGAGGGCATCTTTCATAGCGCTGGGTTTATTCATGCTCCACCAGAAACCAATGCTATCCTTGAGGATCAGTCTGAAGAGGTGGCGTCTGTCTTTGTGACACCCGGAGGAGCCTGCTGTAATTGGATCGCTGTTGATGTTCCTTCTGTGTTGCATTTGTCTAAGTAATATGTTTGTCTACTTTTTTCGTTTTTTAAAAGAAAACTCTTTTCGTCCTGCCCCAGACGAAAATGAAATCATGTAGGGCTTTTGTTTCATCTTCAAGTATTTGCATTATTAATGAAAAACGCCGTCTCTATCACGACTGTTATTGTTTTATTTTTATTTACTGCTTTTTCTGGAAAAATGGTAATAGAAAAATCCTAAAAAAAAAAAAAAAAACTCTTTCTCTTTTTCTTTTAAAAATCAATCAACTTCAAAAGTATGCATTTACTCATTTACTAAAATCAATCATAAATCATGTGCAGACTGAACATACATAAGCCCGTTGAACACAGTGACCCTATGCTTCTGCCCAATTTTGAATCTCCTGTTTACGAGGCTATGGTAGAGGAGGATGAGGAGATTCTTGATGAGATCAAATGGATGTTAGAGCAAGAGAGAAAGATCATTCAGCCTCACGAGGAAGAGTTAGAATTGGTCAATCTGGGTACTGAGGAGGATAGAAAAGAGATCAAGATTGGAGTGTTGTTGGAGATTACCGTTAAAGAAAAGGTAATTGAACTTCTCAGAGAGTACGCTGACATATTTGCTTGGTCATACAAAGACATGCCAGGATTAGATCCTGAGGTGGTAGAACATCGATTGCCTTTGAAACCTGAGTGTCCTCCAGTCAAACAGAAGCTAAGAAGATCTCATCCTGATATGGCCCTCAAGATCAAAGAAGAAGTGCGGAAGCAGATTGATGCAGGCTTTCTAGTTACATCCGAGTATCCTCATTGGTTGGCCAACATTGTGCCTGTTCCAAAGAAAGATGGTAAGGTCAGAATGTGTGTTGATTACCGAGACTTGAACAAGGCTAGTCCAAAGGATGATTTCCTTCTACCTCATATTGATGTATTGGTTGATAGTACTGCTCAATGCAAAGTTTTCTCCTTCATGGACGGATTCTCCGGCTACAATCAGATCAAAATGACTCCTGAAGATAGAGAAAAGACATCTTTTATCACGCTGTGGGGCGCTTTCTGCTATGTAGTAATGCCATTTGGTTTGATAAACGCTGGTGCCACTTATCAGAGAGGTATGACCAAGATATTCCATGATATGATGCACAAAGAGATAGAAGTTTACGTGGATGATATGATTGTCAAGTCTGGTACTAAAGAAGAACATGTTGAGTATCTGTTGAAGATGTTCCAACGGTTGAGAAAGTACAAGCTCCGTTTGAATCCTAATAAATGTACTTTCGGTGTCAGATCAGGGAAACTTTTGGGTTTCCTTGTTAGTCAGAAGGGCATTGAAGTAGATCCTGACAAAGTCAGAGCCATCCAGGATATGCCCGTTCCAAAAACCGAGAAACAAGTTAGAGGTTTTCTCGGGATACTGAATTATATCTCCAGATTTATCTCTAATATGACTGCTACTTGTGGGCCGATATTCAAGCTACTCCGAAAAGATCAAGGGATCGTTTGGACGGAAGATTGCCATAAAGCCTTTGACAGCATCAAGGAGTATTTGTTTGAACCTCCAATTCTTATCCCTCCAGTTGAAGGAAGACCGTTGATCATGTATTTGATTGTGTTAGAAGATTCTATGGGTTGTGTACTCGGACAACAAGATGAAACTGGTAGGAAAGAACATGCAATTTACTACTTAAGCAAGAAGTTCACAGATTGCGAATCCCGATACTCGGCACTTGAGAAGACTTGTTATGCTTTAGCCTGGGCTACCAAACGTCTTCGACACTATATGATCAATCATACCACTTGGTTGATATCCAAAATGGATCCAATCAAGTATCTTCTGGAGAAGTCTTCGATATCAGGAAGAATTGCTCGTTGGCAGATGTTATTGGCCGAGTTTGATATTGAATACCGCACTCAGAAAGCAATCAAAGGGAGTATCCTTGCGGATCACTTGGCCCATCAACAAGTTGAAGATTACCAACCTGTTAAGTTTGATTTCCCTGATGAAGAGGTCATGTATTTGAAGATGAAAGATTGTGATGAACTGTTGTTTGGTGAAGGTCCTGATCCTGAATCTAAATGGGGTTTGATATTTGATGGGGCCGTTAATGCTTATGGAAATGGAGTCGGGGCAATCCTTGTCACACCTGAGGGTACTCACATCCCTTTTACTGCAAGGCTACGATTTGACTGTACAAACAATATTGCAGAATATGAAACTTGCATCATGGGCATTGAAGAAGCAATCAATCTGAGCATTAAAAATATCGATATATGTGGAGATTCAGCTTTGGTGATCAATCAGATCAAAGGAAAGTGGGAAACTCACCATGCTGGTTTGATCCCTTACAGAGATTATGCAAGACGGTTGTTAACTTTCTTTAACAAAGTGGAGTTGCGTCACATTCCCCGTGATGAGAATCAGATGGAAGATGCTTTGGCTACCTTGTCTTCAATGATCAAAGTAAATCATCACAATGATGTGCCACTAATCAGTGTCCAGTTCCTTGAAAGGCCCGCTTATGTGTTTGCAGTTGAAGTATTTGCTGATAGTAGGCCATGGTTTCATGATATCAAGGTTTTCCTTCAAACTCAAGAGTATCCGCTTGGAGCATCTCGCAAAGATAAGAAGACCTTAAGAAGACTGTCTGGTAGTTTCTTCCTGAATGAAGATGTATTGTACAAAAGAAACTTTGATGCAGTGTTGCTCAGGTGTGTGGATGAACGTGAAGCAGAGTTATTGATGCATGAGATACATGAAGGTTCATTCGGCACTCATTCCAGTGGATATGCAATGGTTAAGAAAGCATTGAGGGCAGACTATTACTGGATAACGATGCAAGCTGATTGTTATAACCATGCCAAGAAATGCCACAAATGTCAGATTTATGCAGATAAAATCCATGTACCACCATCTATGCTCAACATTATCTCTTCTCCGTGGCCTTTCTCCATGTGGGGCATTGATATGATTGGTCGGATTGAACCAAAAGCTTCTAATGGACACCGTTTCATACTAGTGGCTATTGATTACTTTACCAAGTGGGTTGAAGCGGCATCTTTCGCCAATGTGACCAAGCAAGTAGTGGTTCGGTTCATCAAGAATAATATCATCTGCCGTTACGGTGTTCCTAACAAGATCATCACGGATAATGGTACAAATTTGAACAACAACATGATGAAAGAATTGTGCGATGACTTCAAGATTGAACATCATAACTCTTCTCCATACAGGCCTCAGATGAATGGTGCGGTTGAGGCTGCAAATAAGAATATCAAGAAAATCGTGCAAAAGATGGTGGTTACCTACAAGGATTGGCATGAGATGTTACCCTATGCTTTACATGGATATCGTATCTCAGTGCGTACTTCAACAGGGGCAACCCCGTTCTCTTTGGTATATGGTATGGAAGCAGTGCTCCCTGTGGAGGTGGAAATCCCATCACTGAGAGTCTTGATGGAAGCTGAATGGTGCCAGAATAGGTTTGATCAATTGAACTTGATTGAAGAGAAACGCATGTCTGATTTGTGTCAAGGACAACTATATCAGTCAAGGATGAAACAGGTGTTTGACAAAAAGGTTCACCCCCGTGAATTCAAAGAAGGAGACCTTGTGATCAAGTGTATCAAATCTTTTCAACCAGACCCAAGGGGCAAGTGGACTCCTAATTATGAAGGTCCTTATGTGGTCAAGAGAGTTTTCTCTGGTGGTGCTTTAATCCTTACAACTATGGATGGTGAAGATTTACCTCGTCCTGTGAATTCTGATGCAGTCAAGAAATACTTTGTCTAAAGATATATGAAAGAACAGCTCGGTAGGTCGAAAACCCGAAAGGGCGGCTTAGGCAAAAATTAGAGACACAAAAAAAAAAAAAAAAAGAATTGAAAAAAAGAGTTTATCCTGATAGGTCGAAAACGCGAAAGGGCGATCTATGCAAAAGTTAAGGATTATGACAAAGTAACTGTATCATATCAAGCATCACCCATTTGGGGGCACCTTGGCTGTCATAAGTCCTCCGATACTATAGCATCTAAACAGTGGTTCAAATTTATTAAGGGAATGTAGTGGTTATTGTGTTCAATGTACCTTCCCCATGTAATTACCATTTTCCACTTTTTGTAATCCCTGGAGCCATGCCTTTGGCCGGTTACCACCCTATTAAATCAATTTGAGCTGGTGCATCTTTTTGGAATTCTTGTTTATTCTCTGTCCAAATTTTCTTCTTCCATTTTTTTAACGTCAATACTTGAAGTAAAAACTTTGAAAATTCTTTTAAATACTTTTTATGTTTTCTTTTGAAAAAAACACAAAAAATGACAAACATATTATCTGTAGATTCATGTATCATGAAAGGATGTGTCAACACCCGTTCAAAAACAGATAGATTCAACAAAGAGGATCATAGTCTTGCAAAAAAAAAAAGAGAAAAAAAGAAAAGAAAAGAAAAGCTCGCTAAGTCGAAAACCCGAAAGGGCGGCTTAAGCCAAAAATGAGCGTCCCGGTGGATCGAAAACCCGAAAGGGCGGTGTGCTCGTGATTTTCGGGTATCAAAATCATTGATCGGATTTGAACCTTTAATCATTGAACTCTCAACTTTTATTCGCGGGAAGGGAAAAAGTGAGTAAAAACCCTTATAAGACCTTGGATTCGGAGGTTGGTTTCGATTGGGGAAGGTGTTAGGCACCCGAACCGACTATGGTATCCCATAGAAACCTTCTATCTATTCTTAATCTTGCGCTAAATCAATTTTACTTATTGAAAAAAGTTTACGAGTTTAAGTGAAAGAAAGGAGAAAGATGAAGCATGTTTTTGGTTATTTTTATTGATTTGGAAGGGTCGAAACCCTTTGCCTACTTACCCAAATAAATCGGGATCAAAATCAAGTAGTTCGGCTAAAGAACTTATTTGATGAGTTGAATTGATTTTTAACATTTTTTGAGAAAAAGATTGTAAGAAGAGATGAGAGGCCTCAAGGCATGAGAAGAAAATACGATGAAGTTGGTTAATTTTAATTGCAAGAAAATCCATGTCTAATGTGGATATTAAATTGATTAACATTTGATTAAGGAAAATAAAAGGAAAAACACTTGGGTTACAAGCCAAGGTTTACTTTAAAGAAATTTGAATTTGATTTTTTTGATTTTTAAAAGAAAATATTTTTCTAAACTAATGGTGAATTCGCGTAACGGCGGAAAAATAAATAAGCGTAAAGCGATAAATAAAGTGGAGTGTCGGTGCGCATGTCAGTGCGTGTGCCGGTTACATATTACATACCCTAAATACATTCTATGGTCTCAAAAGAAAAAAATGCGTAAAAATAAATTACATCACTTCCCTAATTACAAACTAAACCAAAAATAAAATAAATGACGAAAAATTTAAATATACATATAATATTTCTAAACAAATTTAAACTAAAATAAACATGAAAGGAAATGAGCAACGAACCACAATTAATAATAAACGAGCAAGTACCAAGAAAGTAGTGAAAATAAATGAATAAAATTTTAAGAATGAAAAGAGACATTTGAAGTATATGTATATATAAAAAAGTATAGAATATAATAAAAATAGTGAAGAAAAAAGTAAAATAAAATTGGCTCAGCTGGAATAAATTTGGACCACTTGATGCATCAAGGGGTCCAACTTTAAACACTACACAGGCTCATCACAGCCACTAGATGAAGATCAAATGGTTGGAAAAACGAAGGAGCATGATAAAAGGATAAGGAAAGCACACAGGATCAAACTATGAAGAATACTATAAATATGAAAATAGTTTAGAAAAAAACATAAAAACAACAAACACTTCTCTCTCTAAACCTAGGTTAGAGAGAGAAGCTCTGCAAAAAGAAACCTTCTTCTCCGCTTGCCTTCCCGCTCCGGCGTGGTGGTGGCCGGCCCAACAGGGCGGCGCCACCGTGCCGGAGAACTTAAACCTCCATTTTTCGAAAATAAATTCACCTTTCCTACTTCTTTTTTTAAACTAAACACAGATCCGGCCTTACAATTTCGAAAACAAACCTAAAACTACCTAGATCTACAAAACAAAAACAAACCAAAAAAAACTTCTTACCTCTTACTTCACGGATCTAGGCGTTTGTTCCTTAGTCTTCCCTTCTTCGGTTCAGTTCATCTTTCCTTTCCGTTTTCTTCTTCTCTTTTTCGGATTCTTCTTCTCTTTTTTCGTATTCTTCTTCTCTCTTTTCGTTCAGTTTGGTTGGTTCATGTTTGGTGAGTAACTTTTGAGTTATGGCTTGATATTTGTTAGTGATGTATGGATTTGGTTCGGCCTTGTTTGTGTTGTTGATTCGGCCTTGTTTGTGTTGTTGATTCGGCCTTGTTTGTGTTGGCCGAAAATTGACCTGGAGTGATGAATCTAACTTGCTGAAATTTTCAAGTTCATGTTGTTTTTGATGAGTTTCTTGGTGAAAATAGTTTTGATCTTTTTTTTTTTACTGCTGATTATAGAATCTGTTTTTCTGGAAATTTGTGCCTGACCTTGATTAACTCTGACAAAACCCTTAAGTATCTGATACATGGAATGGACGAAAATACCCTTGGCTGAGACTTGGAGAAAAAGTTGGACCAGGACCAATAACAAATTGACATGTGGACTAAAATGACTTAAAAATAATAAAAACAGATAAATAAATAAGTAAATAAATAAAAAAGGAAATAACTAAATAAATACATAATAAAAAACTAAAATTAACCATAAATAAAAAAAGAAATGAAAACATGACTAAAAAATTGCCCCGTCGGAACCAAAAAAATGAGGTATTTTAAAATACCTCTCTGCCGAAATTTCGTCTGAGACGACAGAAAATACGCGGCTTTTTAAACACTAAAAAAAAGTAAATCAACGACGTGAATAAAATGAATTTTAAAAACGTAAACTTTACGCTAAACTAAAATACGCATAAAACGCGAGTAAAAATTACGAAATTAACACGCGAGTGACATTAAAATATAAACGACGTAAAAAATTAGATGCGATCACAAAACGAATAAAAACGGATATTACGGGAATTAGAGCGCGTACGGGAATCTAAAAACGAACAACGTACAAAAAATAAAAAATTAAATTGGTCAAAATTTGGGGTATGACAGGCGGTCCAGGCAAAAATTAGGGACATACAAAAAAGAATATATTCCCGGTGGATTGAAAACCCGAAAGGGCGGTCGAGGCAAAAGTTAGGGATTTCAAAAAAAAAAAAGAGGAGAAAAGAAAGAATACAAAAAAAGCAATGACTATTTGAAGCACGAATTTGAGAAGGTACTTTGGTTCAGTTCACAAATGGCGATCTCAGCCAGGTTTTTGTGTTATGTGTTCCTTACCCAGCATTGGTTTGGTTAACGGATGGTACCCCGATAGTGATTTGATTCGTCTCCAGTGATATCATCCCCAGTGAAGAATGTTAAGTGTTGGCACTATAATACCGGGTCACTACCCTTACGACCTGCCCCATCTTGTCTCATCAGTACTCACCAGTATACTTTCATACATATTCATTCATTCATGCATACATACCATGCATATTGATATCATTCATAAGTGTTTACATTTTACCCGCATCCAGTAAAGTATGTCATCACCAATGTGTTCAATTCGGTTTGCTTACCAATCAAGTTTACTTCAAGTGGCAGGTCCCACCTTGCAGTTCATTTCTTACCTTTCAATTTCCCCCAGTATCTTGTTTAAGCTACATTCGTACCAAGAGTATTTATTTTTACCCTGTACTTGTTTGTTTAGCAGAAGTTGCCTCAGTAATAGTAACGCATCACCGGTATTTCATTTCGTATGTTCGTCATTACCTTAGTAAAGGTAATAGATAGTATTTCATTTTTGAATCTTCGTCTTTACCCCAGTAAAGGTAATAGACAGTTTAACCCTTCGTTTGCTCGTCTTTACCCCAGTAAAGGTAATAGACAGTATTTCATTTCGTATGTTCATCATTACCTCAGTAAAGGTAATAAATAGTTTTACCCTTTGTATGTTTGTCTTTACCCCAGTAAAAGTAATGACCGGTATTTCATTTCGTATGCTCGTCTTTACCCCCAGTAAAGGTAATAGACAGTATTTCATTTCGTATGTTCGTCGTTACCCCAGTAAAGGTAATAGACAGTATTTTCATTTCGTTTTGTTCGTCTTTATCGTAGTAAAGGTAACAGACATTATTTTCCTCCCCAGTGACACTTATTATTTGGTTCTCGAGTTAGTATTTTCGTCGTCCTTGCATTCGTACTTGCATAACAGACAACTCATATCATTACATCCATAGAGCTTTCTTGATTTCTGAGTTGGTCAAAAATTGATGTACTTAATATTTAAGTCTCTCCGACCCGTCGATTCAAAAAAATTTGTCTTTTTAAATCCTCGTGACGGAGAAACTTAAATAGGGGAATCTATCATACCCCAAATTTTGACCAATTTAACTTTTTTTTTTATTTCGTACGTTGTTCGTTTTTTTAGCTTTTCGTTCGCGCTCTAATTTCCGTGATATCTGTTTTTATTCGTATTGTGAACGCATTTCAGTTTTTTACGTCGTTTATATTTTAATGTCACTCGCGTATTAATTTCTTAATTTTTATCCGCGTTTTATGCGTATTTTATTTATCGTAAAGTTTACGTTGTTAAAATTCATTTTGTTCACGTCGTTGATTTACTATTTTATTAGCGTTTAAAAAGTCGCGTACTTCGGTCGTCTCAGATGAAATTTCGGCAGAGAGGTATTTTAAAATACCTCTTTTTTTTTTGGTTCCGACGGGACATTTTTTTAGTCATGTTTATTATTTCTTTTTATTTTATTCTTAATTTTAGTTTTTATTATTATTTATTTATTTAGTTATTTCTTTTTTATTTATTTATTTGTTGCTATTTATTTATTTATTTATCTGATTTTATCATTTTAAGTCATTTAGTCAACATGTCAGTTTGTTATTGGTCCTGGTCGAACTTTTCCTCCAAGTTTCAGCAGGGATATTTTCGTCATTTTAGTGTATCAGATACTTTGTACTATTTAAAGTATTGTTCACGCATCAGAAACGTCCTAATCACAGTCAGAAAAATCAGAAAAGTATCAAATCACCAACAAACACCAAACCACTTTCTCTTTCCAAAATTTCAGATCAAAATCACAAAAAACTCATGAACATGATGAACATCATGATGAACACCAAGAACACTTAGCAAAATTCCAGCAAGGTCAGATCGGATCTAAACATCAAAGGAACTCAACAACCACACAAATTTCAAAAATCATAACCCAAACAACACAAATTCAAATCGGCCGAACCACATAACCCATACTTCCGGCCTAACCGATCCAAACGCATGAGCAAGGAGAACATGAGCAAGGACGAACGCGTGAGCAAGGACAAACGCGTGAACAAAAGGAAGGAACGAACAGAAAACGCGAAGAAGAAGAAGAACAAGGTAGTTCTTGTGTTTTTTTTTTGTTTTTGTGATGAACTTTAAATTTTAGATCTAGGGCTGTGTGTTTGGAGTTTGGTTTTTTTGGTTTGATATTTGAGAAGAGAAGAGGAAGTAGAGTAGGATAGTGAAAAAAAAATTTAAAAAAAAAGGAGTTTACCGCTCCGACGCGGCGGCGCTCCGGCCGGCCAACCCTCCTTCTCCGGCGGGGCTTTGTTAGAGAGAAGGGAGAGGTTTTGTTTTGTGTTGATTTTAGAGAGAGAAGGGGAAAGGGGGAATGAATGAAATAGACCAAAAAAACATATATATGGCTTTTTCAAACCGGTTCGGTTCACCTGAACCGATCCAGGCTGAACCGAACCGGTTCCTCCATTACCCAGCCCATTACTTTTCTTTCCTTTAGCCTTTTTTTTGTTTCTGCTGCTATTTACACCCCAGTTTTTGCTCCCTGCACATTTTTTGTAGTAACTTTTTATTATTTCATGCATTTTTTTTATTCATATAATATGTGAGCTATGTTTTATGCATTTTTAATTAGTGTTTTAATCCCCAAATCATGCATTTCTTAATTCATTTCAATGGCCAAGTTTTATCTTATGTAGTGTTAGTTTATTTAGGCATTTAAAAAATCTTTTTCTTCTTTATTTTCAAAACTATTTCTAATTTGTTTATTTTATTTGTTTATTGTTCTTTTATTATTTGTATTTTTTTTATGTTTGCATTATTATTATTCACCATCTCATGCATATTTTTTTCTTGTCATTTATTTCATTGTCATTAATTTTTGTAGTAGGTATAATAGAATTTGTTGTAATTATTGCATGCATATCTATTCGTCATTTATTTTATTATGGTCATTGGTTTAGTGTGTAATTAGGGAAATGATGTAATTTATTTTTGCGCATTTTTATTTCTCGTCATCTTATTTTCTTTTGAGACCATAGAATGTATTTAGGGTATGTAATATGTAATCGACACACGCACTGACACGCGCACCGACACTTCACTATTTTATTTACCGCTTTACGCTTATTTATTTTTCCGCCGTTACGCGAGTTCACTGTTAGCTTAGAAAAATATTTTATCTCAAAAAAAAAAAATCAAAGAAAGTCAAAATTCAAATTTCTTTAAAGTAAACCTTGGCTTGTAACTCAAGTGTTTTTCCTTTTATTTTCCTTAATCAAATGTTAATCAATTTAATATCCACATTAGACATGGATTTCTTGCAATTAAAATTAACCAACTTCACCGTATTTTTTTTCATGCCTTGAGGCCTCTCATCTCTTCTAAAAATCTTGTTTTCAAAAATGTTAAAATCAATTCAACCCATCAAAAAAAAAGTTCTTTAGCCGAACTACTTGATTTTGATCCCGATTTATCTGGGTAAGTAGGCAAAGGGTTTTGGCCCTTCCAAATCAATAAAAATAACCAAAAACATGCTTCATCTTTCTCCTTTCTTTCACTTAAACTCTTAAATATTTTTTTTTATAAGTAAAATTAATTTAGCGCAAGATTAAGAATAGGTAGAAGGTTCCTATGGGATACCATAGTCGGTTCGGGTGCCTAACACCTTCCCCAATCAAAACCAACCCCCGGATCCAAGGTCTTATGAGGGTTTTTACTCACTTTTTCCCTTCCCGCGAATGAAAGTTGAGAGTTCAATGATTAAAGGTTCAAATCCGATTAATGATTTTGATACCCGAAAATCACGAGCACAATACCTGATCAGAAGGTGGTTGCCGATGCTTGGGTGAATGTGGTGGTTCACAGTGGTAGAGTGTACTTCTGATGAGCGTTGGACCGAATGAAGGATGTGTACCTGCGGATACTCTGACGCTCAAGTCAGTAAAGTTTAGAATAAGGGTTTGAGAGTAAGAGAGATTCTACCTCGGAGGCTGCGATGAGCCTCCTATTTATAGAGATGGGTGAATGCAGAGCCGTTGTAAGGCACACGTGTGATCGGTAGTTACGAAATCAATAGAAGTGTAATCGCCGGTGAGATATTCGCGGAAACGTGGGAAAAAAGACGTTACTGTTCGTTTGAACAAGTCTCAGTCGCTCTGAGCACCCCCTTGTGGAGAAAGGGTGTGTTGTGAGTAAATTGCCAAATGCAACATTTGGCTTGGTGTGCTAATGGGCCTAAGCAATTAAGCTCTGGTCTTTGACCCGTCCAGAACAATATATATATATATATATATATATATATATATATATATATAATCTCCGGTCCATACTATTTGGGTCATTGAGATTTGTACATTTTTTCTAGTCCAAATAATATGGACCAAAATATTGCCTCTTTTTGGCTCTTTTAATCTAACTTTTTCTTCTTTCAAAATTACTTTTAATTTTCAATGACCCAAAAAGAGCGAACAGACGGGCTCGGTAGTTTCCGTCTTTCTACTTGTGAAAATAATAAAGATGTGAAACTATCAATCAATTTTTTGCTACTAGTTCCAGAAGTAAAAAAAGTTTCATCTGCTCTTGAATAACTTTCTTCAAAAGGGCTCCTACTTCCCCAATGAATATCTTGGTAGAAGATATGATTTCGTTGAATTCAAGTTTATTTGTTTTTAAATATGCCCGTATCTCAACAAGAAAATAATCACGAGTTTCGAAAATTTTATGAAATTGACTTTCTCATACTGGTACATAAAAATTTGCTTCCGCAGTATATGCACATAAATTTTGCGACGACTGTAATCCAATTATTTAACAATGTTTTGCAAATAAAATAAACAAATATTTAATAAAAACACTACATTAACATTGATATTTTAATAATAGTCATTAGTTTTCAAAATTCTTTCATATTAATTTTCTCATATGAATACATAAAAATTTACATCGACAGATACGAGGAAATAAAATCCTCATCAAACGCAATGCAAATATTTAATCGATTATTTACATATAAAAATAAAAATATTTAATAGAAACATTACATTTATCTTGACAATTATCATTTAATACCTTTAAATAGTTCATCTAATTCAAAAGAAATATCGGACCTAAAATAAATCACAATTCGGTTGGTCATAAATGATTTTTTTTTGTTTGAGGGAACAGAAATGAAATATTGTTGTAGTTCATTGAATCTAGATAAATAATATGCATTTATATAAGAGAATAATATTTAAAATATAAAAAAAATCAAATGAATGAAATCATACTGATTTATTTTATAATTATTTATTATTTATTATATATATATACACACACATATAATCCCTAAAAAAATAGCTCACTAATAACATATATTTTGCTTTTCAATTCTTATCATAAATGATGTAATGGTCAAGTGGTTAAGTTAAATGAACAATTGTGGGTGTGCTTTGGTTTGATTCCTAGTGGTGTTTTCTTTTTTATAATGATTTTTGCAAAGTCATTCTTTAAAGTTGGAGAGTGATTGGATTGGAAGGGAAATCTAATTAATTTGATAGTCTAAATTATAAAATATCAATAATTTAAACTGGGGTGAATATGCAAATAATTAAATACATGCTAAAATTGCAAAATAAAATAATAAATATTATTTTCATAACGGAGTACACATGGTAGTTTTTTATTGGTTTGGGTATTTTACCCACCAATTTTCAAAGACAGATTAGGTCTCACCTTAATAATAACATCAGTCGTTTCTCCGCGAGGCAGTCGATCATATTTTCTTTCTTCCTCATTCTCTGTCTCAGTCCTAACCTGCTGCAAATTGGTTTTAATAAAAACATCAGTCGTTCCTCTGCGAGGCAGTCGATCATATTTTCTTTCTTCCTTATCCTCGGTCTCGGTCCCAACCTGCTGCAAATTGGTTTTAATAAAAACATCAGTCGTTCCTCTGCGAGGCAGTCGATCATATTTTCTTTCTTCCTCGGTCTCGGTCTCGATCTCGGTCTCAGTGCCAAACACCCACTGATACGCACTCTGAGGGCATGTTGTCCACTTCCAAGTCCTTGTCATGGATACATGGTGAAACATATGAAGCAATGCAAAAGGAGGATGTTCAGAAGGACCCTTCACCGAAACATCCAAATTATTATTTAACACTTTGATATCTACCACCATTGAAAGCCCAACATCATATTTTCTTCGAAAAAGGAAACTTCGACTACTATTAGCATAATAGTGTGCCAGAGTCACTGCCCAAGGCTTTTCAACTTCAGACCTTCTCTTCTCTTCCACCACAATAAAATTCCCGTTATATTCATTTATTCTATATAAAACCTTCAATTTTGTGACCCCTCCTCCTCCCCGGTGTTTCTTAGTCCCTTCAAATTTTGTGTCGTAAGATAATCCAAAGTCTTCAATTTCACTTTGATTAAGAAGATTGTTTTCAGCTCTATCTATAATGAATGTAATAATTATTGGTGCTACAAATTGGAAGCGTAAGAGCTTTGTGTCACCATCTCTGCCATATGTTCTCACTAATGATAATGCAACAACTGACGAATCTATGTATTTCACGAACCTTTTCTCCAACCTTCTTTCGTCAACGTAGAAATCTTGTCTTAAAAACTCAATCCTAGTATTAGTTCCTACATGTTTGTACGTGTTATTGGGAAAACTATTTCCCATATGTAAATATACAAGAGAGGTTTGTTTCCATAAACTGATCAACAAATGATATTTATTAAACCGGAAACTCCCCAACACAACAACAACTCCATAAACTGAAATTAATTTGGTACGTACCTTTACTAAACCGTAAGGGAGGATATACTTAAATACTAACTTGGACTCTGTATAAATTTATATAAAGAAAAATGTGTCATATGTGAACTCAAAGAAGGTGATACGTGTGTGTGTGTATAAGGGAACTATGCTATCCTCTGATTTGCAACGTTAGATTTATAAGGGAAATTTACAAATAGAGTATAGAATAATAGGCTTGTCTTCAAAAGAAAGAATATTTCGAAGCGTTATTCTTCAGCAAGATTGTTAAATTATAATAAGATTTTTCTTTTGACAATTCCTACCTTTAATTATGATAAGATAAAATGGCATCTCTATCTAATTCCATTAATAAAAGGATATGGCATTTAATATTCTCGTTCATATCATCCACATTAATATTTTTCCTGTCTTTATCTATTGATGTTTAATGTCCTTGTGACCTTAGCTCAGTTGCTATGCTGTAAACAATGTATAATATATGCAAGGTCTGGAATTCGAACCTCGACCACCGCCAAAAAAAAAATCTATTCATGTCTAATTTTTCTTAGCTCTCTTTAATTAGACCTAATTGAATTGTTCAAATAAACATGGTTAGTCTAGGAATGGATGATCGTTTATTTGTGATATTAGGTTAATGCTCTTAAAACCTTCAACGAATATTAGACCACCTAAGGGATTAGGGGTTGTAATCTGAGAAGAGGGTCCTAACTCAAGGGATGGATTATGACTATTTTGTTAACTATCGTGGAACTAGAGAATTCTTCATAAGAATAGGTGCAGTATACCAATTAGGGAAACTCAGAGGATTCGACAGACTTGATCTCATCTCTCTCCATATTATCTTATCCAAAACTATCTTTATTTTTTGTTTATTTAATTTTATGCAATCAAATATATTGCCTCGGGCACCAAAATAATTTACACATCCTAGATAGTAACCTTATTGCTAAATTGAGATTAACACAGTCCCTGTGGATACGAACTTATAAATTTTATTACTTCGATGGTTTTAGTACACTTGCTAAAAGTCTATCAAGTTTTTGCCGCCGCTGCCGGGGACTGTTAAATCATTTTAGCTTGGTAATTTTGTTTTTATTTAAGATTTCTGTCATTTATATTTTTGTTTATATATTGAAAAAAAAATTATTTGACCCCTTCATGTTTATCTCCTTGTACTTTGCTACTAAAAAGTCTATCCAAGTTTTGTAGGTATGATAGACAGTTTATTAGAAATGTTACGCGTCTATGACATAGAAGAGATTGTTACGTTGCAGTATGAAAAATATATGATATCTTTGAAGATCAAATATTTAGACAATACAATCTCGAGATTAAATAAGAAAAATGATCGTTATGAGGCAATTCAACCAGGTAGTGATTGCGAAGGGAAGAAAGAGGTGATCAACATCGATTACAATACTCAACTTAAAAATATTTTAGATGATTTATTGGTGTCAAATCAAGTTTCATTTGAGAATTTTGATGTTCAGTGTGGTGATCTTGTTGGGAAAACACATGAGTCTTAGAGGAAGTTTGTTCAAATGGAGACTGAGTGTCACAAGGTTGTGGTGGAAGAAAATCCCAAAGTAAGGAGTATTGATATTTTCCCGAAGTCTGAACTAGTGGGGGGTAAGGAAATCACTCGTGTGCAAATGGATGCATGTCTTTCTCTAAGGTGGGAGAGTTCAAATTCTAAAGGTTTAACAGTGGGTGCATGGGAGTATCTGATTCTTTGTGCTAAATTCATGGAATTCCTACCAAACAAGAGGAAGAAGAAGGATGATATATTTTTTCTATCATTTTTTCCACCCTAACAGTGGTTGAAGCGTCAAGCTCAATGACGTAAAAGAAAGCGCTTGGTGGGAGGCAACCCATCATTTTCTTATGTTTTTATTTTCAGTATTTTATTTCTATTGTTGAGTCAAACAATTTGTCTTTATTTCTATTTTGGATTAACTCAGTTGTATCCCCTTGTTATGTAATTGAATCTAAACTTGTTTATTATTAATGAATTTGCTTGTTTGTTGACTTTTTCCAGTTTAGTAACAATTATTTTTTCAAGTGGTATTTCAAAAGTTCAAAAGGAGGAGTGACTTGTGTTCAAAGGCGAAGTGTACGGCAGTTAAAGATAGGTAGTCACAACTCCCAGAAATCTAAACACTGTAAGGTTCATAGCCAAATTTTATTTTTCCAATTTACTTATATAAGAGTGTTCCATGCTTTTACATATCTAGAACTTGCATTGTTTCTCTATCGTCGATTGATCTTTGTCATTTGCACATTGAGGCAAAAATGTTTGGTCATGTGAGCCTTTTTTGAAGCATACCCTGTTTATATTGAATTTATATCCTCTTTTTAGCCAAATTGAGCCGGTAGGTTTAGAACTTTTTGTTCGGTGACAAACTACATTACAAGCTTAGAGACTTTTAGGATTTACCACAATTTGTTTTATCTGAGTTAGGGATTGTAGAATGTTGCTAAATAATAAGTTTGGGGTTGCTATTGGAATTTGCAACCAATTAAGTTTGAGGTAGGGGTACTAGAGAACAAAGAAAGTACTTTATAAAAAAATTAATGAAAAATACACACAAAAATGGTGTATCAAAAAAAGAAGAGAAAATAGAATGAAAAAGGGACATATCATTGAAAATTCGAGTCACTTTAAACTCGATCGTCCCAAAAAGTTACAAATGTTCTCTAGTACGTTTACAAATTGTTGTTTCAAGGGTAAATTAAGGGATTGAATCCATTCTTTAATTTCTGTAGGAGTACCTAACTCATGATTTTGTGTAGCCTACTTATCCAAATATTATCTCATCTTCACTTAAGCCCCGTTATAACCATTAAAGACCTCAAAGTGTGCATTGACATTGATTTTGATTGACGTCTAGAAACTCTTCAATGGTAAAATGTAGATTGTATGTCAACTGTGTGTGAAACCTATTCAATTTGTTGCGTGGATTCGTGAATTGGTGGATGCTAACAAGTCAAACTGGCTCATCTTTAGCTAGTAAGGAGTTAAACTTTTGGGCACTATCGCTTGATCAGGTAATTGTTATTTTACTATCGATAGTCAATGTTGCAAATAATTTCCTTGAGGACAAGGAATGGTTCAAGTTTGGGGTTGTGATGACATGTTGTCATTACGTAATTTTTAAGACTTATTTTGACATTTTGATAGAGTTCTAAGGTAAAATGAGGTATTCAGGGGTGTTAAAAGCAATAAATTTGGAAATGCTGAAAGTACCAAATCGTGCCGCGATTTTGTGACCAGAGTGAAGGTTTGGTTCTACCACTGAAATCGTGGTACGATTTCTGGTGGTGTGGCGCGATTTAATGAGGCGCGACGCGATTTTGGGCGCAAAAAATATTTCCTATTTAAGCTGATGTCAGTTCCAGAATTAAGGGTTACGATTTTGGAGAGCAAAACTGCGATTTTAGGACTTGAAGATTGCTGGAAGGCCGATTTCATCATCCTTCACTCAGTTCATGTATGTTTTAATTATTCCAATGATTATGTTATTTTTAAACTCAATTATGAGTAGCTAAATCTCTTAGAGATTACGTCTGAGATGAATCTGTGTAACCCTAATTGATCCATGTTGCTGTGAACTTTATTTATTATGAATTACAATCTAGTTTTTATTCAATTCACTTGTTCTTAATGGATTTTTATATCCTGATCAAATATAAATATGATTTCGTGATAATGAATGACTACTGACCATAGCTTTCTAATTGGACCTAATTAAATTGTTCAAATAAACATTGTTAGTCTAGTAATGGATGATCGTTTATTTGTGATAGTAGGTTAACGCTCTTAAAACCTTCAACAAATATTAGACCACCTAAGAGATTAGGGGCTGTAATTTGAGAAGAGGGTCCTAACTCAAGGGATTCATTAGGACTATTTTGTTAACTATCGTGGAACTAGAGAATTCTTCATAAGAATAGGTGCAGTATACCAATTAGGGAAACTCAGAGGATTCGACAGACCTGATCTCATCTCTCTCCATATTATCTTTTCCAAAACTATCTTTATTTTATGTTTATTTAATTTTATGCAATCAAATCTACTGCCTCGGGCACCAAAACAATTTACACATCCTAGATAGTAACCTTATTGCTAAATTGAGATTAACACACTCTCTGTAGATACGAACTTATAAATTTTATTACTTCGATGGTTTTAATACACTTACTAAAAGTCTATCAAAGAGATTGATAAAAAATCCATACCGAACCATATCCATGAAGTAAGAGGCGTATTGGATTTGAAATGCACATACAACTTTGTTGAACAGAGTGATTTGAATACCCATATTTGAAGCAAATATTTATTCACTAATTTGAATCCTCTTAGACCAACAAACTGGGTTATGAGTTAAATTCACGGAAATCTCTTTAAGGAATAAGAAACCTGCTGGTTGCGATTGCACATCCGGTAACTTCGTCGGTGGTTGCGGTGATGAGCTTGTGGATGGTGGCTTTGACACCAACGGTGGTGGTTCGGTTGGTGGTGGTGCTGGAAGTGGAGATAAGACTGTTTCCGGTGGTGTTTGTAGATCCGGTGGCTTAGGCGGTGGTCGAAACGTCGGGGGTGGAGCTAAAACGTTGTACAATTGGTTTGGTTTCGATGCTGGCGTTGAGGTTTTGTCTTGTGGCTTCGGAGTAGGCGCCAGGAGGGGTAGAGCCGAGAGTTTGATTGTGGCTGTGGCCTTGAGAACAGAGGTTGAGAGCTTGTCCGATGGTTTTGGCAGCGGAGTAATGTTATGTTCTGGTGGATTGAGCGGTGTAAGAGCAGCCACATGAACTTTTCACTGTTTTCTGTTAGGTGATGAATATCACCAAGTACTAAATTACTTTAACTACACCTATCTAAAAACTAAAAGATAATATTGAAATTCTTCATTGATTCATTATAAGGTCATACAATGTTTATATAGGTAAATGCACACCTACAATAAGACAAATGCACTTTAACATACTCAATGTTACTCCTTGATTAGATCCTTCTAGATCAAGGTGAGTCATCTTTTCTTCTAGAACTAGGTGAGTCTCCACATGAGTGCTCATTATTTTAATTATCCTAACATTTTCACATTTTGATGACTAGGGTCTCTTTCTCTTTCCATTGCTTCTTTGATGTTGTTAAGTGCTTACTCCTTATTTTTGTTTGATTCTTCGACTTTCCTTTTTATCTATCACTGCTTGTTCTCAATGAAATTCTTCCATCCCAATAATTGTTGATACTCTTGTCATTTTTGTTGGATAGTTTCATTTCTTCACAACGATTAAAAAATTAGCTCGACGAGTAGAAATATTTCATGAAATGTGTTTATTAGCTATAATAGTATTATTTATTGTTATCGATTCATAATAGAGTATACAATATTGAGAATGATGCACACAATAGTAATTTTAGGCTCAATATGGAGTATCTTGTTTTTGACAAAAGGATTATAGCATTTTATTGATAATGGACCGTTAAGATATTCCTAAGGACCCAAGAGACATTCAGAAAGGCTCCCATACCCTCTAGAAGGCCTCATCGTCCTTTACTAGGCCTAGAATACCCTTCATATGGGCTTTTAGGCCCAAGGCGCGTCCGAAGCATGATGCCGCCTCAAGCAGCTTCTGGAAGCCTCCAGAAGCTGCCTATTACTCAATTACCCATGTTGCTTGTTGCCTAAGTAACCACAAATCAGGTCCCTAGAGGGCTATAAATACAACCTTTGATAGCCTTCTCAAGGCATGACCAATATAATACAAACCCTAATACGATTATTGTACTTTTAGCAAGTACAGTTAATAATTTGTTCAATGCATGTCACCATATCAATCATGATTTAGAAACTAATTAAAGAAGTTGTTGCCTTGGCAATAGTGTAATCAACCTTAAATTGTTTATCTTTTAATAAACTCAATATAAGAGTTTGAAAAGAAAAAAGACGTCTCCTAATAAAAAATTTAAGATATGTCCACTCCACGGAAATATGTCTTAGTGTTTAAACTTTTGGGAAAAATTTTCGGATACAATACAATGTAGGACCACTTGAAGAAAGTTTGGAAACTACAAGGTGGATTCAAATCATGGATAATGATAATGGATTCTACATGGTTAAATTTGATCAAGCGGTTGATAAAGAGAAAATGATTTATGATGGTCGGATTTTGGAAAGCGTATCAAATTATTTACCAAGTAATAAAGTAGTAAGTACAGTATTGTATCCACAAGGATTGTCGTTTCAACTACGCAATTCATGTTACTTATTTGAGAACAATAAAAATAAAATAAAGATAAGGGTTTAGAGTTTTTCAATTTAATTTGTTTGCAACAGAATAAAGTTTACATGTTTTGATTGCAGAATGTTAGCACACGAATAAGATTCTTTGAATCCCCTCTATTTATTTGTTGGAATAATGTAACTGTTAAGTCTTACTCATTTTTTAGCATTTTCTATCTAATTGATGAGCTTATGGGGTTTTACTACCGATCATCTGTGAAATTGCATCTGCTGATTACACAGGTAGGTACGTGTGGGGTCATACTCTCTCAAAGATATGGGTTCATTTTCATTCAGCTGTTAGTTGCAACCATTACAAAAAAGTTCCTACGTGTTTTAGTGTTTAGAGTTGTCATTCCTATAGAGAGATACAATTATGTGTGTAGGGTTACGTGTAGGTTCTTACTTTCTTAAAGGTATTTAAACAATGATGGATATTAGGGTTCCTAAATTCTCAATGTCCTAAAGGTTCCCTCGTCTATTAATTCTTAGAAGGACATTAATATACTCTCCCTCTCGGTAGTTCTACAAACAGGCGGCCCTATCTCATCTAACTTACTAAGGTGAAAGAAGAACAAAGTTACTGGGCTAATTTAAGTCTTGAAGTCACATGTTTCCCTAGTTACCATGGTCCGTTATTTTAGGTACTTCCTTATTTGGGAAGGTATGTTCCAATATTAGGTTTGTCACCTCCTTAAGTACCTTACTCCCATGGTATGTTCGCTTTCAGCTTCTTTCTCTAGTTACTAATTAATTACTTCATGATTAGACAAATACATCAATATTAGGTAATGTACTTCCCTAAGTGTCTAAGTCAGGGTTATGCTTCAGAGTAGACAAATCGTATGCAACAACAATAAAACTATTAGCTTAAAGATAAATAACTAAATAAAGACTTTAAATAAAATAAAATATCCAACAAACAGAATAAATGTTCATCTAAGAGTGAGGAGATATAATTCCCCTCTTGAAGCTCCTAGTGCTTGCCTTCCTCTTGAACCGCTTCATTTTAAACGAGAAATTATGAATGAAAGACTTAGTTTTTATAGGGAGAGTTTTCTCCTGATGTTTGGCTAAAAAAATCGGGCTTTCTTCACTTAGAAGTAGCAAAAATCAGTTATGGTCCGTTTTTGTTCATGCTCGGGAAGCACAACACATGCCCGCGGTGCACGTGAGAGCATCAGATGCATGCTCGGCGCGCCCAAGTCATTCTTGGGGCGCATGTGAGTGATGTCATGTGCATAAATGCTTGTTATTTCGTCCTTTTGGGTGTTTGCTTCCATATAAGATGTCTTGAGATCTGGAAATAGAATTTCTCCGTATGTAATGTCTTATGAGGCCTCTTGAATCTTCATTCACGATCTTCCCAAAGTCTTCACAAATATTCATATGTCTTACTTTGCCGATTTGCATTATTTATTCGTGAATTACATCAAACCCTAAAATTGCTATGTTTCAGAAAGAATACAATTACATGATTCAAATATAGAAAACAATACAAATATCCAAAAATCATAAGCACTTGTGCTAATACTCCTGTATTCCTGATGAAAAACCCACTGAAAATGATAGAAAAACATGTAAAGAATGATGTAAGATGACCTGTCATCATGGTCTTGGATGATTTTTACCATTATTTTTCAGGACTTTGGCTTTCACACATCCGTTGCTTATCTTTCAAAGCCACATGACCAAATAGTTTTCGACCAATCTTTCAAAGCCACATCACCAGATAGTTTCCAACCAATCTTTTTTTTTTTAAATATATATATATATATATATATATATAGGATGTAGAAGGGGAATGATGACAGTACGTCAACACTAGTTTTTTAGTCATGATTGTGTTCTTTTTGTGATGTTTTGAGAGTCAAATGTTTGTACACATGGTTAAGCAAGATCAAGATTCATAAAAGATAAGTTTTGCACAAATTGGAGAAGAATGCAAGAAATTGGAGAAGAAATCGTGCCACGATGGACCTGAATCGTGGCACGTTTGAAGCGTGGAATTTACCTGAAGATACTGGAAAAATCGTGGCACGATGGATGTGTAACGTGCCACGATGGTTGAGTAAATTTGCTGCCACGTAGGATTAATGAGCAAATCGTGCCACGATGGTTTCGAAACGTGGCACGATGGTGGGCTTTTCTGAAACCCTAATTCTTTATCTATAAAAGTCAAATGCGATCAGAAGCTTAGAGAGCGATTTTGGAGACCTAAATAGAGCATAGACGGCACCAGGAAACCGCAGAACACGCAGTGGATCCACCAAACTCATAGTTGGTCCGGATCCATGTTGGGCCATGTGTGGCTAAAGCCACACATCCCTTTCCCAAAGTTTTTTTAAAAAATAAAATAAAACCTACAATTATGGAAAAACACTTCTCTCTCTCGCGTAAAGCAAATAAATACAACATATTTGTTATGATTCAAAAGTTTTTAACTTTGGCTTTTCTATTGCGGGTAACAATTGCAAGTGTTTAACGTGTTTTTTTAACTACGAATGTAGTGAAAAATTAACTATGTAACAAAACGAGCTATCAATAGATAAATGATTATCTTGTAACTTATATAGAAATAGATGTTCTTTTGACAATTAGCAATGATGTTATTTTATCTTATTTTCAACCAATAGATATGAGACAGTTTTCATTTTAATTATCCCCGAGTACATATCATTCTTTTTTCCACTTAATTAGTTAATGCAAGCCATTATTTTATAAAAAAAAAATTACAACCATGATCAAAGTGATAGATATTTTTTTAAAACAACCATTTTTGGGAACAACTTGTAAGACAACAAAAATATATTAAGAAATATTGACAGAAAAATCAAAACAATAGAGTGAGAAAGTATAAGAATACAATATGAATATGAGAAAGAATGTTGTCATAAAAGTTATCACGAAATGATTATTTAAATATCATTTATCTTTGTTTAATGCTTCAAATGCTTCTATATATTGCATATAATGTATATCACAAAGCGCACATTAGTGTTACAAATTACAAGGAGATACTACTAGACATCTTACATTCTTGGCTTAAGAAAAAGATATAACATTTTTTTTACTAAGAATAAAAATACAACTCTTATATTTAAACACTACTAAATTTCTTACAGTCGTTTAACACTTTAATATTTTCTAGGCATCTCTCTCTTTCTATGATATCATCAAGATATCACATATATCCCATCACTCCTTTTTTATCTCTATATCATTCTCTTGTAAACCCAACGCTTTGCATGTTTTTATTATCTTGTGGCTATTAAAAATATACAAATCACCTTTGTAGATATTACCATTGTTGCCGCCATTAATAGGACCATTAGATGGTGGGAAACTGCCATTATATTGACAATTTACATGCCATTGCAAAGCACGGTAAGGAGATGTCGCCTCAATGTCAATTATTTGTCTAGGCTTTTGAGGAGGGATTACTTTTTTTGTTGCACGGTGAGGAGATGTCGTCTCAGTCTCCATTTGTCTAGGCCGTTGAGAAGGGATTACATTTTTTGTTGCACGGTGAGGAGATGGCGTCTCAGTCTCAATTTGTCTAGGCCGTTGAGGATAGTTTCTTTCTTCATCATTATCTTCATCATCAGTCTCAGTCTGAGTCTCGGTCTCAAACTGTTGTCGATTCGCACGGCGTTGCCTTATTTGAGTTTCTAAAGCACTTTGAGGGCATGTTGTCCAGTTCCAAGTCCTTGTCATGGATACTTGTTGAAACATATGTAGCAATGCAAAAGGAGGATGTTCAGAAGGACCCTTCACCGAAACATCCATATTATTATTTAACACTTTGATATCTACCACCATTGAAAGCCCAACATCATATTTTTTTCGAGAAAGGAAACTTCGACTACTATTAGCATAATAGTGTGCCAGAGTCACTGCCCAAGGCTTTTCAACTTCAGACCTTCTCTTCCCTTCCACCACAATAAAATTCCCGTTATATTCATTTATTCTATATAAAACCTTCAATTTTGTGACCCCTCCTCCTCCCCGGTGTTTCTTAGTCCCTTCAAATTTTGTGTTGTAAGATAATCCGAAGTCTTCAATTTCAATATGATTAAGAAGATTGTTTTCAGCTCTATCTATAATGAATGTAATAATTATTGGTTCTACAAATTGAAATCGTAAGAGTTTTGTGTCACCATCTTGGCCATATGTTCTTACTAATGATAATGCAACAACTGAAGAATCTACGTATTTTACGAACCTTTTCTCCAACCTTTTTTCTTCAACGTAGAAATCTTCTCTTGAAAACTCAATCCTAGTATTAGTTCCTACATGTTTGTACTTGTTATTGGGAAAACTATTTCCCATATGTAAATATACAAGAGAGGTTTGTTTCAAATACTCAATTTTTAAAACTTTAGATGAAGACTCCTCAACAAATACTTACCAAGACTGATCAACAAATGATATTTAGTAAAACGGAAACTCCCCAACACAACAACAACTCCATAAACTGAAATTAATTTGGTACGTACCTTTACTAAACCGTAAGGGAGGATATACTTAAATACTAACTTGGACTCTGTATAAATTTATATAAAGAAAAATGTGTCATATGTGAACTCAAAGAAGGTGATACGTGTGTGTGACATATGAGAACATTTGCAACGTTAGATTTATAAGGGAAATTTACAAACTGAGTATAGAATAGGAGCAATGATATATCTCTAGAAAAATAACATCAAGAATAAAGAGCAACCAATCACAATGCACTATTTGCCACAATTCAAGAAGGTGTGGCTGAAAAATAGGAAGTAAACAAATAAATCATGCAATTAAAACTTGCCAACTGTTTCTTGAAAAAAAATTGATGTTATTTTTAATTGCAATTTTTTTTGGCCTATCTTTAGTTTGAGAGTCGGGCCTTTATTTTCATAGGAATGGCCCTGATTCTAATTAAAGAGAGCTAAGAAAAATTAGACATGAATAGATTTTTTTTTTGGCGGTGGTCGAGGTTCGAATTTCAAACCTTGCATATATTATACATTGTTTATAGTATAACAAATGAGCTAAGGTCACGAGGACATTAAACATCAATAGATAAAGACAGGAAAAATATTAATGTGGATGATATGAACAAGAATATTAGATGCCATATCCTTTTATTAATGGAATTAGATAGAGATGCCATCTTATCTTATCATAATTAAAGGTAGGAATTGTCAAAAAAAATCTTATTATAATTTAACAATCTTGCTGAAGAATAACGCTTCGAAATATTCTTTCTTTTGAAGACAAGCGTATTATTTGGCATCTAATATTCTCGTTCATATCATCCACATTAATATTTTTCTTGTCTTCATCTATTTGTCCTCATGAGCTTATCTCAGTTGCTATGCTATGAACAATGTATGATATATGCAAGGTCCGGGATTCGAACCTCGGCCACCGCTAAAAAAAAATCTATTCATGTCTAATTTTTCTTAGCTCTCTTTAATTAGAATCAGGGCCATTCTATGAAAATAAAGGCCCAACTCTCAAACTAAAGATAGGCCAAAAAAAATTGCAATTAAAAATAAAAAGTTTGTAAGGTTAGTTTTATTTTATTTTAAAAGAAAACTTATAATGTTTGTTAGTGTTCTTAGAAATTGTATGTGCCAAAATTAAAACAAGTGGTCTAAAAAAATTAGAAGAAAATCCTGGACGAAATTAACGTGAGGTACATGTGTTCTTCAAAACTCAGATTTAAAATTGGGAAGAATTAAGGTTTTCCGTGTAGAACAATCAAACTTTAAACATAAGTTTATCTCTGAAATGTTGAGAATGATTCTTATTCAATGTGAAAGTTGACAAAAGCTTAAATAAATACAAGGAAAAAATAAATTGCAACCCACATTTACAAGCCTAGAACGTGGAAGTAGCTAAATAAAAGCAACAACTGTAATTGATGCAAATCAACATCTGTCGCTCTTAATAATTAGGATTATCGACTCAGTAAAATAAAGACCAACAAACTAGATTAAACTACTCCAATAACCAGTAGTTAGACCCCACTTACTCAATATTTCCTCGCCTAAACTGAAACTTATAATACCAATCAGTTTACATCTGTTGCTGGTTGAACTCCAGGCAACCCGCGAAGCCTTTCAAATACTTCTAATTTCAGTGGCTTTGTCATGATATCGGCTATCTTCTCATCAGTTCTACAGTGTTTCAGCTCCAGCTCACCATCTTTAATTAGATCACGCAAGAAGTGGAACCACACATCGATGCATTTGCTTCTTCCGTGCATAACAAGATTTTTGGACAACTAGATTGTGAAACTAATTTCACTAAATATTGTAATGCACTTACAATGAGAATGACCTATGATGACATCTCGTCATTACGTAATTTTAGTTGTATTTTGATCACAATTTGGAGTTCACATGGTAACTTAAGCAGCAAGAAAAGCAGAAAACTGAAGAAAGTGCAAAGAGGAAAAACGTGTCACGATTTAGCAAAAACGTGACACGATTTGATAAGGAATTTAAGCATGCTCTTGACATAGGAAAACGTGTCACGATGGCAAAAACGTGACAAAATTTGGTGAAGCCCTAATTCAGTTGTTTGTTGCACAAGACAAAAACGTGTCACGATTTAACCAAAACGTGACGCGATTTTGGGCGAAATTCTGAGCCTATTTAAGCTGAAGTCTTTTCTGAAAACAAGGGTTACAATTTGAGAAAAGAAAAGTGCGATTTTGAGACTACAAAACGGCTAGAAGGGCGAATTCTTCACTCTTTTACCAATTCATGTATGTATTGATTCCTCTAATGATTATGTTATTTGTAAACACCATTATGAGTAGCTAAATCCATTAGAGGTTAGGTCTGAGATGATTCTTTGTAACCCTAATTGAACCGTTGCTGTGAAACTCTATTTATTGTGAATGACAATCTAGGTTTTTTTCAATTCAATTGTTCTTAATGCTTTATATATCCTGATCAAATATATGTATGATTTAGTAGAACGAATGACTACTGACCTTAGCTTTCGACTTAGACCTAATTGAATTGTTCTAATAAACATGGTTAGTCTAGGAATGGATAATCCTTTATTAGTGATATTAGGTTAACATGCTTAAACCTTCAAAGATTATTAAACCACCTAAGGAATTAGGGGTTGTAATCCTAGAAGAGGGTCCTAACTCAAGGGATTGATTATGACTATTTTGTTAACTATCGTGGAACTAGAGAATCATTCATAAGAATAGGTATAGTATACCAATTAGGGGAACATCAATGACTCGAAAGACCTAAACACATCTCTCTCTTATTCTTAACAATCAATTTCTCTTTCAGTTGTTACTTTCATTGCAATCAAACCAATCTACTGCCTAGTGGCAAACTAAAGAACCTTTATACATCCTATTTTAAATAACGTAATTGCATTATTGAGATTAAAACCAGTCCTTGTGGGAACGATATTTTTACTAGTTCGATCGTATTTGGTACACTTGTCAAACATCTATCAAGTTTTTGGCGCCACTGTCGGGGACTGTTGATTTATTTCAACAAGGCAATTGCATTATAATTTAAGATTTCTGCAATTTATTTTCTGTTGAAAATCTTAAATTGATTCAGAGTTCATTATTTAATTTGCATTGTGCAGTGCTACTAAGGTATTTTGCTGTCTATGCAAGGTAAAAGAAGTTCCGACAACCTAAAATACGATCCTGAGATCGAGAGGACTGCAATAGCCAACTGGAAAGCTGTCCGGTTGTCAAAATCAAAATCAGTCCCACCTAGTACACGTGAACGACTACCAAATCCAACACTTGCTGAACCTGAATCAATCTCTTCTCCTAAGTCTATCACTATGGGAGATGTACCACAAAGGCCGAAGTTGGGAGACTATGGTTTATCTAACAACTGTGGTCGACTGACTCACACTTTTCAACCTGTTAATCATGTTGCTTTCGATATCAAGACTTCTGTTTAGAATGGGTTGAAGGAGAAACAATTTGATGGGACTGATGCTATGAGCTCTGATGAACATTTAAGCCACTTTCATGAAACATGTGAGTTTTGTGTACCTCCAGCCACGGTGACTGAAAGCCAGAAGAAAATGAGATTTTTTGCCTTTACTCTCACCGGAAGAGCGAAGGATTGGTTGCTTTCTTTACCAAGTGGAACCATTCAAACATGGAAGGAGCTAGAGCTGAAGTTCTTATAGAAGTATTTCCCTATGTCTAAATATTGGGATAAGAAACAGGAGATTTCAAACTTTAGGCAACGGGAGATTGAGTCACTATATGATGCTTGGGAGCGATTTAACTTGCTTATTAAGAGATGTCCTAACCATGAGTTTTCAGACAAACAATATTTGCAAATCTTTACCAAGGGGTTAACTTCCAACAATAGGATGTTCATGGATGCCTCAGCTGGAGGGAGTTTGAAAGTGAAAACCGACCATGAAGTTCAAGCCTTAATTGAGAAGATGGCTGTAAATGAATACCGTGTTGATGGTGAAAAGAAAAAGAGGGGTGTGTTTGGTGTGCGTGATCAAACTTCTATCTTAGCCAACCAAGCAGCAATGAAAAAGCAACTGGATATTCTTACTAAAGAGTTTCATAGCTACACTATGGCCAACAAACCTCAACAAGTTGCTGCAGTTAAATGTGATTTATGTGGTGAAGGACATGCAAATGGTGAGTGTGTACCTGAAGGAGGAAGTGAAGAGGTGAAATACATGGGAAACTATCAGAGACAAAATCCTTATTACAATTCAAGGTTCAACAAACATTCTAATTTGAGCTACTCTAACAACAACAGTTTGAACCCTCTTCTACCTAACCCTGAACAACAACAACCAAGGAAACCTTCAGTTATAGAGGAGACTATGATCAATTTTATGAAGATGACTCAGGGAAACTTTGAAGAAATAAAGAAGAGTCGGG
This sequence comes from Medicago arabica, assembly GCA_946800305.1. NCBI lineage: Eukaryota > Viridiplantae > Streptophyta > Magnoliopsida > Fabales > Fabaceae > Medicago > Medicago arabica. The sequence continues at coordinate 2,726,832 of OX326966.1, read as the reverse complement.
AAGCTGAAAGAAAGAACAATGAAGCCTATAGAAAATTGCTTGAAACTCAAATAGGGAAGATGGCAAAGCAATTGGCTTAACAAAGCAAAAGGGGATTCTCAGGTAACACTAAAGAAAACCCTAAGAATGAAACATGTAATGCTATTGAGTTGAGGAGCAAAAAGGTCTTACCACCTTTAGTTCCAAAGGCTCCTAAGAAAGTTTATGAAGAGGTGGTTGAAAAGGTTAACGATGGTGTAGTTGAAAAGAATGTTGAGGAGGAGATAGTTGAAAATGAATGAGAACATGGCGTAGTTGAAAAAGAGAGCAACAATGATTTAGTTGAAAATGAAAAGAAGGAAGAAAATGAGGAGGATGAAAAAAGCGAGAAGTTGATAGATGTTGACTCAATCTTAAGGAAGTCTAAGAGCCAACTGCTGAAAGATGGAGACAAAGAGCAAGTGATTCCATCATATGTGAAGCTTCCTTATCCTCATTTAGCCAAAGACTATTTAAGATGTTGAAATTATTTCCACTGCATGTTTGTTAAATTTTTATAAAAGCAGAAGTTTTAATAAATAGCAATTTAGCTATATTTATATTTGTTGGATTTTTGTAAAGTTGAATGTGACACTCTGTTTTAAGTTGAAAAACTCTGATTAATCTATGTTATTTTAAAGTTAGAAAAACGGGGTGTTACAATTGGTATCAGAGCATCCTAGACGACACGGTGGAGATTACTCTCAACTACACTAACTATTCTTGGTCACCTGCAAGTTACTCATATGAAGAGCAACATTTCTAAGCAAAGGGGTGAGATTTCACATTCTATAATAATAAGCAACAATTCATAGAAAGAATTAATCAACATAAAGCAACAACAATTCATATAAGATAATCAATTGACATAAAGCAGCAACAAATCATATAAGAGAAATCAGCATAAAACAACAACAAAATCATATAAGAGAATCAATCAGCATAAAACAGCAACAAAATCATATAAGAGAATCAATCAACATAAAACATCAACAAATCATCATCAACAAGTACTTCATATAATTACAGATATAAATCATCAATTAACTTCAAGTATCAGGTAACATCATCATCATCTTAATCAACTTCATAATCAACTTCAAATCATCATGAACAATGCTTCACATAAACAACATAAACAACAACATTTAATAATATTTATACTTCATATAACTCTTCATTAACAATTCATTGATGATTTATCAACTTGACAACTTAGACAACTCGACAACTTCGACATCGACTCGAATATGCAACTTCAACAACTTAATCTTCTTAATCATGCATGTGGTACCAATCCAGGGCATCAAGCCCTCAACTTATTTTGAGCATAAATACACTCCAGGGCATCAAGCCCTCAACTTAGTCGAGCAAAAGCTCCAGGGCATCAAGCCCTCAACGTGGTTGAGCTGCTCCAGGGCATCAAGCCCTCAACGTGGTTGAGCAAAAGCTCCAGGGCATCAAGCCCTAAACTTAAATGAATATGCATGGACTCAACGTCTTACAACTTAGACAACACAACCATCTTATATGACTCCAGTAATTTGGATCAATAACTCATAACTTAGACAGACACATGCAACTTTAAACAAATGTAAACAACAACATGGCAGCACATTATTAGTCTCAAGATATAACAATAACATCTAAACATCATCTTAAAGCATCACTTAAAATTTGCATAATAAAATATCTATAAAAGATTTTCAAAGCTACTGGAAAACATAATTTAATCATCAACAACTTTCATATAAACATCATATAAATAACTTTCATATAAACATCATATAAATAACTTCCATATACATATCATATAATTAACTTTCAAATAAACATCATATAATTAAATTTCATATAAACATTATATAAATATCTTTCATATAAATATCATATAAATAACATATAAACAACTTCTTTCATATAAATAATATATAAACAACTTTCATATATAAATTCATGGATTATAAGATTAAACCTTTTTCAGAATTATATGCTTATGATTAAAGAAGGTTAGTCCCACCCTTACCTTAGATAGATTGATTGATTGCAACGATTCTACAGACTTCTCTTCTCTTCTCTTCTCTGACTCTTCTCTTTCTCTAGGTTTCTCCTCTTTCTCCAAAACAGTTTGCACGTCATATTATTTTCTAACTCTAACACTCCTTTTTATAATAACCATAATTTCTCTTACACCCCAAAACTACTTTTTTCCTCGTAATCTTATTTATTTCTAAATTAAATATATCTCTCCCCCACTTAATAATAATAATACACCAAATAACAAATATATATCTACACAAAATATATTTCTATACTAGATAACATATATATTTCCACACAAAATAACAAATATATTTCTACACTAGATAACATATATTTCCATACAAAATAACGAATATATCTCTACACAAAATAACAAATATATTTCTATACTAGATAACATATATATTTCCACACAAAATAACCAATATATTTCTATACTAGATAATATATATTTCCACATAAAATAACAAATATATTTCTATACTAGATAACATATATTTCCACACAAAATAACGAATATATTTCTATACTAGATAATATATATTTCCACATAAAATAACAAATATATTATACAAATAAATTACCAACATATAACTTAACAAAATATCACTTCATCAAAATAAATCGACTAAATTATAAAAAGACATCTAATCTCAATAAATTAATAAATAATAAAAGTAGGGCGTTAAAGCCTGTTTATGCTAAGTTTATGAAAGAACTGTTGACCGGAATAAGGAAGTCAAAGGATGGCGAGAACATTGAAGTTTCAGAAAATTGTAGTGCAATCCTCCAAAAGAAACTCCCACCTAAGTTTAAAGATCCAGGTGCATTTATTATTCCTTGTACAATTGGGAAGCTAGATGTTGGAAGAGCTTTATGTGATTTAGGGGCAAGTATAAACTTGATGCCTTTATCAATGATGAAGAAACTGGGGTGTGGGGAGCCTAAACCTACAAGAATGACCCTCACTTTAGCTGATAGGTGAAATTATTATCCTTATGGTATTCTAGAAGATGTGCTCGTTAAAGTTAATGACTTAGTGTTTCATGCTGATTCTGTTATCTTGAATTTTGCTGAAGATGAAGATATACCATTGCTTATAGGAAGACCTTTCCTCGCAACTGGTCGTGCTTTGATTAATGTTGAGAGGGGTGAGCTTATGTTGAGATTCCAAAATGAACAAGTGGTGTTTAACATCTTTGAAGACGTGAAGCACCGAACTGACAATCCTCAATGTTACCATATTGATGTTATTGATGAAATAGTTGAAGACAATTCTAGTGAGCCTCAACCAACACAACCTATGGAGAGAACAATTGTTAATTCTATAGAGAGTTGTGATTTCGATGAAGATTTTGAGGTGATGGAATGTATAGAGCAACTTAAGGCAAACAAGCAAGAGGTTGAAGCAGTAAAGATTGAAGAGTTGCTTTGTGAAAAGTCTAAGGGACCACAACCTTTGAGAAAAGAGAGTGAAAAAATCTCGAGCTAAAAGAACCCCCTCCACATTTGAACTATGTCTTTCTCAGCAAGGATGCTTCTAAACCAGCAATCATCAACAGCACTTTGACACCTTTGGAAGAAGAAAAACTTATGAGGGTGTTAAGGGACAATTGAGAAGCTATAGGATGGTCTATTTCTGATTTGATGGGTATTAGTCTAGCTTACTAAATGCACAAAATACATATGGAGGTTGAATACAAACCTGTTGTTCAACCTCAACGAAGGCTAAACCCGACAATGAAGGAAGTGGTCAAGAAAGAGGTTCTGAAATTACTGGATGCAAGTATGATTTACCTTATCTCTGATAGTTCTTGGGTGAGTCGTGTTCACGAGGTACCTAAGAAAGGTGGAATGACGGTGGTGGCAAATGAGAAAAATGAATTGATACCCACCCATACCGTCACTGGTTGGAGAATTAGTATAAATTATCGGAGGTTGAATACAGCAACATGGAAGGATCACTTCCCGTTACCATTCATGGATCAAATGATAGAGAGGTTGGTTAGCCAAGCCTTTTACTGCTTTTTGGATGGGTATTCAGGGTATAACCAGATTGTTGTGGCTCTGGAGGATCAAGAGAAGACTGCCTTCACGTGTCCATTTGGTGTGTTTGCTTATAGGATAATGCCCTTTGGGCTGTGTAATGCACCCGCGACCTTTCAAAGATGTATGCTCTCCATCTTCTCTGATATGATAGAGAAGAACATCGAGGTATTTATGGACGATTTCTCTGTGTTTGGCAAGTCTTTTGATCAATGCTTGTTCCATCTAGATGTTGTACTTAAAAGATGCACCGAAACTAACCTTGTTTTAAATTGGGAAAAATGTCATTTTATGGTGACTGAAGGTATAGTTTTGGAGCATAAAATAAGTGCTAAAGGCATAGAGGTGGACCAATCTAAATTAGAGGTTATAGAGAAACTTCCCCCTCCTATTAATGTTAAAGGGATGAGGAGTTTCTTGGGGCATGCTGGTTTCTACCGGCGTTTCATAAAAGATTTTTCGAAAATTGCCAAGCCCCTTTGTAACCTCTTAGTCAAAGAAAATGATTTTAATTTTGATTCTGAATGCTTAAATGCATTTTCTTTAATTAAAACCAAGTTTTGTTGGACAGCCTTCAAGACTCATATAGGGCTTTCACCATATCAATTAGTCTATGGTAAGGCATGTCATCTTCCACTTGAGCTAGAACATAAAGCATACTAGGCCATCAAGGCCTTAAACTTTGATCAAGTAGCTGCTGGTAAGAAAAGACTCTTAAAACTCAATAAACTTTAAGAGATGAGGCATATATCGTATGAAAATTCGCTCATCTATAAAGTCAGGACTAAAAGGTATCCTGACAAATACTTAGTATCTAGGGATATTAACTCGGGGCAACTAGTTTTGTTGTATAATTCAAGGTTGAAGCTGTTTCCTGGAAAGCTCAAGTGAAAGTGGTCTGGACCGTTCTTGGTCAAAAGTGTGTCACCTCATGGAGCTGTTGAGTTAATCACGCCTGAGGGTGACAGAAGTTTCAAGGTGAATGGGCAGAGAGTTAAGTCATATCTTGGTGGCGACCTACCAAAAGAAAGTGTGGGACTTGTTCTAACAGTTCTTGACAGTCAAGCTAGTGACGGTAAAAAAGCGTTTTATGGGAGGCAACCCACATTTTTATTATTGCAGGTAGTATTTTAATTTTTATTGCTTTCAAAAAAAATATACAAAAATATTTTAGCTGAAACAACTGAGGAAAAAAAATTTAAGGTCCTAAACTAGGCAAAATCGTGACACGTTTTGGGTAAAATGTGACATGATTTTGCAACCCCTCTGAATCTTTGAATTTTTTTTTCTAAGTTAAAATTATGTCTTCTCGACATTGGCAAATCGTGACACGTTGGCCAAAACGCGACACGATTTCTGGGCAAAAAAAAAATTTAGAAAGAGAAAATCGTGACACGTTTTTACCTAAACGTGACACGATTTCTGGTGGTTTCCAAAAATTTAACCGTTACAAAACCAAATCGTGACACGTTTTTGACCAAACGTGACACGATTTCCCCATCCTATAAATTAACCCAACACGATTTTCATTCCATTCACTTCCACAAGTAGCCAAACTCTGCCAAAATTTCCCTAGAAGCCTAACCTACAAAATTCTAATCTTTTCTCATAACAAACCTTCATCTTTTCATCTTCTAATCATCATTTCATCACCCTAAACCTTCATTATCATCATCAACCAACCCAAATTCACAAAAAACTAAACTTTCATCAAACCCTAATACCTAACCCTAACCATGGTTGGAACTAGAAAAAAGTCCCTAGCCACCAAGAAATTCAAGGCACCTCCTAAATGTAAACAACCGGTGAAACCTAACCCCACAGCCACAGCTTCAGGCACAACCACCCCCACCCCAACAACAGTTTGTGCATGGAGAAGGGAGCAGCCAACAGGATACGTATGCACCCATTCATCCTATGATGTTGGACTACATGTTCGGCCATTCCGACTAGATGAATGAGGTTTTTGATCAAGAGTACTGGAACCGTCCTAGGTTCGGGAAGGATTTTACTGAGATGGTAACCCTCAACAGGAGGCCTATGACTGGGTCTTTTGAGCGCCTTGATGGGTCCGAGGAAGCTATGGACCATTATTTTGATGTGACCGGAGGACGAGCTCAGGATCAGGAGCAGGAGATTAGGGCTGATTTTGCTGTTGGAGGTGCTATCTCAATATATCATTTTGGGGATGACTCATATGTGGAAGAGAATCCCGACACTTGGATTAAGTGGAGTAATGATGGTCCAGCTCTTTTAATGTTTTTCTTTCTTTTGTTTGAACACTTTTTTTATGTACTTTTATTTCCACTTGAACAATTTTTATTGCTTTTATGGATGTTTAACTCGTTTGTAATCCACCCGTTATGTAATTGTTCTTGAACTTGTTTATTATTGATGAATTTGCTTGTTTGATTGACTTTTTACAGTTTAGTAACAAATGTTTGTTCAAGTGATATTCCAAAAGTTCAAAAGGAGGAATGACTTGTGATTCAAAGGCGAAGTGTACGACATTTAAAGATAGGTAGTCACAACTTCCATAAATCTAAGTTGTAAGGTTCATGGCCTAATTTTTTTTCTCTTCCAATTTACTTATATAGAGTGTTCCATGCTTTTACATTTCTAGAACTTGCATTGTTTCTCTACTGTCGATTGATCTTCGTTATTGCATACTGAGGTAAAAGTGCTTGGTCCTGTGAGCATTTTGAAGTCTACCCTGATTGTATTGAAAATTTATCCTTTTATTAGCCAAATTGAGCCGGTAGGTTTAGAACTTTTTGTTTGGTGACAAACCACATTACAAGTTTAGAAACTTTTAGGATTTATCCCAAATTGTATCTGAGTTAGGCATTGTAGAATGTTACTTTATAATAAGTTTGGGGTTGCTATTGGAATTCGCAACCAACTAAGTTTGGGGTAGGGGTACTAGAGAACAAAGAATTGAACAACTGTGAAAATTATGAACAATATGCCAAAATGGTGTATTAAAAAAGGGACAAAAACATTGAAAATCCGAGTAAGTTAAAACTCGATTGTTCCAAATGTTACAAGTATTCTCCAATACCCTTACAAGAAATTGATGTTCCAAAGGTGAATGATAGGTTGGATCTGTGCTTTAATTTTCGTAGGAGTGCCTAACTCATTATTTTTTGTAGCTTACTTATCCAAATATTATCCCACCTTCACCTAAGCCCCGTTATAACCCTTGAAGACCTCAAAGTATGCATTGACATTTGATTTTGATTGATGTTTAGAAACTTTTCAAGCGTATGGTAATATGTAGATTGCATGTCGACTATGTGTGAACCCATTTCATATGTTTGCATGGAGTTGTGAATTGGTGGTTGCTAACAAGTCAAACTAGCTCATCTTTAGCTGGTAAGGTGTTGAACTTTTGGGTAATATCGTTTGATCAGGTACTTGTTTTTTTATTGTCAATTGTCAATTTTATAAGTAAATTCCTTAGCTAGTAAGGTGTTGAACTTTTGGGTAATTACGAAGCACCCTTTTTGTCGCTAACATGTGTGATTACTTAGGCTTAACCATGTACCTACTTATGAGGCATATAATGTAAGTACTTGTTTTCCCAACTTTAAAATAACATAGATTAATCAGAGTTTTTCAACTTAAAAACAAAGTGTCACATTCAACTTTACAAAAATCCAACAAATATAAATATAGCTAAATTGCTATTTATTAAAACTTCTGCTTTTATAAAAAATTAACAAACATGCAGCGGAAATAATTTCAAAATTTTAAATAGATTCTCATAAAAATAGTTCAACATTGTTTAAAAGGAAATACGTAACAAGGAAACATGCAACAAAACAATCTCTATCCCGTTACGTGTCAGAGCATCCTATACGACACGGCGGAGATTACTCTCAACTACATTATTCTTGGTCACCTGCAAGTTACTCATAGGAAGAGCAACATTTCCAAGCAGAAGGGGTGAGATTTCACATTCTATAATAATAAGCATATAATTCTTTAAAAGAATTTAACAACATAAATAACAACAAATTTAAAAATGTTAAATAACAATTATACAACATAGATGCTTCACATAATTACTTATTGATCAACTCATTAAATATAATAGCAACTTGACAACACGACAACAACATCGACTACTTATGCAACGACAACTTCATCAACCTGACAACTTAATAACAACAACATATGCAACAACAACTTCATCAACTTGACAACTTATATGCATGTGGTACCAATCAGGGCATAAGCCCTCGTCTCTTTTGAGCATAAATATACTCCTAGGGCATGAGCCCTCGTCGCTATTGAGCAAAAGCTCCTAGGGCATAAGCCCTCATCGTGTTAGAGTAATAACTCTCAAGGCCATCAGCCCTCATCTTTTAGAGCAAAGCTCTCAGGGCCATCAGCTCTCATCTTTAATGAATATGCATGGACTCATCAACTAATACTTTGACGACCAACAACTTCAACGACATCGACAAACAACTTACAACTTAAACAACATTGACAAACTACTTACAACTTTGAAGACATTGACGACAACTGTGGTGACGACAACGACAACGACTTCACATCATAATTTCATATTCATCAATCATAAACAACAACATATAACATCGTAATTAAACATCAACAATTCATCATATAACATCATATTCAAACATCAACAATTCATCATGCATCTTTGTAAAAACATAATAAATTATACATAACATATTTCCATGTCAAACCAAGGATACTAGAAAGATATCACAATTATCAACAACTTTCATATTTATACCAAAGACCAATTTAAAACAGAGACGTGTGAAAAAGACGCAAAAACATGAAACAGAGAATGCTGTCACCGTACAATTTCGCTAAGACCTCCTTGGAGTATTTTCATCATAACTCAAAAACTAAAAGTCATTTTCACGTCAAACCAAAGCCACTGGAAAGCTAACAAAACTATCTAAAACTTTCATGTTTACACTGAAAGCCAATTTTGTACCGATGAATACCAGTTTTTGTTTGAAATTCGAAAAAGTTGTGCAGAAAGCCCATAAAAATTCACTGTCACCTACGTGCAGTAATTTGACCATAACTCAAGTTCTATAAATCGTTTTGACGTCAGACCAACGGCATTAGAAAACTAACATCCATACCTACAACTTTTGTTTTTACACCTAAGAACAATTCTGTACCGATGAATACCAGTTTTCGTTTCAAATTTCAGGACAGAGATAAAAAAAATCAGAAAAAGCAACTTATATTATTCAAACTTCACATTCATTCAAAATCATCACAATCATCAACAACAACTCAACATAATTCATACCCAATTCATAATATGACATTAACAACAACAATCATTAACAATTCATTTATCAACAAATTAACATACCCAAACATATCACCACAACTAGAGCACGAATTTCATCAATTAAATTGCAATTCAAAATCCTATCTTCTTTTCAAACCCTAACTTCTCTAATCATCAAAATAAAACAACAACAAACATGTTAAACCCTATTTCAGAACCATATACTTATGATTAAAGAAGGTTAGTCTCACCCTTACCTTAGATTTACTCCTGACTTAGCAGCATCGTTCTTCTCTCCTAAGGTCTTCTCCATTTTTCTCCAAAACTCTTGTACCTGTTTCTGTTTTCTAACTTTTCTATTCTCTAACTCTAATTTCTCTTACACCCCAAAACTACTCTTTTCCTCATAATCTTATTTATTTCTAAATTAAATATATCTCTCCCCCACTTAATAATAATAATACACCAAATAACAAATATATCTCTACACAAAATAACAAATATATTTATATACTAGATAACATATATATTTCCACACAAAATAACAAATATATTTCTACACCAGATAACATATATATTATACAAATAAATACTAACATATAACATAACAAAATATCACTTAATCAAAATAAATAGACTAAATTATAAAAGACATCTAATCTCAATAAAATAATAAATAATAAAAGTAGGGCGTTACATATAACATACATCATATATGGTGGGGTAGCTGTCAAATACATGAGGCTTCCAACCATTTGCTTAAACAGTGTTGCATCCACGCCCTGCACCTCCACATTCTTTTGTTAGGTTAGTACTTGGAACAATATGATTCTTCACCGAATTGAAATTTTTCATCTCAAACCTTTTAAGGACTTCTTGAGCATACTTCCTTTGGCACATATGAATCCCCTCATAACTTTGTTGTATTTCAATACCTAGAAAGTATTTCATCTTTCCTAGGTCGGTCATGTCAAACTCTAATTTCATAGTGCTTTTGAAATTCTCACAAATGTCAATATCATTCCCTGTTAATATCAAGTCATCAACATAGAGACTAACAACAAGAATTTTAGCTCCTTTAATCTTGACAAATAGAGTAGGCTTGTAGTTGCATCTTTCGAACCCTTCTTTAATAAAGTATCTTGCTATATCAGGCCCTAGGTCTCTGTTTTAGTCCATATAAAGCCTTCTTAAGTTTGTAGACTTTGTCTTCCTTCCCTTCTTGCACATATCCCATCAGATGTTCAATAAATACAGTTTCATTTAGTTTACCGTGCAAGAATACACTCTTTACATCTAATTGAAACACTATCCATCCCTTTTGTGCAGCCAAAGCCAAGACAATACAAATGGTATCCCATCGTGCAACTAGGGAAAATAATTCATTATAGTCTACCCTGTATTTTTGGGCATAGCCTCTAACCATCAAGCGTGCTTTGTATTTATCAATCTCCCCGCTTTCATTCAGGTTGGTCTTATATATCCATTTGATGTAACGCCTTGTTTTTATTAAAACAATAAAACAAGCGAATTTACTAAATATTCAAGAAATAGACGCTACGTCTTCAACAGAATTCAAACAACATGCATATATAAAAATTCTCAACAGTCGCAACGGATATAAACCATATATCACATAATTATACATGTCAACATATAAATCTCCAAATCTCGACACATGGGCAAATTCTCAACAACATACATAATCTCAAACAAGTAAAATAACGACATCCTAATCATAGCCTAATCTAGACTCTTAAGAGAAAAATAGAGGAAGCTTCCGCTATCCTCAAGCGACTCACCAAGCAAGCAATCTCACTAAACATGCACGCCGTCTACCCGTTCATACATATAGGTAGGCGGTCCACCACAGACTACTGGGGGTTAACTTCACATCAATCATAATCAAACATACACAAACATAGCATTCATGGATTTCATGCATGACATGTATACATAACCATCCATCCTAGAATACTAGCATCACATGAATATTGTCCCCCATTCCATACACATCATGCTATCACAATTCTAACATAGTCTAGCAAGCATATTTAATTCGCTAATCAAGTCATTGACATAAGCTCATCATTTCTCAACATCAATCAATGAAAGGATTACTCACCTTATTTCATTTAGCCTAATCAACTCAACAAATACAATTCCTCATTTCAAAGCATAAGCAAGAAAGTCATCATCACCAAAAGATCATAGAATCACATTCATATATATTACACTTCATTATTTTCACCAAAATAAACATCATCAATTAAAATCATTAAATGTACAAGTATCATCATTAACAACAAACATCAACAAGTACACTCTTCACATATTCACCGAATATCACCAAGTGTACAATTCACCAAACTCACCAATGTACATAATCACCAAAGTTCACCAAACACATAATCAATTATGACGCATTTAACAAATTCATCAAATGTATGTAATGTGCCTAGACATGACTCCTAAATGCATGCGGTACCGTCACCAACAACGTCTAAGCCGTCACCCCATGATGTCAACAACACATCATAATCACCTCAACTGGATATAAAATCCACACTATAAGAATTCCATTTTCAAAGCAAAATAAGTTAAACCTCATTGAATTCATTCACAACCATGTTTCAGAAATCATGTACTTAACATACGACCTAATCCCACCCCTTTTTCTTAAGAGAAACAAGTTTCGGAAAAATCGATATTTCGACTTTTTCAAAAGCTTGAGATGCAATCACCAAACTAAGTCCAATTTGTTGCGAATTCGATGAAAAATCACACCAATAAATACTTGATGTGTGGAGCAAGGAATAATCAAGAAACCAATACAAGTGGGTAACAATTATAATCAAAACAAAAGTAGAAAACAACGAGAGAAAAGAAGAGAGAACACAAAAGAATTTGTTTACGCAGTTCAGTCCAAATTGACCTAATCTGGGGGAGAGAGCAGCCCTCCGTTTCACTATATGATGAGTAACGTTACAAAAGAGATGTAAATGAGTTACAAGAATAAGTCTCCCGCCTAATTCTACCCAAAGTCCCAATCTCTTCCCGTAACCAAAAGACTCAATCCTAATAGTGTTTCCCAAGGTGAATCAACCCTCAAACCCTAGTGTTTGTTCCAAAGAGACAAACTCTATACAAACCATAGTTTTGTTGTTGCCTTTCTAAACTTGTTTCAGCCCCCTCTATCTCAAGGTTTGCTCTAACACAAAGCCTATATTTATAGTAAAAGTAAGTCCCATAAAATTGTAACAAATCGTAACAAATCTGGCCCACAAAAATACATAACAAATTTATGTTTGTTACGACCATTCGGGCGCCGAGCTTGCTCCCTCGGACGCCGAAAAAACACGAGCCAAAAGGCTCCAAAGGCCAGGCAGGATTCGGCCGCCGAGCCGGACCATTCGGGCCCCGAATTTGTACTTCCAGAAATCCAATTTCTCCAATTTTGAGTCACTTTCACAACAATCTCCACCTTGACTCCAAATTAGTGATGATGCCAAACCATCAACCACATTGCTGCTCTTTCCCTTGCTTACCACTACACCAAGTAGCTCCACAAGTTTACACCCTAACTCCTTCAGCCATCGGAATGTCTTCCGCCTTCTCGAAGATCCTTGTATCAAACTACACTAGGAATTTCATGTAGTTCTACAAGACTATACCATACTTCTTCAACACAGGACATCTCCCGTTTCCTTGAAGATCTACTTGTGCCCAATCACCCTTGGCTTTTAGAGTAATCCACAAGTACGCACCTCAACCCCTTCAGCCATCATAATATCTTCCGCCTTCTCGAAGGTCCTTGCAGTCCAACTACGCTAGGAATTTTAGGTAGTTCCACAAGCATTCACCATGACATCTTCAACACATGACATCTCCCATTTCCTTGAAGGTCTCCTTGCATCCAATCACCCTTGGCCTTTTTTTAGAGTAATCCCGCAAGTCGTGCTATACATTCTTCAACCTCATGAAGAAATCCCTTGCTCACCATAGAGCATAGCACTCAAGGTATTCAATAGTCGTACCATTACCGGTGTGTTCAACTCCACCTCATGCTGAGCGTACTTAACCTCAACTAGCAAATGCGTACATCCCTTCTATGTCTTCAACCTTGAAACTCCACCTCAACAGGTAAATCATGAGTATTGTTGCCTCCGCCTCTCCAGACTGATCATGAGTATTCTTACCACCGCCTCTCCAGGCTGATGTTGAGTGTTTAACGTCTCTCCAGACGATCACCGCTCCACTAGGCATCAATCCCAAGGTGACCAACATCACCTTCGTCATCCTCCAAACAACACTACACCATCAAAGCACTTGCATCCTCATAACCCTCAGAGACAATTTGTGCGGAGTTACCATTAATCTCTGGACAATCCTTCATGAAGTGACCCATCTTGTGACAGTTAAAGCATTCAGACTTTGTCTTTTTACCACTCTTTCTCCGGTTACCTCTACCTCCACCATTCCCTCTTGAGACACTTAGGCCTTCACCGTTTTCATGAATTCTCAAATCCTTGGACTTGGTTAACTCCTTGGTTCTCAAAGCTGCTTGAACTTCTTCCAAGGTAACAGTGCCTTCCTTGCCAAAGAGCATGATATCTTTGAACGATTCAAAAGATTTCGGTAGAGCACACAACAAGAGTATAGCTTTATCTTCATCCTCAAGTTGCACCTCAATATTCTCCAAGTCATCAAGGATTTTGTTGAACTCCGTAAGTTGCTCCATGATGGCCTTTGACTCTACCATCCTGAATGAGTAGAGTTGTTGCTTTAGGAATTGTCGGTGAGCCAAAGACTTTGTCATATACAAAGATTCCAACTTTTCTCACATTGATGCCGCGGTTGGTTCCTTTGCTACTTCTCTTAAGACTTTATCCCCGAGGTGTAACGCCCGTTCGATTATTTAATTAATTTTTCGAGTTTAGAATATATTTACGTGATTTATGTGATTTATGTGTTAAGTTGTGGTTTATTAGGCGGGTTATTTTATTATTTAATAGAATAATGTTGAAAATAAATACTAAAGTTGTAGGGATGTTTTTGAATTAGATAGAGTTGTGGGGCTGTTTTTGAATTAGATAGAGTTGTGGGGCTGTTTTTGAATTAGATAGAGTTGTGGGGATTAATGAGATTAGAAAGAGGTATAAAAGGAAATTAGGTTTAGAGAGGAACAGTCAGTACGTTACAGACTTTTGGAGAAAAAGGGAGAAAAGTGGCCAGAGAGGAGAGACCTGCGATTCTGCAATATTATCAGGTAAGGGTGAGCCTAGCTTCAATTATGTTATACTGTAATTCATCTGTTTGTGTTTAACCAAAGATTAGAGAGAGTTTTGAGAGAGTTCTAAGTTAGGGTTTTGGTAGATTTTGTGATGAATTGATGAGGGAATGATGTGAATTGATGTAGAAACATGTTACAGAACCTAGACTAATCACTAGGACCTTAATTCTGAATGATTAGAGCCTTAGTATGAGAGATTGGACGAATTTTAGCGAGGATTTGAGCGAACCCGCAGCCTGTTCTGCGACCGCTCGCCGTGGCGAGCAGAACAGTTTAACTCGCGAGGCGAGCAACGTCACTCGCCGTGGCGAGCAACCCTTTAGTGCTCGCGAGGCGAGCAACATCGCTCGCCGTAGCGAGCAAGTGGCAGAACGCAATTTAAGTAGCTCGCCGTGGCGAGCAGTCCCACTCGCCACAGCGAGCAATGTGGTCTCAGACCACTATAGCTTGAGTTTTAGAACTCTGTTTTGAGCGAGGCTTTGAGGGTAGACTTTTGGTTATCATTAGAGATGTTTAAGAGTTAAATTATAACCTGTGATGATGCTGTAAGATTATTCTTAACTGTTGACCTTAATCTATGATTATATGCTTATTAAGTGAGTTATATGAATGATGTTTAAATGATATTTGTGACGATGATTATGTGCTGTGAATGTGTTATGATTGCATGTGTCAGTCAAGAGTCGTAAACGATGTAAGATGATGTGTGTAACTTGTTTAAGTATAAAGAGTCGAGTACATGCATATGCATAATTTGAGACGGTGGAGCTTATGCTCAAGCGACGGTGGAGCTTATGCTCAAAGCGACGATGGAGCAATTGCTCAAAGCGACGGTGAAGCTTATTTAAGCTTAAATATTGGTACCACATGCATGATGTCTAAGATGTTAGAGTTGCATAGTCGAGTTGCATTGTCGAGTCTTGTGTCTAAGACGTTAAGAGATGATTTGTTATGTGAAGAATGTTTTAAGAGGATTTGTATATGTGGATGTTTGAGACGTATCTGTTCTATGTGATGAATAATGTTGTTGTTGTTAAGCATAGATATTTGAGTTATATATTAATATAATTGATGTGAATCTCACCCCTTCTGTTGGAATTGCCGCCTCGTGGGCAAGTGCAGGTGACCAAGCGTAGGATTGACGATGTGAGAGGCCTTTGTGGAGTCTTAGGAGCTCTGATACGTAACGGGATGGGGATTATCTTTTGTTTCTATTCCTTTATGTATCGTTTTTTGAAATAATTATGACATTGATGCGAAGAACTAATATTTTAAAGCGTTTGAATTATGTTTCCGCTGCTACATTTTGAATAAAGACGAGGAATAAATTATTATTCATTTTGTTTAAAGATTTTATGAAATGTGACATCCTGAATTATTGTGATATACTCTGATTAAATGTATGAATTTTTTTAGTTGGGATTTTGGGGTGTTACACGAGGCACAAGACAATGGCACTCTTGGCCTTGTCCACCATCTCGGTCTTCTCTGCTCGTGACATGGTGACTGGTAACGCACCTTCACCCTTCAAAGCTTTCTCACACTTTTGTTGTATTAACACCGCTTCCATCTTTACCTTCCATAACCCAAAATCGTTATCTCCGGTAAACTTCTCAATATCCCACTTCGAACCCATAGTACTTAATTATCCTTTGATCCTTGCCCCACGGTGGGCGCCAATTGTTGCGAATTCGATGAAAAATCACACCAACAAATACTTGATGTGTGGAGCAAGGAATAATCAAGAAACCAATACAAGTGGGTAACAGTTATAATCACAAACAAAAGTAGAAAACAACGAGAGAAAAGAAGAGAGAACACAACAAAAGAATTTGTTTATCCAGTTCAGTCCAAATTGACCTAATCTGGGGGAGAGAGCAGCCCTCCGTTTCACTATATGATGAGTAACGTTACAAAAGAGATGTAAATGAGTTACAAGAATAAGTCTCCCGCCTAATTCTACCCAAAGTCCCAATCTCTTCCCATAACCAAGATACTCAATCCTAATAGTGTTTCCCAAGGTGAATCAACCCTCAAACCCTAGTGTTTGTTCCAAAGAGACAAACTCTATACAAACCCTAGTTTTGTTGTTGCCTTTCTAAACCTTGTTTCAGCCCCCTCTATCTCAAGGTTTGCTCTGACACAAAGCCTATATTTATAGTAAAAGTAACTCCCATAAAATTGTAACAAATCGTAACAAATCTGGCCCACAAAAATACATAACAAATTTATGTTTGTTACGACCATTCGGGCGCCGAAAAAACACGAGCCAAAAGGCTCCAAAAGCCAGGCAGGATTCGGCCGCCGAGCCGGACCATTCGGGCCCCGAATTTGTACTTCCAGAAATCCAATTTCTCCAATTTTGAGTCACTTTCACAACACAATTCTTTTTCACTTGATGTTTACAGAGGTTTAAAAAGTTCAATTACATTTAATTACATCAAGGAATCAGTTTGGAATGGTCCAAATCGACTCAAAACCCCAAAAACGACAAAATATGAGTTGATGCACTGTGCAACTCGCCATGGACTCTAAATCACTCGCCATGCCGAGTTGACACAGGAGTCACTCGCCTCCAACTCACCACCAGCTCGCCATGGCGAGATGTGACAGGTTGCAGAAATTATGCTCTCGGGAAAAACTCCATTTTTACCCAAAAACCCTAATTTTGATCCCTCAATGCCCGAATTTGTTTCGAAAGTTTGTCTAAACGTTTATTAACATAAAAGAGCACTCAAATCCATATAAAACTTGAATCAAACATCAATCTATTTCAAAATCACCATTTGATCCATTTTTCATAAAAACTCAAGAACAACACAAATTCAAACCAAGACTCTATGGTTATGGATACCCATAGATTCAATCAACAACAATAACATCTCACAACAACAACATCAACATGTAATCATAGATTCAACCATAAATTAACAACAACATATCACTATTCATCAATTTGGACACAATTCACAAAGTAACCAACATCATATCACTAGATCATTCAATTTTCATGTTAACAACTTAATCAACAACTAATTCATATACCCAAACATATCTAGATCATATGAACAAGAAATTCAACAATTAAGTTCATGAAAATCACTTATTCAAATAAGCACTTATGCATAAAATTAGAGAAGAAAATAAGCTAAGAGATTATCATTGAAATCTAACCCCATTACCTTAATTCTTCACAATCATAAGCTAGTGTCTCACTTTAGCTCCAATCCCTTGAGTCTCTAACCTTCTCTTGCTCCTCAAAATCTTCTCTCTTCAAAACCCTCTATAGCTCTCCTTTTGAACTTTCTCTCTCTTCCTCTCTCCAAAACTTTTGAATGAATGTAGTAACCCTATTTTTCTCTCATCATGAGTTTATAAAGCCTATTATTCTCTTAATGGGGCTAATTCACCAAAGTTTCTAATTCATTAAACACAAGGTTTTTAATTTACTCGCGGTAAAATATAACAAACACTTAACGGTTCTAACTAATTACCACTACCTACGTACTAACTTAATAAAATTAATGGTTCTCACTCGAAAGACTAAAAATAACTCTTACCGTTAAATTACCAATGTGCCCTTGCTCGCTAAATGACCAAAATACCCCTATGTCCAAAATGACTAAAATACCCTTCTAACACCGAATTCTACGAAATCACATATAAAAGCAATTAATCACATACGAGCACAAATAAACACATAAAAATCAATTAAAATAAATCTAACGAAAATCAGGCTGTTACATTTGACACCAAGTTTTTTTTTTCTCCATGTAGTAAGCTCGCCAACTCCCAAGTCTCATTTTTCTCTATGGCTTCAATCTTTAAATCCATTGCATTCTTCCACTTATCGTTCTCTGCATCCTCTTCATAATAAATTGGATCTTGTGACATAAAGAAAGCTAAATCTTGCACATTCTCCTCCCCATACAATTCTTCTCCACTAACATAATCTTGCATCCATATTGGTGCACTTCTAATTCTTTCTCTATTTGAGTGTAGGTTATTTACTTCAGGTGAGTTTGATTTACTTCCTTCATTTGAGTCACTTGAGGCTGATGCTACGTCTTGTTGTTCTTCCTCAACATGTTCAGTTTCACCAATGTCACTAAATTCATAATTAATATCTCCCGAATCAAACTTTACCTCTTCATTACTCCTCCCCCAATTCTAGCTCTCATTTTTTTCAAATACCACATCTCTGCTTGTCACCACAACCTTAGCAATAGGATCAAAAAGTCTATAAGCCTTAGACTCATTACTTACACCTAGAAGCATACATTTGTAACTTTTGTCGTCCAACTTCAATCTTTTTCTATCTGGTATATGCACATGGCCAATGCACCCAAAAACCCTAAAGTGCTCTACATTAGGCTTGATTCCACTTAAACATACTTGAGGTGTTTTACCTTTCACAGCTGAAGTAGGGACCCTATTTAACATATGCACAATCCATTGAGCAGCTTCTGCTCAAAAAGTCTTTGGCATGTGTTTCTCTGTAAGAAAACATCAGACCATATTCACGATGGTTCGATTCTTCTGCTCTGCAACTCCATTCTGTTGTGGCGTGTACGCTACTGTAGGTTGCCTCTAAATACCACGAGCCCTGCAGAATTCACTAAACTCATGTGAATTGAATTCACCGCCCTGATCAGTTCTTAAGCAATATATACTACTTCCTGTCTCTTTTTTAACAAGGCTCTTAAAATTCTTGAACATTGAAATTGTTTCACCTTTTTCAGCTTGGAAATAAATCCAAATTTTTTACCAAAATGATCAATAAAGCTTAAAATGTACCTCTTGTGGCTATTCGACATTGGTTCTATAGGACCACAAATATAAGAGTGTATCAGTAAAAGTCTTTGAGACGCTCTTTATTGGTTGATCTTTGGTATTGCTTCTCGGTGTTTCTTTTCCGCATTACAAATAGTGCACACCTTATTTGCAGCTTTGAGTTGAGGCAAGCCTTTTAATAAGTTGTTTAGACTGCAACATTCTAAGACTTTGATTGTTTATATGCCCAAATTGTTTGTGCCAAATATCGGTGATGTCTTCAGAAGTTGCTTCAAAATAGGTTGGATACTGAGGTAAAAATAGAGTAGAGCAAACATTCGATTTGCTGATATTTGCGTGTGCATTATTAGTCCCCTTCTGAAATGATAAATTTTGCAAGCTCCATCTTGAATCAAAATAGCCAATCCCTTTTCTTGTAACTGGACAATACTTAGTAAGTTATTCTTGAGTTTAGGAATATAAAATATATCTATTACAACCTGATTTACTCCTTCAACCTCGAGCTTGATATTTCCTTTTCCCATCACCGACATTTTGGAATCATTTCCCAGCTTCACTACAATTGCTTGTCACCTGTCATTTGATTAGAGCAGCCCAAGTCAAGAAACCAAACTCCTTCCCTCTTTGCTTTGTTCAGTTCTACATATGACATCAAAAGAAGCTCCTCTTCTTCATCTAGTTCTGCATGATTTGCAGCATTTCCAGCATTGGGGTATTCATATTGATAGTGCCCTAACTTTTGACATATATAACATTCAACAACAACTTTGTTGAATCCTTGTCTACCTCTTCCTCGGTCCCTTCCTCTGAAAGCTCCTTGTCCTCTACCTCTGTCGCCTGAGTTGTCTTCACAGGAGACTTTGAGTTCTTGTTCTTCAGCTGCTTGCCCTCTCATCCTCTGTTCATGTACCAACTGACTGCTTTGTAACTCATCGATTGTCAAGGAGTCCAAATCATTAGATTCTTCCAATGAACAAAGAACATAATCAAATTTAGCCGTCATAGAATGCAGTATATTCTAAACAACAATTATTTGGTCCATCTTTTCTCCGTGCATCTTTATTTTGTAAGCAATTGTTAGAGTACGAGCAAAGTACTTATCAACTCTTTCTAATTCCTTCCTCAAACTTCTTTCTTAGTGCGTGTAGTTAGGCTCTTCTCACTTTGGTTGTTCCCTGGTACTTTTGTTTCATAAAATCCCAAATATGTGCTGCAGTATCCTTCACAACAATTGTCTCCAATATTGTTCGGTCTATAGCCTAAAACAAATAATTCTTCACCTTCAAATCTTTTAACTTCTAATGCTAGTCTCCACTGAGCCCCAATACTCCTTCGAACGCATAAATTTTTCCATCAACAAGGACCAATGGTCGTAGTAACCATCAAATTTTGGAATTGCAGGTTGAACAAAACTACCTTATGTAGTCATCTCTCACTTTTCTTCTCTTTTTTCCTTCGTCACACAATCAGGTCCCCAATAAGGAGCTTTGATACTAGATGCTGACCAGTAAAACTCTAAACCCAAGTATATCTCTCAAATGTTGAGAATGATTCTTATTCAATGTGAAAGTTAACAAAGGCTTAAATAGCTACAAGGAAAGAAATAAACTGCAACCCACGTTTACACGCCTAGAACGTGGAAGTGGATAAATAAAACCAACAACTGTAACTGATGCAAATAAACATTTGTCACTCCTAATAATTAGGATTATTGACTTAGTAAAATAAAGATCAACAAACTAGACTAAAACTACTCTAATAACCAGCAATTAGACCCCACTTACTCAACATTCTGGAATTGGGATTGTTTTTCTTCAGAATTGTGATTTTTTGTGAAAGATACCATTCTGAGTGATTTGTTAGTTTTCAATATCTAGCAATTATGTTGATTCCTTTGTAAATGTTTAGGAAGTATTGCTTCCTAAATGAATTTACCTCCTGGGTTTTATTGTTTTGCAGAAGGAGGGAACATAAGAGAGAAGAGCTGTGAAAAAGAAGAAAGAAGGTGAAGAGAAGGAATGGGTATTGATTTTGTTACTGTCTAATTGATGAGACAAGAGTTATGATTTTGGAAATTTTGATTTTTAATATAACGAAGATTACGAATATGATTGATGAAGATGATGAAGAGAAAGATGGAAGAAGATGAAAAATAATTAGGTGTTGATGGTGCACTATTAAATTTAGTAGACATACATATCTAATGGTTGTCATTTTGGAAAAAATATCAAATAGTTAATATTAATTAAGAGTTGACGATTTTAATGGAGAAGATTTATTTGGTTGACAGAGTATAAGTTGAGGGACCATAAAGAAAAAAATGTAGAGTTACGAGACCAAAATGAAAACAAAAAATAAATTACGGGACCAAAGGTTCAATTAAGTATTAAAATTATAAGGATAGATATTTATAACTTTTATTTTTTTGATATGGCAAGAGCAAAATGACATCAAATAGAGAGACTTTCAACTAAGTTGGTACCCTACTCTAATATTTTGTCAAATGCTCAAAAATATAATTAAAAAAAAGGAAAAAAATTACATAAAAACTAAGGGGGACATAAACCTGACCAAGTAAAACCACACAAGAGTGTACGTCGACTCAAACGGGTGATACAAAAATTAAAACAACACACAAGTGTATAAGTTTATCTGCCTCTAATTAATCCTTAAACTAATTAAAGGTGTTGCAAATTCGATGAAAAATCACACCAATAAATACTTGATGTGTGTAGCAAGGAATAATCAAGCAACCAATACAAGTGGGTAACAGTTATAATCACAAGCAAAAGTAGAAAACAACGAGAGAAAAGAAGAGAGAACACAAAAGAATTTGTTTACCCAGCTCAGTCCAAATTGACCTAATCTGGGGGAGAGAGCAGCCCTTTGTTTCACTATAATGATGGGTAACTTGACAAAAGACATATCAATGGGTTACAAGAATAAGTCTTCCGCCTAATTCTACCCAAAGTCCCAATCTCTTCCCGTAACCAAGAGACTCAATCCTAATAGTATTTCCGAAGGTGAATCAACCCTTAAACCATAGTGTTTGTTCCCAAGAGACAAACTCTATACAAACCCTAGATTTGTTGTCGTCTTTCTAAACCATTGTTTCAACCCCCTCTATCTCAAGGTTTTCTCTGATACAAAGCCTATATTTATAGTAAAAGTAACCCCCATAAAATTGTAACAAATCTAGCCCAAAAATACGTTTCTGAAAAATATTGTTAGCAAAATCGGGCCCCGATTTTCACCATTCGGGCGCCAATTTTGTACGAACAAAACACCTCCAAAAGGCAGCCAAAATCGGGCCCCGGACTCCACAAATAGGGCGCCGATTTTGGTCTTCCAGCAAACATCAATTTTACACTCCAAACTTCAATTTTGAGTCACTTCTACAACAAAAGATTTTCATTGAGGTGATTGATCCCTCGGTCAACGTTGTGGCGGCTCATGTACCATCAATCCTTGCAACAATGGCAGCAAGCTAAATGACCCTTTCGAGTCTCTAAGTTCAAATCAAACAAAAGTGAATGGCAAATCTTAAGCCGGCGTATGAATTGTCTGCTAACATATAGGCAATTCAAGATCCATTAACTCCCTGCAAAAATAGCAACAAGCTCTACACGTCTCTTTCGAGGCCATGAGTCCAACATCAGACAAATAGAATAATGAGGATTTCGAATCAATCACGAAAATTTATATGAATATTAAGGTGGCAACAGTTTGGAGGAGGCAAACCTTAACCTTGACACCTGCAGATCTCGACAATAATTAGAGAGTGAAAACATCGGAACGCCCACCACGAACCGATGACACGCCTTTAGAAGATTATAACGGCGTCAACATGGTCGAAACATACCACAGTAGGCATGCACAACAACAATTACAACACCACTATAGGCAGGAACCACTGTTGTTAAAACCCACAACGCGGCGTAGAGATCACACGTATGAAAGAAAACCACGACAACACATCCCGCATAAAACCATAAAATTGTAGATTAAACTGGTGACGACGATGCGACGGAACGAGAAAGAAAGACAAGTCGCGGCGGCACGGCGCCGTCGACTATAAGACCCCACCAGGGGAGGAGAGGGTGGTGCAGCCATAAAGGCGAACTCAGAACCACCACCGGATCTACATTTCTACATAAAATATTATGATTTGGGGGTGTAGAAGCGTGGTGGCGGTAGGTTGTGTTGAGAAGAGAAGGAAAAAAAGTTAGAGAGTGGCGGACAAATAGATCATTGATTCACAAACAACCATTTGTATATCTTTTTTAGGGTTAATACCAATTTTGGGTCCCTGTAATATTAGCAAATTTTTGTTTTAGTCACTGTAAAAAAAATTAGATTATGTCCCTCTATTTTCAAACTCCTCCACTTTTGTTCCCTCATTTAACCACGTCAGCAGAATCTGCATACATGGCACGCTAATTGTGTAATTTTAATATTTTTTAATCCATTTAGAATTTAGAAAAATTTCCATTTTTTTAATTTGAAGGAGAATTATTTCCAATATTTAAAATTCAAAAACTTTAATCTAAAAAATATTTAAAATCAACTTAAAAAAAACGTGTCCTTCATAATCTTCAAACTCATTCCGTTCTCATCCAAACTCTCAAACCCATCTCCTTCTTCATTCATCTTTTTAAATTTCTATCAAACTCAATTATTATCTCTTTTGCTCGTTTTCTAGCAAACTCAATCCCTTCTTCCTTTTCCATGTGTTTTACTTGATTCAATTCATGTATATGATGTATATCTTGGAGAACTAGAAACAGATGCGTAAAACACAAGGCCAAACCATGAAAACAAAAAGCCCACCGGCGGCGAAGGTCTGACGACAAAAAACAAAAACAACCAGCAACACAGCATTGGTGACAGACGAACACATCACAAACACAAAACAACTTCATGATAACAAAGGAACAAAACAGTCCCTCAGATAAACCAAAACAGCCTGACGGAAACGCAAACCACCACAGTTGCAAAAAACAGACACAACTGAATAAACAACCCAAAAAAAGCCATAGATTTGGAACAAAAAACGAAGACAGGAGAGGACGACGAAAATGAACGGAGAACGAAAACGACAAAGGGAGAACATGAAAGGAAGTAGGTCGTGACGGTGGTGCGGATAAGGGCTCTCGTCGCACCACCAGCCTTGGTGGTTAGGTTTGGATAAGGGGAATAGTGGTGGCCGGAGATCTAGATTGGTTTAGAGAGAGGTCAGATAGAAGCATTTTTAGATAGAGGTTTCCTAGTGATTGTTCTAATAATTTATTTTTTGTTTTTAATTATTTTAATTTTAAAATGTATAGGAAATTATTTTCATATTTAAAAAATGGCTGATTAATGAATATGCCATGTGTAAGGTGACTAGATAAAAAAATAAATAATGGAATTACATGGTCAACATTTTCTGCTACCGTAGTTCGTAGTTTTATGAAGAACTAAAAGTGGAGGAATCTGAAATTACAGGAATAAAATCTAAATTTTTATTTTTACAGGGACTAAAACCGGAATTTGCTAATATTACAGGGATCAAAAGCGGTATTAACTCTCTTTCTAATAGATATTTATAACTTTCAAATGTAACAAACTCAACGAACTATATTTATCTTTTTCAATAATAATAACAATATACAAAAAAATTCTTAACTTTTTTTAATAACGCCAATAATATAACATTATTATAAAAGAATTATTTAAGAATATAATTAAAATAAAAAAAAAAAAAAAGTCTAAAATCTCCTATTCCAATTTTGGTGGACTATATATGGTATAGATATATGAACTTTTTTAATTTTAATGGACTAAATCTTCCGCATACCACTTTCTTTCAGGAATGTTAGTATTTACTATTGTTTTGTCGGATTCTATAACTTTTCTTTTTATCTGTATCACTTTTTTTAATAAATATTCTTCCATCCCACTAATTGTTGATGCTTTTCTTGTTTTTATTGAAGGATTCTTGTTTTCTTTTGGTAGGTTCATTCTTTACCATGCAGGATGTTGTGAAGTTTGCTACTCCCTCCACTTTTATTAAGTGTTATTTAAATTGGGAAACACTATGCTAGTTATCTGTGTTTTGTTCGATATGTGTTTATCATCCAATCATAAAATGTAACTTTTTTTACATTTAATTACTTTACAATCAATTAAATTTAAAATTTATTTAATACTCGGACTAAAACATTTTCGCCCTACGATAACGCAAGAAAACTCTTGCATCTGTTGAAGTTAGTTTGAGGAACAATTACTTGTTGTGTGCAAGGTAGATACATATGCCTAGTATAAAATGATTGTAATGTTCATTTTCATTCATATATAATTACAATCCATTGCAACTATCTCTTTTCTCTTTCTCTCTCAATCTTCAATACTTGTGTTACAAGTTACTTTGCAACTTACAATTAGATACCACTAGAAATCTTACATTCTTGGCTTACATAAAATATATATATATATATATATATATATATATATATATATATATATATATATATATTATTTTGGACTCGGCAGAAATTAAACTATTACGTGCATTGATGAAAAATAACTAAATTTCATATACTCAACTAACACTCTATTTTCTCTACATGTCTCTCTTCATATTACATCATCAAGGTATCCTATATGTAGCATCACCCCTTTTTAACTCTATCTCTTGTACACGCAAACTTCTGCAAATGTTTATTATACTTTGACTAGTTTCAAGAAAATTATCAGGTATATTAAAAATATACAAATCACCTTTGATCACAAGATTACCATTGTTGTTGCCTATAGTAGAACCACTGTTCTCAACAAGGATTACTTTTTTTGGTATACGACCAATAGATGGTTGAAAACTGCCATTATATTCACTATTTCCTAGCCCGAGCAAATCATTAAGTAGCCTAGCACGGTGAGGAGATGGCGTCTCAGTCTCAATTTGAGTTTCAGAAACACTCTGAGGGCATGCTGTCCAATTCCAAGTCCTTGTCATAGATACTTGTTGAAACATATGAAGCAATGCAAAAGGAGGATGTTCAGAAGGACCCTTCACCGAAACATCCAAATTATTATTTAACACTTTGATATCAACAACCATTGAAAGCCCAACATCATATTTTTTCCAATAAAAGAAACCTCGACTACTATTAGCATAATAGTGTGCCAAAGTCACTGCCCAAGGCTTTTCAACTCCATACCTTCTCTTCTCTTCCACCACAATAAAATTACCGTTATATTCATTCATTCTATATAAAACCTTCAATTTTGTAACCCCTCCACCTTCCCGGTGTTTCTTAGTCACTTCAAATTTTGTGGTGTAAGATAATCCAAAGTCTTCAATTTCAGTTTGATTAAGAAGATTGTTATCAGCTCTATCTATTATGAATGTAATAATTATTGGTTCTACAAATTGAAATCGTAAGAGTTTTGTGTCACCATCTCGGCCATATGTTCTCACTAATGATAATGCAACAACTGAAGAATCTACGTATTTTACGAACCTTTTCTCCAACCTTTTTTCTTCAACGTAGCAATCTTCTCTTGAAAACTCAATCCTAGTATTAGTTCCTACATGTTTGTACTTGTTATTGGGAAAACTATTTCCCATATGTAAATATATAAGAGAGGTTTGTTTCAAATACTCAATTTTTAAAACTTTAGATAAAGAGTCCTCAACAAATACTTACCAAGACTCCTCAACAAATGATATTCAGCAAAACGGCATGTCTTGGATAGTGGAGACCCAAACTCTTCAACAAATACTAACCAGGACAGTGTGTATATTTATATAATGAAAAATGTGCCATATGTAAACTCAATGAAGGATATATATATATATATATATATATATATATAAAAGTTGATTGAAAAATAAATGAAAGTTAACTCTGTTATCCTCTGGTTTGCCACGTTAGATTTACAAGAGAAATTTATAAAGATATAGAATATTAGTCTTGGATCTTTTAGTGTGAATTCAAACAAATAATCACACCAATAAACTTAGATGTGTGGAACAAAGTAAGTAGTAGTCAATAAATAAAGTAGTCTCATGCAACAACAACAACAACCAAACCTAGATATAAGTGTAAAACAACGTCACAGATATATTCAAAGCAACAAAGATAATTAAAATTAGTTACTTTGACTTACAGTTTTTACGTAAATTATCAATAAAAAGGCAGTAAGAACTAGAATGAAGAGTGCAGTAGCTATAAAGAAAGGAAGAAAACATCACACCATCTTGATTTACTCAGTTCAATCCAAAATGACCTACTTTGAGAAGAACAACTTTTCGATCCACTATGATAAGAGTGATACAAACAAGTTACAAAAAATTAGCTTAAAAACCAACAAAGAACAAACCCTAATTTATACCCATTTTTCACGTCACCCATACTCATAAATGAACCCTAACATAGTAAAATTATAACATAACCCTCCATCTCCTTTCCTTGTTGGTTTCTTTTACTCCCAAACAAAGGGAAGGTTTTCCCTCATTTCTCCCTTCCCTCCTTTCCTTTCCTTCCCCTCCTTAGCCTTTCCTTTCCTTCCCCTCAAAACTCGCAAACAAAGCCTAAGAGAAAACACTAAATGAAGTTCTTTTATCCTTTCAATAATGAAATCTCATTATCCAAAATGTTTACAAATGTTTCTCAACCGAAGAAATAAACACTCACCAAAGAGGTGAAGATCCTCTCCATTTCCTAAATAAAATAGAAATGTCAATTACTATAGTTTTGAAGTAAATATATAATATAAATACACACATTTTAAGAATTGAAGACATCAATTGCACATTTATACACCAAAACTTTGGTAATGAAACAAATTGAGAGAACTTAAAATGGAGAGGATCTTCACCCTCACCAAAAACGCTCAATCCTAAAGTTCTCTCCTTCGGTTTCCTAGGTTTCTCACTCTTAAAGTTTCCTCAAAACATGAGAATTATACCCCGATTTCCGAAAATCGTGCCCCGATTTTCCTGTTCGTACATAGTAAAACTAAATGTTATCCAAAAATCGTGTCTGGATTTCAACAAATAACCAAAACTTCAAAATCTGAACAAAAATCGTGTCCATTTTTTTCCGAATCTTGAATCATCACTTTTGAGTCAAATACAACCTCTTATAAAAAAACAAAAAAAGAATATTTGCAAGCGTTTTTTTCAGCAAGATTATTCAATTATAATAAGATTTTTTCTTTTTGACTATTCCTACCTTTAATTATGATAAGATGGCATCTAATTCCGTTCATAAAAAATATGGCATCTAATATTCTCGTTTATATCATTCACATGAATATTGATTTTTTTCTTGTCTTCACCTCTTCATGTCTAATGTTTCTTAGATTTTTTTTTTGTTACATCTAATGATTCATATACCTCTTTCAATTAAAATGTTTATAATTATTCGTTACAAAAAAAAAAAAGCTATTATAAATATTAATAGTGAATGTCCAAATAACAAATAGGTTAATGGGCCATGCTATTAGGTTATTGGGCCGAGTTCATAAGCTACTCTATTTTCCTATAAATAGAGCTCATTTGTAGCATTGAAAGATACATCAGCGAAGAAGAATACTTCTCCTTGTACTCTTATTCTCCTCTCTCTATTCCTGTCTCTATTTACTTATTTTCATAACATGTTATCAACAACTGAGAGTAAGATATTAATATAATTTATTTCACTTTTTCATAATTTATAAGTGATTGCATAGAATCGTTAAAAATCGTTTTCTTAGTTTTCTTTTGGTATTGAATCATGATAATCCACGTTCCTGTTTAATTGTACTTATGAATTCACATACGGTTCTTTAAAATAATAATAAGTGAATTCTATATGATGATAACCGTTTGTGTTTTTTGAATAGGTAATTTTAATTAGTTATGAATGGACATGACTCTGACTCTTTTTAATAAGTTGTTATTTTGTATTGATAATTATAGGCTACTGTTACACTTCCATCAATTAAAATCAGTGTCTTATAGATACACAATTCCATCTTTATTTTGCAAATTATGCGGTGTTTATTTATTTCTAATTCCAACATTTATGCATCCCTGAAGGATTGCATAAGAAATTGATCACATCTATGATATAATTCTTCAAGGACTCTATTATTACATTTAAAAAGGAATGCTTCCTTGAAGGATTGTTTAAAGAATCAAAAATGAATTTCAGATGAATGCAACAGTGATGCATCCTTGAAGGATTTTAAAAACTCAACTTTTTTCTAACAAATTCCAAAAGAATTTAATAGTGATGCATCCTGAATGATTGCACAATTGAAATAATTAGATTAAAAGTTCTTGAAGAACATAAGAACTAATTGTTATTTCCCATGAATTCTTGAAGAATTCAATAGTGATGCATCCTAAAAGACCACTCAAAGAATTGATTTGATTGTATATCATTGTTTCAAAAGAAATTAAAAAACTCAAATGTTAACCTCTATCTCTTTTTCTATCTGATAATGCAAAAGATAAATCAAGGCTTTAGAATATTTATTATATATCTTCACATGGATATAATATTTTTATTTTTGGTCAAGACTTGGATAATATTTTTTTTTTAATCCTTGAAGGATTGTTCAAATAATGATTTATCTTGATCATTTATGATATAGTTCCTGAAGAACTGCATGAATAATGAAGTCATGTTCTTAAAGAGCTATTTGTATTGTTATATGAAGGAACAGAGTTACATGCATATTAAGAATGCAGTCTTATAAAAATTTATTGAATTTTAAGATATTAATCTAAATGGATTTTATATTGGAAAGAAAATAGGAAGATTTTAATATCTCTATATTACGAGAGAAACTAAGTGTAGTGAAAAATTAATTGTCTATGATTTGTATTACACTTATATTAGTGCAATGGATGCACATATTAATGTAAACTAGAAGTTTACATATTATATCAAGTTTTTCGTTGGCAAGACCGGTAGGATTATCCCGGCTTCATTATGATGCAAAAATAGTTAAATTTTAATGGATTTGTGTTGAAGAACCAGAAGATTCTTCAATCAAATACTTTTTGTGTCTTAACGTTTTTGAAGGAAGTGGAAAATTTGAGGATTTTAGTCATGTAAGTGTGTATAAAGTGATATTTTTGAATCAATACACCGAAAATATGGATCAACGAAATGACATTTATCGTTATTGTTAACTTACAAACCAGAAGTTTGTGAGATTATTCTGTCAACGAATTTGACAAAAAGTTTATTTTCAGAATTATTATGAAAGTATTTGATAAGTATCATTTGCCAATTGAAATTGATATTAAATAGCCGCTAGCATATGCTTAAAAAAATGGACTTGAAGATCCATTCTTTAGACGTCTAAAGTTAATTGTATGATTGATACTTATGAGACCATATCTTCTAAACTCTACTTTGGGAATCAACAATCATGAATGTTGATATATTGATTTGCATCAAGCAAACAAGTTAGCATAAGTAAGTCATCCCCTTATTTTATAATTTATTTTAGGTTAACAACTTAATATTTCTCATCTAAGTAAATTTTTTAATGTGTTGTGTCTATCACAATTGCTCCAATATAATGTACTTAGATAGATCTTGAAAGAATATTGGGAAATTTTTCATTTATTATAAATTTTATTGAGCCAACTTGTTTACAGCCCAGTAGGCTGATTAAAAATTGATGAATCAGTTTTCCCAATATTAGGGGGAGAGAATAAGCAGCTGAAAATATGAACCTGAAGTTCAACTGAATTATTTAAAAGTATTGTCTCATCTTCCTCAAGATATATTTCATTTGAAAAGTTAAACAATTAAAATAGCAGCTGCTAATGCTCAAAAGAAAATAGGTGCCCTTGTCGAATAATCTGATATTGCAAATGAATCTCAACCGTGCCTGAAGCATGGCAAACCAATCAGTTCCAAATATAAAAAATCCTCAAATAACAAAAGGAGCTAAAATGATAGATAACCCAAATGAGGATATAAAAACTCTAAAAGAGTCGTCTAATATAATGGATTTTTTTCAATTCCAGAAGAACTGATCAGGTACCTGAAATATATGAAATATCGATAAATTATGTCATGAATGGAATGTGATGGAACCAAAATGAAAGTAAACATTGATGATATTTTTTCATTGCGCTATATGTGATGAGTGATAATGAGGATCATGGGTTAAAGTCTATTAAAGATTATAGATAAATAAAATACTTGTAGTCCCCACACTGGAAGATGTGAATTAATTAGATATATACGATTCTTCGTGCGAAAAAAAATTGGAATGATATAATACATGTATAGATATGTTCACCGAAAGTGAATTGGTAAATGCTTATCATTTATTTTTAAGAGACATTTTCACCTGAAGTGAGTTCAAAAGATTTTTCTTGCTTGATAAAAGCTCAATTTATATGAAAGATATGTTACAATGTATTTGTATGGCTCACTTGAAATTGATGATTATATGAAACTCCACGAAGGAGCTAATTTTCAAGAGACATTGAAGAAATGACCTTATATGTCCATCCTTAATATTTGAAAATTAATTTGTTATAATCATTTTAATGATGATGATATGAATATTATTGAACTCCTGAAGAGATTCTAAGATCTATCGATGATAGAAATATTTGAAATTAAATATGTTGCATGCACAAAGTTTGTTTGGATTTAGATTTATTATTTAAATAAGATTTGGTGCATCAAGAAACTTATATAGCACATGTATTTGATATGGACAAATCTAGTTGATTGTATACTAGAATGATTGTGATGTCACTTGATGTTAGTATAGATAATGTCCTCAAGAAAATGATAAACAACTTGAATTGGTCATGAAGTACCATATTTTAGTTCAAACAAGAACATTAATGTATATTGTTAATTATATGTAATGTGGCATTTTGTTTTTGTCAATATTAGTAAATACAGGTATCAGAACAAAGTCAAGCATATGATTTGTATCTTAAAGAAACAGCATAATCAAGAAAATGGAGAATGCTCTTTTATTAAGGATGATGATTTTACAAATACATGAAAATTGTGGATTTCTTAAAGGGATTCTTGCAACAACTCAATATGAAGAAACTTCTCAAAGTACTGCTAATTTGAAGAAAACTATGAAGATAAACCAGTTCTTTCAACAAAGGAGCTGCAAGTAAAACTTTGGAGTAACTAGAACAAATATTATTTGACTTTCTTCATTTCATATATGATTGTATTTACGAGGGGGAGATATAAATGTGTTCTACCCTCTTTTTCCCTTAACCATGGTTTTATCCCATCGGGTTTTCCTGGTAAGGTTTTTAACGAGGTAGATTATCACACACAAAAAGGATATTGTACTTTTTTTCCTTCATTAGAATTTTTTCTCACTGGGTTTTTCTTTAGAGGCATATTCTCAAATGGACATCCAAGGTGGAGTGTTATAAATATTAATAGTGGATATCCAAATAACAAATAGGTTAATGGACCATGTTAATAGGTTATTGGGCTGAGTTCATAAGCTACTCTGTTTCCCTATAAATAAAGCTCATTTGTAGCATTGAAAGATACATTAGTGAAGAAGAATACTTCTACTTATATTCTTATTCTCCTTCTCTCTCTTCTGTCTCTAATTACTTATTTTCATAACAGAAGCATTTTTTTTTTTTTCGCCAAAACTTTACAAGAAAAGGTTGATAAATATTAAATAGTAGTGTGTTATATTAGTGGGAAGTTGAGTCCATTTCCATGAATTTATTGCTTTTCGTTTGGATTCTATTCATTTTTCTTTCTAGACATTTTCATGTCTTAGAACTAGTTTAATTTATTAGATTGAAGTCTCAAATTGGTTTTAGCGGCGTCAAATAAAAGATAACTAGTTTTTTCTTTCTGGTTTGACAAAAAAAGGATAAATAGATTTTTTTTTAAAAGAAAAAGATAACTAGATTGTGACCCTCTCGTATTGCGCGTAAAAAAATAGTGTTGTTTAAAGCCTTTAGGTTTCCTTAGAATATAATGTCGATAATTGTCAAAATATATGCTCCAAATACATTAGGCATGATAAAGACTTGGTGTTGGAATTTTTTTAGTAAATCAAATGATAATAAAAGGAAATGAACCTTGGATCAATATTAGTTTATTTTAGTAGATAGACGAACTCACACACACAAATTGAGTAAACCAGGGTTTAAACCTGATCACGCCGTCCAACCTAATAATTTCGGCATTTTTATTAGTTGTAGCAGGACCTATTAACTTGACTTTTTTTAAGTTAACTTTTTATTAAACATACTTGATGTTAGCTTAAATCTTAATGTTTTTTAAAAATATATACGTTTCTAAAAAGTAATTATCTAACCGATGAAAATCAAAATAATATTATTGAATAATTGTAACGCCCACAAACCATTTGACTGAATGACAATAAGGACAATTATAGTGAATCATTAATTTTATTGCGAATGACATTAAGAAATTGTAACGTCATGAAAAAAAGAAGATGAGCAGCAACATTTGTAAAGCGAAAGATGAAAAAGGAAAACTAAAGTTCCATTAAGAGTCCTTTGTGTCCTTCAACATCGCACACAGGTAGAAAAGTGTCCTTACTCTATCCCCTAAATCAGTTGTCGAGCATGCAGAAACAAATAACAAGGTTAGATAAGATTAAAATTTTGTCTTCCCTTTCTACTAGAAGTATTTGATACTGGAGTGTTTTACTCCCTTGTGAAGGTGTTCATGATGAACCTTTCTGCACCATTTATCTGCGAGTTCTTCAAGGGTCCACAGGAGAAAGCTCTGCTGTAAGAATCCTAAATTGTCAAATTCAAATAAATAATTTTTTTCTTATTGATATTTAAAGATTTGCATTCTGGGATTCAGATATATGGATATGTTTTTGGAAATGAGACCGAAGCAAGAACATTTTCCAAATTTCATGGCTAGGGGAGGTAAATCATTACTTTATAGATTTGTACCCTTGCAGTTTTGCTTTTACATTTCATTTAGTAACATATCTGTTTGACTTGGCAAGAGTGTCACATGTTTGCTGCATGTTATGAAGTCACTTTCCATGTATGTAATTTTTATGCATATCCCCCTTTCGTTATCAAAGTTATATTTATTTTCTCGACAGTCGATAAGATGTTTGTTCGCCACATTTCTAGGTGTCAATGTTCTTCGAATGTTCAATGTTATGCTTATAGAATTGAGAAGTCTAAGATGATTCAAGGAAGAATGGATGATGTGGTTATAGTTTTAGGTTCTCTTTTATTTCATTAGTTCCCTTGTTGGTGTGTGAGGCTATGGTACAATAGAACTCGATCTTTTGTCGTCGTCTATTTTCTAATTTCTAATATTATATATATGTCTATCTGAGATATCAAAGATGATCACAGTTTTGCTTATGGGCGAAACTTCTCAGATAGCCTTTCATTTAGGAAGGAAACTTATGCTATTATTTTTTCTTAATGTTTAGGTTATTGGACAAGTTGAAATTGAGTATGTACTAGAGAATGCTAACCTAGATGAAGCCATGGATGAAGAATTTGGATTAGCATCTTACTGAAGATGTTGGTAGGAGGTTCATGCTTCTTTTCGGATACTTCTTTATATTTGAAGGATAGCTAGTAATTATTCGGAGTTTATTAGGTGGTGTTAGTGGAACAGACTTGAAGGCATGAGACATTAGCAATTGGGTATAGAAGGTTCAACTATGATTAGTGCAATTGTATCTTCTATGATTTCTGAAATTTATAAGAACTGTTTCTTCTATAATCTCTATTGTTCAATGCATTGAAGTGAATTTATTTTTTTTAATAAATTAATTTCCTGCGGATTTTCCTGTAGATATATTCGCAGAGATGATTACGGGCAGGAAAATTCCCTGAACACTGACCAAATGATTCCTACGAATGTTTTCACATTTACTACGGATATGATTTTCCTGAGGATCCTAGTATGCCCAGGAAACAATTACCCACAAAGGTATTACTTGGGAACCTCAATCCTTGAAAAAATCCGCAACAAAACCCTTTTCCTACAGAATCTTAACAAATACCCGCAGGTAAATCCGCAGGGAAATGTAGGATTTCTATTGGTGTAGCTACTTCTTCCTTCAATTGGCTAAATCTCACGATTCTCTTATGCAACTAAATTTTTTCTGTATTCTTTTCAATATTAACGTAAATTTGTATACATGAAAGTTGGATATGGGGGATCATATGGTTTTATGTGTTATTTATGAGGTTTCCACGACTCTTCTGCATTATCATCCATTGTAATTTTTAAATGACATAAAATTGCTTCACTGTGTGAACATATTTCGGTTATGAAATATTAGTTGAGAAGTTACATGTATATAATAGGTTGTTTTTTAAATTGTTTAAAAAAAGGTTGTTTTTGAAATTCGAAAACTACCTTAAAAATTACTACCGAAGATATTATCAGATTAGGTCGAGCACCAGTCGCTGTCTTTAAGAGAAACCGTTCTAGAATTATGGTTGTTATCTCCATTCAAATATGGTATAAATCAAACTCCGTGT
The DNA here is from genome assembly GCA_946800305.1 of Medicago arabica. Classification (NCBI taxonomy): domain Eukaryota; kingdom Viridiplantae; phylum Streptophyta; class Magnoliopsida; order Fabales; family Fabaceae; genus Medicago; species Medicago arabica. The sequence continues at coordinate 2,690,832 of OX326966.1, read as the reverse complement.
CGAAAGGGTAAAAGCATGTATAAGCGGTGTATAATTTACTGAATCATGAAATGTACCGGTTCACACAAGCCCCCGCAACAGCAAGCAAGTAATAATATCTATGGTCTCTTTATTCACTTGATGATAGAAATAACAAAACTGACACATTTTGTTCATGTTTGTTTTATCAAGTTTACTTGAAAATCATTAGTTGTTCATTATTCAATTAATTTAACACTTATCGATTTTAACATTGCTCGGAGATAGGAATAGCAAACAACTTGAATTGGTACGTAGTTCATATTGGGATATTATTAATAAAATGATTCTGCAATTTATGAAGTATTTCAAAATGAATTATTATTTTTTTAACAAGCCAAAATGAATTATGTTAACAAAACTAAAAGTGATCTTCCTCGCACAAGGCGTGCTAAAGTAAGACCACAAAGTTCATTACAAGAGAACAACCAGAAACAACGGCGCCCGATTAACAGGATACCAAAAGACAAAATTACATAGCCAAACCCATACAATGGAGAGGGTGGCGCCACCAGTCATGATAGCCAAATGTAAAAGTAAACAAGTTTGCCTTTAACCACATGAAAGACAACAACTTAACCTCGTCTAAAATAACGTGTAAATCAGATGCCAAATCTTTAAAAATCCGGTTATTTCTTTCCTTCCATATAGTCCAATCAGAAGCAAGCCAAATAAGTCGCAAAAATGAATGCGATGAACTAGGTAAAGCAGCAAAAAGACCAAACTGAAAAAAGTGATCGTGAATCTCAATAGGATCAACGGAGGAAATACCTAACCAATTCAATATGAGAGACCATAGCCTTTCAGACAAATTGCACCCCAAGAACAGATGCACCTCCGTTTCCGGGAGCCTGCACCCTTCAACACAAACGTTAATGACATCTTGAAGAACCCTCCGCCGCACAAGATTATCTCGAGTTGGTAACCTATTGCGCAGAAGCTGCCACGCGAACAAAGAGATCTTAAGCGGAATCTGTTTGTGCCAGATATTTGAAGGAAAATCAATTCATAAACAGAATAAGCAGCGGATAAAAAAATTTGATTTTCTTTCCTTGGATCATTACGAATTACACATGAATCAGTGATTCGATTGTTACCTCGAAGTGTGAAATCTGAAAGTTGGAAACTGGAAGCACGATCACAGCAAAGCAAGCAGCAAGCAGCAAAGCCTCTAGCAAGTCCACACGAACAGTGCTCCTCCAAAACTCGGTGCTAGCCAATGAATTAGAAGTTTTAGAGAGTTAAGGGTTTCAAAACGTGCAACCTCAAACTTCAGCACTAGGCTTCTATTTATAGAACTCTTAGTGTGCTCTGCAAGTTTAGAAGTCACTATTAAGCTTCTGTAAGACCAATAACGAGTTTAGTAATTCTGCTAACTAATTAGCGTTATTTACTAAACGCACCCCTTATATAAGTCATACTTATATATTTCTCTTTTGACTGTTCTTTGTGTGTGACCCTATAGGTCCTAGTCACGTTGGCAATAATATTAAATCTAATATTTAATACTATAAACAATGAGCGGTATCTAGCAACACATCATTGCTACCCAAGTGACAAGAATGTCAAGTGATCTGACGAAACCTTTTTCCATGATAATACTTATGTATACGATTACTCCTTTGTCCTAATATCTTTATTGATCTCAATGCATAGATTTTGTCACCATTGTGTAGATCAATATTTATATTTCTTGATTCCAAAATATACTGAATAAGGAATAAGTCCAATATCCTATATCGACTTAGTTCGGCATGGCCATGCAGTTTTACAGTCATATTTCATCAAGAGGCCTATAGATATATCTCCTGTTTATGAGGAGGGACAAATCCCATCTAGGACACTCATGCCCCTCAACATGATTCATCAAGTACCCATCAACCAACGTTATGGTTATCCTTTTACAAACAACGTTAGAATGGCAACAAAGCACTTGAGTCCACATCTAGGGATCATAGTGGTTTTAGGTCAAAGAGCGATGTACACTATTATCATTGTGAGAATATCTTATGACAATCTCATAACTTACTATGTAGTATTCTCACGATGGGTCTATCCAGTATAAATATTACTCCTAACATTTATACCTATGTATAGACTTGATATCTCATATCTATGACCCATGAGATGCGGTCATCAGTCTTCATACATAATAGTCTCGACGCTTTATTATTATCCTAATTCATATTAAAGCTTGACTACGGATACATTTAAGAATAGCGTTCTTTATGATAATGTAATCTCATGATTAAGTCACACTTAATATATTATTACATGAACTATCTATTCTAAGGACTTTATTAACATTACTATAAATATATAATAAAGAGTGCCATATATTATTTAATAATAAAAGTCATGATACATAAGATAAGTTTCACATAAACTATTGGCCTCTAGGGCTTACACCAACAATATTATCAATCGAGTCCCTGTCAATGGGAGCGTCTGCAGCTGTGAGGTAATGATAAGCCCCACTAACAGAATAGCCCTTAACAGAGTCTAGAAGCCAACGCCACCTGTCAAATGGAAATTGCTTTCCAAATAGAAATTGACTTGGAAAAATATTGAGATATTGATTATCTCAGTGATCTTTCCAAGAGGGATCAAACACGATCTTGCCATTGAACAAGAATTCCAAATTAAGACATAAACATAGAATAAGAATTTACAAACAACAATTTATTAAACTCGGAATAACATACATATATGTGACTTCACTAATTAAGTTACAGAGCATAGGAAACCTCCGATAACCTAAACTATTCTAAAAAATTATGTGGTAAGGCGGAGATAGATTAACTCTGGCAAACGGTATCCCGTTTACCCCTTCTTACACGTGATGTCATAGACGGAGAATCAACCTAGCTAGGGTGAATCCCATTATCTAGATACCTCATATACATTATGCCCTGTTCACTCCTATTATCCTACCTTTACAACGCGAATCACTCTCGAGGCTCGAAAAAACTTCTTTTTTATTTAAAAAATGATTTAATGCAGCGACGAGGATGTGGCGGCCCAAATCCATCGGGGACTATGATGAGATTAAATTTCTCATCCCCATCAAGTATGAGTAGGGTAACAAGTATGTCTATGGAAGTCTGGGATGGAGACAGAGAAGGTAAAACACGTCTCTGCCTCCCCCCATTATCATGCCTAGGAACTCCCAATACTTTTGACCCAAACCCCCTACAACCTTAAATGCTTTTTAAGATGACAAATATTATTAATTAGTTATTAGAGTAAAGTATTTATTCATTTTGTTACCTAAATAAATTTGATGTTGCCTAAAAAAAAAAATTACTCATTTTTCGAGATTGAACCTAAGTCCGCCAATTTTATATCTCTTAACCCGGGACAAGTGAGCTACCTAACTCTCTATAACATTACATACTAATAACATCACATTAAAAAACTGTATTAAAAATACTTTATGAAAAATAATTTTTTATGTATAATTCAAAATGAGAATCTTTACCCGTGCCATCCAAACTAGTTACTATTGAAATCAAGGGTTGTGTTTGGGAGTAACTCTAAAGAGTTACTGAATAAATGGGGTGTCTGGGGTTCGAACCCCAACCATTGCAAATAATAATGTATGTCCCTGCCAACCGAGCTATGCTCACTGGGAAAATATATCCCTCTTCTAATGTATTTATTATGTTTAATGAGTAAACTAATTTTAATGTTAATTTAATGAATTATTTATATTTAGAATTTATAGTGCGAATTTTTTTGAGGGATAGTTTTTCCAGTCATAGTGGTCCTACTTGACTTGATATATTAGTCGTTGCAAGTGTCCGCATATAGGGATGAGAATAAGCTTGACCGGCCGACAAGGGCTTACAACATAGCCTAGGACAAGCCATGTCAGACTTTTTCTTAACTAAAGACGGCTTGGACTTTTTTTTAGAATCATATTAATTTAGCTAAAGAGGTCAGAACATGTTCCACAAAAAAATCTTAGCTAAAGAGATATTATAAATTAGAATTGAACTATGATATAATAGTCAAATTCTCTAAAAATTCTTGTTAAACATAAAAAGAGGGTTTAATCTCATTGATTTATTAGTTCGTTAGTCTATTTAAACTTAGATCACATTACTTATTTAAAGACGTTCATATGAAACAGGCTTTTAAACATGTTAGTAGGCCATATTAGACTTTCAAAAAGTCACACCCAACCTTAATAAATAAGCCTATAACTGACCGCATGCCAGATTTAAGCCTTCAATTTTTTGATAGATCAAGCTTTAGCCATACAAAGCTTGCTCGGCCTAGTCTATTCGCACCCATAAATGAAGAAGATACAAACACGCAAAAAATTTAAAACAACATAACAATACACTGATATTGTTTTGTCAGGACAATCATAGGAAAAAAAATACATTGTTAGGAGAAATTATTAATTTGGGATGGAACACCAACAATACAACGATATTGTTTTGAAGTGGTTGACTTATTAATGTGTGACATCATGATAAAAATAGATCCTCGCAATAAGTGAAAATGTTTGGCGGAATGACAATAATTTTTGGATGTGATTTTAGACATATATTACATGTAATCAGGAAAAGATTAAGACAAGACATTTTTTTTCTTCAATTAATTCATCTATTATATGGACAAATTGTATTGTGTTAAGGCTTACTGTGAATATGAGATTGGGGGCATCTTATGTTTCTTCATGTAATATATCAAACTGCACATATCCGTTGATGACTCTGATTGATTTTACATACTTTTTTCTTTGTTACATATTAATCTAAGTGGGTTGGTCTCGAGAGGCTCACCAGGGCCAGAGCTGACCTCAAGGCTAAAAGAATGCTAATAGATGTTCTTATAGATTATCAACTAAAGAGGTCCTCACATTTTCTTTGGAGGCACGGTCGTGCATAGAGGGATGTGAGCATGTGGAGGATGTGAATCATCTGTTTTTGTCTTGTCCGTATTTTTGTGCAATGTGGTCGTTGGTTCAGTCTTGGCTTTGCGTAGTTGGGGTCGAATCTCAAGTTATTTCAGACCACTTCTTGCAATTCATTAATTATGCAGGTGGTTTGAGATCGCGGTGCTCGTTTTCTCACCTGATTTGGCTCTTGTGTGTTTGGGTTTTATGGAATGAGCGAAATGATAGAGTTTTCAGAAATAAACAAAGCTCTCTGCCGCATATGTTAGATAAAGTAAAATCATATTCCTTGTGGTGGTTCAAAGCTAGTAATATTTTTTTTAGCTTTGGTAATTATAATTGGTGGTCGAACACGTTCTTATGTATTAGTATCGACTGACTGTTTTGAAATACTGACTAGACTATGTTTCTCTCCATGATTGTTATGGCACAACTTGTGCTGCAGCAATTACGTTTCCGGTATTAATATATTCCATTTTTGTTTGTTAAAAAAAAACAATTGAAGTTGAACCTACGACCTTGCATATGAGTCAAATGTGTGCCAGTTGAGTCTACCTTTATTAGCATACGGAAATACAACTATATAGTATATATTTTTACAAAAACTATACAATATTACTATTAACTTGATAATTTATGCTAAATTTATTATAAATTATGCTGATTTATTTGTCAAATAACTTAAATATACACTAATTTTTTGTGAAATGTATTATATTTTTCTATAAACTAATTTCCTATTTAACTTAAAATAATATTATTTAAACTAATTTCCCTTTTGACACGGGTATCATACTGATTCTTGACAAACATCAATTACTCAGTAGTAAAAGAAAAAAGAAAAAATAGCAAACGTAAATTAATATCTTGTCTATGACATTGACAACACTTTTTAAGCCAACAAGTGAAGATCGTTTACTAAAAGTCGCTAAGGCAACAATTAATGGCTGTTGCCGTTCAAATTGAAAATAATGTTACCATTATAATTTCCTCTAATCACACCTGCATTACTAATCATAAGTTCTCTCATTTGTCTAGGCCGTTGAGGATAGTTTCTTTCTTCATCATCATTCTCAGTCTCGGTATCAAACTGCTGCCGATTCGCACCACTATGTTGCCTTATTTCAGTTTCAGAAGCACTTTGAGGACATGCTGTCCACTTCCAAGTCCTTGTCATGGATACTTGTTGAAACATATGAAGCAATTCAAAAGGAGGATGTTCAGAAGGACCCTTCACCGAAACATCCAAATTATTATTTAACACTTTGATATCTACCACCATTGAAAGCCCAACATCATATTTTTTCCAATAAAAGAAACCTCGACTACTATTAGCATAATAGTGTGCCAAAGTCACTGCTCAAGGCTTTTCAACTCCAGACCTTCTCTTCTCTTCCACCACAATAAAATTCCCGTTATATTCATTTATTCTATATAAAACCTTCAATTTTGTGACCCCTCCTCCTCCCCGGTGTTTCTTAGTCCCTTCAAATTTTGTGGTGTAAGATAATCCAAAGTCTTCAATTTCACTTTGATTAAGAAGATTGTTTTCAGCTCTATCTATAATGAATGTAATAATTATTGGTGCTACAAATTGGAAGCGTAAGAGCTTTGTGTCACCATCTCTGCCATATGTTCTCACTAATGATAATGCAACAACTGACGAATCTATGTATTTCACGAACCTTTTCTCTAACCTTCTTTCGTCAACGTAGAAATCTTCTCTTGAAAACTCAATCCTAGTATTAGTTCCTACATGTTTGTACGTGTTATTGGGAAAACTATTTCCCATATGTAAATATACAAGAGAGGTTCGTTTCAAATACTACCTCGGTACCTTTTTAATTGTCACTTTTTAACATTTTACACAAACCAAGACAATCAATAAATTTTATAACATTTAATACAATAATTTATACTTTTACTATAATAACCTTATTTATTTAATATATCATTTCATATTTTAGCGCTAGCTACAACAATTATGACCTAATGCAACGCCACTTTTATAGGAGTTCAAATAATCCGTTTTCTAAAAGGACAAAGGCAACGCAGTTTTAATTGGTAGTCCTAGCTGTTTATATTAACTATTAAAAAACAAAAGGTAATATTGCTAAAACAGCATTTAATGTTGTATTGAACTTTAAAAATGACACTCAAATAGAAACCAAAAATTTCTATAAAACAAACATTTTAAAAAGGAACAGATGGAGTACTTATCAAGACTCCTCACCAAGTAATATTTAGTAAAACGGCATGTCCTGGACAGTGGAAACCCAAACTCCAACGCAACAACTCCATAAACTGAAATTAATTTGGTACGTACCTCTACTACACCGTAAGGGAGGATATATTTAAATACTAACTAGGACCGCCTATATATGTTTATATAAAGGAAAATGTGTCATATGTGAATTCAATGGAGGTGATATACATATATAAGTCAGCTGAAATTTTTTGGCAGCTAACTCTGCTATATATCCTCTGATTTGCAAGTTGCAATGTTAGATTTATAAGGGAAATTTATAAATAGAGTATAGAATATAGGCTTGTCTTCTAAAAAGAGAATATTTCCAAGCGTTATTCTTCAGCAAGATTATTAAATTATAATAAGATTTTTCTTTTGACAATTCCTACTTTTAATTATGACAAGATGGCATCTATATCTAATTCCATTAATAAAAAGATATCGCATCTAATATTCTCGTTCATATCATTCACATTATATTGATTTTTTCTTTGCCTTCACCTATTCATGTCTAATGTTTCATACATCTCTTTAATTAAAATGTTAATAATTATTCTTTACAAAAAAAATGTTGATAAATAGTAGTGTGTTATATTAGTGGGAAGTTGAGTCCATTTCCATGAATTTATTGCTTTTCGTTTGTTTTATTAATTTTTCTTTCTAGACATTTTCATGTCTTAGAACTAGTTTAATTTATTAGATTGAAGTCTCAAATTGGTCCTTAAAAAAACTCTGGAACTCAAGTTAATTCCTCAATAAAAACAACAGCTTTGGTCGGAATTGCAGCAAGATATTACGAGGTTTGTCACGGAGTTTCATCGGAATGGCAAGCTCACAAAAGGAATTAATTGTAAGTTTATTGATATTATTCCAAACATGGACATCCCGCAAAGGTTGAATGATTTTCGTCCTATATCCTTGGTGGGGAGTTTGTATAAGGTGTTAACGAAAGTGTCGGCTAATAAGTTACGTAATGTTATATTGGAAACTTTGTATCGCCCTCTCAATCCGCTTTTGTGAAGGGTCGACAAATTTTGGATGACATTTTTATTCAAAGTATATTTTAAAAAAGATTATGACTCTGTTTGTTGGGATTATCTGGACAAGGTTATGGGGAAAATGATGTTTCCAAATTTGTGGAGGAAGTGGATCAATTGGAATGCATTGGTATTTGGTACGTTACGGATACCGTTTTTCGTTTCGGTGAGTGGTAACCCAATTGATGAGTTCCCTTTAGAAAGAGGTTTGCGTCAAGGTGACCCTCTTTCACCCTTTATGTTTTTGTTAGCTGCCGAAGGTTTTAATGTTATAAGGAAAGCCTTGGTTGCAAATAATATCTTTACAGGATATAAAGTTGGTGGTGCGGCCAGTATGTCTATATTTTTGCGGCCGGTGTGTCTATATTTTATGCGGCAGTCGTCCATATTTTTGCGGCAATGTCAGGGTTGAAGGTAAACTTTCATAAGAGTATGCTGACAGGAATTCATGTTGGTGAGTCGTGGCTTCATGAAGCGGCTTCTGTGTTGAGATGTAGGGTTGGTAATGTGCCTTCTGTGTATTTGGGCCTTCCGGTTGGGGGTGATCCTTGCCCAGTTTTAGGGACCCCTTGCTTGCTCGTATTAATAGTCGTTTCTCTGGGTGAAAAAGCTATCATTTATCTATTGGTGGGCGTTTGATTCTGCTTAAGTTTGTCTTGACCTCTCTCCCTATCTATGCTCTTTCCTTCTTCAAGGCTCCCGCATGTATCATTTCCTCTATTGAATCTCTTTTGAATTGTTTTTTTTTGGGAGGGGGTGACGAAACTAGGAAAATTACTTCGATTGATTGGAATATTATTTGTCTGGATAAGGAGTTAGGGGGTCAGTAGAACTAGGGAATTGATTGTTGCCTTGTTGGATAAGTGATGTTGGCGTATGTTGCATGAAAGGGAGGGTTTGAAGTTTAAGGTTTTGGCAACAAGGTATGGTGTGGTTGGGGGAAGCTGAAGGAGGAGGGTAGAAGAGGTTCTAGTTGGTGGAAGGAAATGGTGGAGGCGCACAGGTGGATGGGTGGTTTGACGAGAACATTAGGTGGACTGTGGGTAACAGTTTTAATTCTTTCTTCTGGACGGATAGGTTAAACTTCACGGTTCTCTTATGCAACTAAACATTTTCCATATTGTTTTCCATTTTAATACATCTTTAGAAATATGTTTTACGTGTCTTTTATCAAATTTCCAAGATTCTTCTGAATTATTGTTAATTTTAATAGCCCGTGCTTTTTTTTCCCAGTGCCCCAAATTTATTGTCCTAATTAATCAAACTATATTCTTCAAATATGCTAAAGTTTCATTCTTTTCTCTTATTACTTTATATTGTAGTGCTTGGTGATGGTTTTTATATAATCAACTAAATTAATTGACTTAATTTGATAGGTCACAATTTTTTTTTTTTTAAGGAATTTGAAACCAGTTGTTAATTTGGTTTTCACATATTTCTATCGAAATTCCAGAAAGGATTTGAAATATTTGCTTGCTGTTCTTTGTGCTTTGTTAAGAATATGAAATAGTTTGGTTTCACTATAGCATTTCAAATTTTTATTTGTTTCTTTTCTTTGATAATCAGATCAAAAGTTTCCATCTTTTTGCATTACTATTGAGAAAGGCACATTACACTAAAACTAACAACAATAAAAGGAAATTGGGATGTAGTTATACCAAATTCACAAGCTTCTCCTTCACCAACTTGCTTCAACTCAAACAAAACAACTATTTCTCAAAAGCTACCCTTCTTTCTGCTTTTGTCATAATATGCAATTATAAATCTTCATTTGTCTCTAGTCTCCAAAGCTGCTCTTTTTTTTATATTTTAATTTTAGGCATTTAAATAAATTTGGTCGACCTTGTATTCATTTGTCTCTAGTCTCTATTGTCGTAAATGGATCATGTGTCTTCGGTTGTCTCTGGTATCACATTTCTATTCGTGTCTCCCATCTTAAACTAGTGGACGTCGAGGGAAGACGAGTTTGAAAAATGGAGGTAGTGGTTTCAAGCGGACCATGGAGGGAGAGTGAGATAGATCGGAGTTGAGCTTTGAGAGTGGTCGTAAGAAATAAGATGAGACGATCTCCTGGTTTGAAACAGATATACATATATTCATATCGTGTTTGTTACATTTTTTAATATTTAAATTTATTCTTATCTATTTGTTACATGTGTTATTTGTATTTAATATTAAGGGTATTTTTGAAAAGAAAATTTCAACCCAAAAGTATGCTGAAAGGGGCAGTATGTTTTTATGCGCACCATTCATTTCCTGTTCATCATATGTTGGTTTCACTGTTGATTTAATTTCTTACTAGCTTTACTCCTTAGATGATATTATAATTAATTAAAATAACTTCAAATAATGAGTTAATCATCATGTTTGGTATTTAAAATATATTTATAAAATTATAGAATGACAAATAAATCTTTAAAATTTAAGATTATGATTCTTTTTTGAGGAAAAGATTATGATTCTATCAAGTCTATCTATAAATCTTTAAAATTTAAGATTATGAAAAGTACTTTTCAACGGATGTGAAAACTCTTTTTTTATTTTGACTTTCAGATATATTCTATTCTATTTGACATTGGGAGACAAACAAGTAGCACTTCTATCACAAGCGGGTTCTCAGAAAAACTTTTATTGGAACAGATAGAGAAGAATAATTTGACTAAACAAAAAAGTGTCTGCATCCAAAAAAAGTTTCAAATTGCACCATACCTTAAGTCAATTGTGGAAGTGGTGGACAGATAGTGAAAGTAATATGACACAAGAGTAAAAAAAAATAAAAAATGGTGCAGTATATTATTTATTTTTATCTTATTCCACTTCCACTTATTTATAAACAGAGAAGCATATAGGTAAGAAAAAAAGCGTGACTTGATTCTCTTATTAGAAGTATGTGGTAGATGCTACGAATAAGATTGTCGTGTAATCAATCTACGTTGGCACAAGGGTTCAAACTCGCAATATTCCATTCATCGGGTCTCCATATGTGTAAGCTCAGTGAGGCTATATAATTATTAAGTTGCTCCTTTTAGCATGAAATCCAAACTCTTACTCAAGCTTTACTCTAAGTGAGACTTTATCCATTAAGATTGTTTTCATTCTCAACGAGTGTTTGTTTTCACATTTCTGAGGTTGTTTCATTCAAACCGTTATAGCAACTTCCAAAGGAACCTTATACTTTTTCTTAACAATAATGCTTCATTTAGAAATTGCTTACATTAGGACATATTATGAATTCTATTTAAGAGACAAAGCATGTAAATTGCTTAGGATTATGTAAGAATCATATGCATTATAGTATAGTATGATGAATTTGCTTAGGATTATGTAAGAATCATGACTTTTGTTGGATAATGAAATTTGAATGGAATATGTTATGTATGGATTTTTAAAAGTTGAAGTTTGTAGGTAATTAAAAAAGTATTTTTCTTTGAAAAAAAATTAATTCAAATATTTATGGGTACTCGTGAATATCCGTGCGTATCTAAATACATGTGGAATACCCATATAGAGATACCCGCACGGGCACGAATACGGGTACCATATTTATCTAACAGGCCGGGGACGGATATTATACTACTCGTATTCATGGATACCCATTGACATCCCTAAGTAAGTCTAACAAAGTATAATAGCTTGCAGCACAATCACTAGTGCAAAAAACATTTATTAAATCAAGCATTTTAAATGGGTTGCTATCCACATGATTTAAAAAGTTGGGTCTAAGGAAAGTTTTTAACTTCTAATATAATAAATTGTTTGACCCCATTTAAAAACTATTTATTAAATTCAAAGCCTCCAAATCGTGAAAATGAAACACAACTCCTAAAAAAAAATTCACTTTCCCTTTTCCCCATCACTCTCCCTTTTCCCCCTCACTCGTGAAACCCAATCTGAAAACACAAACCCACCGTTCCGTCTTTTCCGTCGTTTCAATCCAAGGTTCTGTCGTTCCATCTGAAAACTCAATCGTTTCCGTCGTTCAAATCTGAAACCCCACCGTTCAATCTGTCGTTCAATCCCACTGTTCTCAATCGTTTTGCCGTTGTTCTCAATCGTTTCCCCACCGTTCTAAATCGATTCCCACCGTGAACCCAAACTCAAACCCCAAATTATGAGGTTTCTGAATTTGAATGTGTAGATGGTTCCTAAATCTTTGTTGAGGTAAGTTTTATTTTTTGATTGTTTTTTATGATTAGTGTTATGTGCGATTTTGAATTTGTAGATTGTTGTGATTAATGTTTGGTTTTTTTGTCTGTGCATGAATGGGATTGGAAGACGAATTCCGACAATTCTTCGGAACCATCAAACTGATGACGGGTGCTGAGGTAATCATTCTAAATCCATTTTCATTTCTGGAAGATTTCAGTGTTTGTTCAAGCAAGATCTATGTTAACAAGAGTATTTATATTTATGAAAACCAATTTCAGTGTTGAGCACTCACAAAGTGTTTAAGAAAATGTCTCAATAAGAAAATGGATGATATTGATTTAGAACAATGTGAGTGATTTATATGTAGTGATTTATATTTCTATTTTCTATTTGTTAAAAGAAATAAGGGTTGAAGTTATTCACTCTTAACTGTTATGGTATCACTCTTCAAATTATGTATTCATTTTTCCTTGGTTTTTTTTTAATATTGAAATGATTCATGGATTGTTTATAGGTGATTTATGCTTGATTTTTTTGTCCCAAAAGCTATGGAGCAAGACTACTTTTGAAATGGTTAGTTTATCCTTTTCTTAGCCTGATAATGAAACTAATGTTTTTTCAGATCTTTGAAACATTTGTATGATTTACGGTTACCTCTTGACTAATTGCTATTATTTAAAAATCCATTTTGTCATGTGCTAATATTAATATCTTTTTTCTTTCAACTTGACTTTTAGTTCATTTTTAGGCCTAAGCATCATGACATTCTATAAGACTTTAGACAAAGGATAAACAATGTGCACAACCATATAACTGTGATGGTTCACCACTTTGTGTTTCAATATATTGGTAAGTCATTTTTTTTACTTTGTTTGTTTAAGGAGAGAAAATGAATACATTTTCCGAGTTCAACTCATATATGCTTTGGGTTAATAGTGTTTTTCACCCCTGTAATTTAAACTATTTCCGGTTTTCGCCCCTGTAAAATTTTCGGTTTGATTTGCATCTTTGTAAAACTTTTTTTTCCGGAAAACACCCCTCCTCCATCCAACTCAGCAATTTCTCTTATGTGGCGCTGACTTGGTTTTTTTTATTATTTTTTAATTGGCCACGTCATATTTAATTATTAAAATATACAAAAAATAATATAAATTCATTTATATTAATTTAAAAATAAAAAATAATTTAAAAAAATTGAAAATTAATTTTTGAAAATAAAAAATTGTAAAAATTAGAAAAAAAAATTAAGGAATTTTTTTTTAAAAAACTGAGATTTTTTTCAATAAAAATTAAAAATCGATTTTGAATTTTTTTTGAAAAAATCTCAGTTTTTTTAAAAAAAAATTCCTTAATTTTTTTTCTAATTTTTACAATTTTTTATTTTCAAAAATTAATTTTTTTAAATTAATATAAATGAATTTATATTTTTTTTTTATATTTTAATAATTAAATATGACGTGGTCAATTAAAAAATAATAAAAAGAAGCCAAGTCAGTGCCACATAAGCGAATTTGCTGAGTTGGATGGAGGAGGGGTGATTTTCGGAAAAAAAAAGTTTTACAAGGATGCAAATCAAACCGAAAAATTTACAGGGGCGAAAACCGGAAATGACCTATATTACAGGGGTGAAAAACACTATTAACCCTATATGCTTTTGTTTTACAATGTATTGTTGTTGAACTTTTATGATTAGAATTAGTTTTAAATTCAATTGAACGTGTAATAGGTGATTGAAAAATCTTTTTAGACTCTTATCTAACCCCTTTTTTATTACAGCTATGTTGTTCGGCTACCTTTAAGTATTTCTACAACTCATTGGTTCAAATTGAGTTTTATTTTTTATTTCTTGAAGCTATTTTTTATGCTTGGTTTGAAACAAGAGTAACTGTTTTTCAGATTTCTTCAACTATGTTGTAGTTTTAAAGATTTTCTTCTCTTTTATGTTTACACTTCTATTCTTATGATTATATTTTTTAAATCTCTTATTACTTACTCTTTTTGTCTGTGTCAAAGTTGGAATTACAAGATGTAGTTAATCTATTTGCTGAAGTTAATCAAAGAAGCTATGTTTATCTTCATGATGCTATATCAAAGATTTTGGAGAATACAACTTTTAAAAAATTCTTCGCATACATTATGATTAAGGTCACATGCTAATCGCCTACTCTTTATAACCTTGCTTACATGATTTATGCAAAAATGAAGTAACATTCACTTAAATGAAGTTTTTTTCTCTTTCTATTTAAAGCCAAATAAACTGAAGAAGCTAAATATATGACTAGGCCACAAATAGTCAATTTTGTGACACCTTGAAACTAAAATTATATGGTTGTAAGAGATGAGGAACATGGTGCTTTGTTTTCTATCTCATTGGCCTTTCTTTACCTAATGTGAGTTGATGTCTTGCCTTTTATATGGAAGCATAATATAGTAGTTTGGCTTGTCAATCACACTTTTGTGCATTGCCTATAGAGGCCTGCATTTCATCACTAGTGCATCACTATTCTTTCTTTTGAATTTGTCTTTCCAATTTTATGCAATGCTATTTTCATCTTTAGCAATTAACTTAACAAGCCTTTTATGTTTAGAATTATGTCAATTAAACAAATATGAAATTTCTAATAACTATGAAACGTTTTGCACGTATGTTGGTCTAAAGGCATGCATAACTCAATTACCTGATAATGGATATGGAGCGAATATTACTAACTAGCCTTCACGCCTCCATCAACCACCAGAAAGGCTTCAAAGCATCAAAATGGATGCTACTATATCCAGGCATGAGCTCGTTAGGGCTGAATCAAAATATTTGAATGAAATAGTAGATAGTTATGTGCGAGCTTTCCGTTGGAAGGAGTACAACTTAAGAAATGTAATGGACATGAGAGCAGGATTTGGAGGGTATAGTAGTGTGCTTTTTCTTAATTTGATTTTTATATTTTATTCCATTGACTGTTATCAGATGTAAAATGATTCTGGAACGTTCATTGACTAAACTTTATTTACTTCCTGCCGAACTCCGGATGACCAGAGGCCCTTCCCTTGGGAACAAGAGTGTTAAGCCCAAAAAGAAAAGAATATTTGTCTAACCTTTTAGTTTTCTGCGTGTGTTATGAGTTAACTTCCCTTTTGACAATGACAGGTTTGCTGCAGCAATGCATGATCTCCAGATTGACTGTTGGGTTATGAATGTTGTTCCTGTTAGAGGATTCAATACCTTGCCAGTTCTTTATGACCGAGGGTTAATAGGTGTTATGCATGATTGGTAAGAGAAATTTGCTTATGTTTTATGCAGTTGGTTTTTATTCAGATTTTGAATTGTTTTTTAATATTTTAGGTATATGGAACGTCTCTGTACTCAATTGGGAAATAGTGATATCTATGGTTTCGTTGATCCATTTTTCATTCACGCGGAAAATGACCAAGAAAGTTCTTAGTCTCATATGACCGCAAAGATGTTCGAGGTTAACAAAGCTTGTTATTTTGCACCTTACCTGAAAAAGTAAGTGTATTTGATCTTCATAGTATTGTTTCTCTATAGTTAATCACATATATTAGAAAACCTTAAAGTTAACAACTTTTTTTCTTTCCAATGCAGTCGCCATTGACAATTGCTTATTATTGAATCAGAAAAACAAAATGTCGTTTTCCTATGTTCGATGGGTTTGATTTTAGAAAGACTTGATGTAATTTAATTAAGTCAATAACTATGTTTTGAAACAATGTTTAACTTTTGTTTAGTTTTATGATATTGTAACTTTGGATTTGTTTGATGGTGTAACAATAACAGATCTGATATGAAATTTGATCATTTGATATTTCATATTAGTGGCTAAGTTTATGAAATTTTTGGTTATTATTAAACTATGCACCATAATCGTGTTATAAAAAAAAATAATAGAGATAGATTTTAAATGGATTGAACAAATCTAAATTTTGTTTATTAAATGGGATCAAAGAACAGACTTAAAATCTAGAATTTTTTATGCCCTTGTTAACCTTTTTTAAGTGGGTTTATCCGATTTAAATTAAAAGATTTTAGATGGGTTTAACCGATTTAAATAAAACGATTTTAAATCGAGTAAAAGGGGCATATTTAAAATCAAAGACAGTTTTTAAATCGGCCACCTATAAGTCGGATCATAACCCGATTTAAAAGTCATATTCACCCGATTTAAAAAGTTGTTATTAGGTGTAATTAGCCCGGACGCCTAGAATTGACGACTTTTTTAATTAATTTCTTATAAATCAGGAACAATACAGTTGTTATTAGGTGTAATTAGCCCGGACGCGTGGCAGACGGTGGCCGGGAACACCTTTCCTGTTTGTTACATCTCGCGATGCGGGGCTTATAGCCCGCGGCGCGATCATAGACAGTGGTTGAATTCATAGGTCCCGTTATCAGAAAGCGGTAGTGTCGAAGAGAACTTAATTTTCTTGAGCAGATCATTTTCAGCGTTACTTATATATAAAAAGATAAATTCACCTCTGTATCCGCTATCATGGAAATGGAGTATTAAACCTTGAATGCTACGATCTCTATCAAATACTCTAGTTAAGGAGAGACAAACAGTTGGCCCGTCAATGATGTATTTCACTTCACAGCCGTCCGTCTTTCCTAAACTCTTTTTTGGAATTTCATGGTATGATTACTTCCAACTTTTATATTCCTATTACTAGGAAAACTATTTCCCATTTACAGATTTTTTTTTAATGATATAAGATAGGTCCATTAAAATAGTATAAGTTCAAGTTATATTAGGTGATGAGTCATGCATTTTAGAAGGATCTAGAGAGATCTTTTATGATGAGTCATTAGAATATCAATACTATAAATAATGAGTTTGTCATTGTAATCATTATCAAATAAATGGATGAAGAATTAGTTATGGTAGATTAGTCTAGTTATAGCTTTTAGTTCCTTTTAGAATAATTTTCCTCCAACCTCAAAAGTTGTCAATAACATTGTTGGTACATGCAATTTTAGATCTAAATACTAAAATAGTCCTACATCAGAAAAACTAAGAAATAGAAAAGTAAATATAAACATTGTACAAGCCGTTTTGGAAAATTTTATTGGAAATTTTTGACAACTCACCCTTTATGTTTGAACTCTAACCAAATGGAAAATTAAAAAAGAAACATTTTTGTCTTCTCTGCTTTGCATGCTTGCCTACGTATGGGAAATTTATAGAGGCATAGGTTGTAGAATAATAATAATAATAACAGCATCTAATTCTCCATTGGAAAAGGAAAAAAAAAATCTAATTCTCTCGTAAAAACAAATCATAGCATCTAATTCGTTTTTTTTTTTAACAATCATATTCATTCATTTAAATTAGTAGAGTACATGGATACAACACAAAATCGTTGAAACCAAAACGGATAAATCTAAAAACCACCTCACAGCACCTAGGTTAACGGTATAAAACGAAATACATACATGTAAGAGTCTTGACTATTAAGTTGTTATTGTCTTGACTATCAAGTCGTTGTTGACTTGACTATCAAGACGTTACCAAATAATAAAGATACATACTAAATATAAAAGATATTTATATGTTAATAGCAAACAATGGCAAATTGCCTACAAATATAACAAAGCTCCGACATGGTTTTACACTGTATATGTCAATTTAATCAAACGAACACGTTAGCAGGATTGTAATTTAAAATAATGTCGTACCAAGACGACAAACAAAACAATGTGTTTCACTACGACGACAAAATCACAAAATATAAACTAACTATACGTAAAAATCACATATATTTAAATAAGGTCAAATACCTCTTTGGTCCTTTAAGTTTGAAAAAAATAGGTCCTTTTAAGGTTCAAATAGGTCCATTACTCGTTTCAGTTTATTAAGTTTTAAATAGGTCCTTTATGTTTTCTTAAGTTCTAAATAAGTCCTTTAAGGATTTTAGGTATCTATTTGAAGTTTTTAAGTTTGTAAGCTTCAAATAGGTCCTTAAAAGGGTAAGGGTGCATTAAAATAAAAATTTAAAGGATTTATTTGAAACTTAAAAAACTAAAATGACTAACTTGACATTTTTGTCAAACTTGAAGGATTAAAAGAAGTAACTAGCCTTTAAATAAAAAAATAGAGAAACCAAACAAATTAGTGGGTGATCTAGGATGAAGATGGTGAACAAGGGAGAAGAGAGAAGAAATTTTCTTAAGAGCGGTGGCCTTTGGTTTTGGTTCATAAAATAATATTGCATCTAATATTCTCGTCCCATATCTTTCTTGACCTCTTCATGGTCTAATATTTTTTATTTCTTTAGGAAAGTCTAATATTTCTATTTCTGATTATATATATATAATATCTCTTTTATATATGGGATATATTGGATATATAAGAGAAATTACCTATATACCAATTAGCATATGCTTTTACGGTCGGGTATATGGTGTCTTCCTTTATAATTTTGGTCTTGTAGCATTAGCATGTTATTGCTCATGACGTTCTTCCGGTTAAATTGACAATTTTGTCATGCATTTTATTGATTAATGGGTTAAAGTCTCCCAATTTATTTTTTGTCTGAAACTAAATTGTATTTTTTGAGACTAATATGGATGCAATGATTTTTGTACGGTAATAGAAGTCAACTTCAATCTAATAAATTAAACTTCTTATAAGATTGGGATTTTCCCACTTGTGCGATTGAGAGTCAGTGCTTTTACGGTGGGGTATGCAACTCTTGAAGCTGCATCAAGTAAAACAGTCAAACATGAGAAAGTCATGACAATTAAAATGCTTTATACCATTTGTCTTTAAAACTTTTGGTTTCTTATCTCCTGAGGTTGTTCACCTTTGAGTACCTGGTTTTTCTATCTAAAAGGGTTAGTGGCACAACTTGTTGCTCACTTGCCTACAATTTTTAAGTAACTTTTTTTGAGGGACCTTCAACTAGTGTGAGTGCGCAGGATGGAGATACCGACAATTTTCTCATAACAATAGAATTGCATTAAGGTAAAACCTTAATCCCTTACATTTTACTTTACTTTTGGATGTACTTACGAAACACATCCAAGAGTTAGCACCAAGATGTATTTTTTTTTTTTTTTGTAGATAATGTTGTCTTGCTTGGATAGTAAAGGGATGAATTAAATGAGAGGTTAGAGACTTTTCCGCATGAGGAGAGGCAAGACATAATATATGGAATGTGATTATAGACAATGGCAAAGTAGTTCTACCTTGAAGGTGAAAGTTCGAGAGAATATCATACCTCATGTTACACTCTTTAAATATCTTGAGTCTATAACACAAAACAGAGGAGAAATAGAAGCAAATGTAAATCATCGTATTCAAATTGGGTGGTTGAAATAGAGAAAAGCCTCAGGTGTTATATGTGTAATAAGGTACCACTTAAGTTGTAAAGAAAATTCTACCGGACGAGCCGTATCAACAATGTTATATGATTCAGGGTGTTAGGTAGTTAAGAACCAACATGAAAATCAATTAAGCGTTGCAGATATGAGGATGTTACGTTGGATGAATGGTAAGACTATGCGAGAAATGCTTAGGAATGACACAATTAGAGGGAGTTGGAGTAGCACCTTAAGTAGAAAAGATGGTAGAAAATATGCTTATGTGATTTGGGCCTGTGGAGAGAAGACTGGTACATGGTGTAGTACAGAGAGTAGATCAGATAAAAGAGACTCAGGTCAAAATAGGTAGAGGAAGACCTAAAAAAAACCATAAGAAAAACTATTAGAATAGATTTAGAGGTTAATGAGTTGAATCCAAATATGATTTATCCTAAAATATTATGTCGTAAAGTGATCCATGTAGCCAACCCTGCTTAATGGTATAAAGCGTGATTGTTGTTGTTGTATTTTTTGTTTTTTTTTTTGAAAAAGTTAAATTAATCTACGGAAATTGGACCAACCCAAAGTGGGTTAAGAGATTCCATTCTTAATAAAATCAATTGAACAAAATAAAAGCAGTAATGAATCCATATGTTACGAAGAATGATTATCGTTAAAAAATGAAGTCCATACTAATTGGGAAGATTTTGTCCCAAGTTCCAATGGCATGTCAAAAGGTTATTTTATATTAGGAGTTGAAGAAATAAAGCCAAATAGAAATTTCGTTGTAAGGCCATGCGAGAGGTGTATGCACGCTGCAGAATTTCCATTCTACTAGACAAGTCAGCTTAAGGTGAAAAGTGTTAAGTTGAAATCATCAGCCAGATCCAAGGGTTTTCAACTTTTTACGTTTTGAAGACATAAGGTGTGATTCCAACAACCAGAAATGGTCATTTTCAACCCTCGGCAACAAGATTAAAAACCTTTGTCACTCTATTTGAATGTATTAATTACTCAGTTTACCTTACCTTAGATTATATAATATGTTACTATATATATCAAGATACTATTAGAATCTCTCGTATTTCCTGCGGAATTTCTTGCATAAAATAATCCGCTGGAATACCTGAAGATTTTGCTGCGGATAACCTGAGTCATATGAAGTTTCCGTCGGATCCTCATTCCACAGGAAAATCCGCAGGTAGATTAAATTTTGTTGAGGATTTTCCTGTGGAACTATTGACGAATATTATTTTAACGTTTCCTTGGGAAATTCCGCAGGTATTTCTGCGGATTTTACTGCGGTTTTTCATACCGTCTTTTCTGCGGATTTTCCTGCCGTTTGTTTATTTATTTATTCATTGAATTTTGAATTTCTTAATTTTAGATATTAAATATGGACCTTGGAATTTTATATTTAAGTTCAAATCAACATATATCCAAATAAAATGTCAAATTGTTACCGTCAATTGTCATTGATATTTTGATTCTTATGTACTCCGTGAATTTAACTCAGTTGGTAGGGACAATGCATAATATATGAATGGTCTAAGGTTCAAACCCTGGCTACCACAAAATATTTTGATTCTTTTAAAAAAATATGTTAAAATATTTTGATAAATAACAACGAATACTGACAAAAATACGTGGAATAGAACATCTTCATACTTATTGTGTAATGTGATGGCAGATGACTTTTAAACGTGAAGACAATTGAAGTGTTTAATAATAAATATTTAACAATTTTACTACATTTCTTAATTAATTTGTGAAGAAAAACCTTAAAAAGTGCTTGTTTGAAAATGGAGGAAGTAATAACGTTTTCTTTTTTTCCCTAATAGGAGGAAGTAATAAATTTATACCGTATAGAAAGAGTGGAGGAGTAGAAAATACTATGAAATAACTTACAACCATTATCAAATTGATCCCTATTATGTTTAGTGCTTGAGATGCTTTTATATATTGCATTTAATTGTATATTACAAAGCGCACATTAGTGTATTACAACTTACAAGCATTGCTCTTTTCAAAAAACAAAAAAAAAACTTACAAGCTATTGCATAAAAAGGATTCAGACATTAATAGTTAGGCTTGGTTATTACTTGCAATACAAGTTAACTGATGTAGTACAATTGTGTAGTACAGGTTCATTGCATAGTACAATTAGTTAGCCTATATATGCAATATTGTACTTCACTTTCATAATCTAATACAATGAATATTCCTTTTCTCTCATTCATAATATGGTATCAGTTTCTTTCTCAAGAGAGAGAAAGTTAGTTACGATTCAGTTACGTTTCCGCCATTGAAGCTTCTTCTTCAAGCTTCTTCATTTGTCTGATTTCTCGTCCTTTTTGAGAAGATTCTTTGTGATTCTTCTTCATATCTTCTTCCTTTATTCTCAATTCTGCATTGAGATTACTTTTTTCTCTTCTTTTGGTGTTTTCACCATTGCTACTCGTTCTTCTTTCTTTTTCTGCAACTTCCTTTTCTTCTCTACAATCACCATTGTTACGTTGCCATGGCACCTCACAATCAACAAACTGAAGTTAACACCGATTCAATTTTCTATGTTCATCCTAGTGAAGGACCGAATTCCATGATTGTTACTCCTCTTCTCACTGGTTCCAACTACCTTGCTTGGAGCAGATCTATGCAGCACGCTCTTGGTGCTAAACACAAGCTTGTGATCATCAATGGCTCTGTTCCTATCCCTGATCTTGAAGATTTGAATCACGATGCACGGGAACATTGTAATCATCTCATTCACTCATGGTAAGTTAATTCTGGTTCACCACAAATTGCTCAAACTCTTGTTTTTCATGAAAACGCCATTGATGTCTGGGATGAGCTTAAGGAACGTTTTGCAAAAGTTGATCGAATTCGCATTGCTTCTTTGCGTTCTTCCATCAATAACTTGATGCAGGGATCTAAATCAGTGTTAGAATATTTCAATGAGTTGAAAATTCTATGGGAAGAACTCAATTCTCATCGTCCTATGCCTATTTGCACATGTCCTTATCCTTGCCATTGTGAAGCTATACGCGCAACAAGATTTCATTGTTTAGAGGACCAAGTTATATATTTTTTAATTGGTTTGAATGACACATTAAATGTTGTTAAATCTCAGGTTCTTCTTATGGATTCTTTACCTTATATTAACAAGGTTTATTCTCTTGTTGTTCAAGAAGAAAGCAATACTTTCTCTGCTTCTGTGAATCCCATTGCTGATGATTCCACTATTTTGGTCAATGCTACTGAGGGAAGAAGACCTTTTGGGCATGGTAAAGGGAATTCTGGTGCTAAGAACAATTCTAGGTATTGCACCTTTTGCAACCGCACTAATCACAGTGTGGAATTCTGCTATCAAAAACATGGATACCCTAACTCTTTGAATCCCAATCCCTCAGCAAATGCTTCTTCTACTGACACTGCAGATAGTAAAATTGCAAATTATGCCATTGACAATGTTTCATTCACTGGTTTGACTCAAGAGCATTACAATCATCTTGTATCTCTTCTTCAACAATCACAATTGCTTGCTTCAACTTCCCCATCACCTCAACCTACCTCAAATCACATTGCTTATACCTCAAGTAATCCATCTCCATCCATTTTCCCTCCTAAGGATTCAGGTATAATCACTGTATTCTCTGGTGCTTTAACTAGTTCATCTCATCATTGGTTAGTTGATTCAGGAGCCAATGAGCATATATGTTCATTTATGCATTTTCTTAGTTCTCATTATCCTATCAAACATGTTAGTGTTAATTTACCCAATGGTAACACTGTGAATGGTCATATTGCCGGTACTGTTGTGTTTTCACCAATGTTCTTTATTCTTCTCATTTCAAAGTTAATTTGATTTTTGTTGTTAAAATTTGCATTAGTTCAAATTTCTTTCTTCAATTTATCCATAATCAGCGTATTATACAGGATCCGAGTTCCAACAAGAGGATTGGTTTGGCTGATAAATGTGATGGTCTTTACAAACTCAGAGTTCATGCTTCAACTTTTACTCATCAATCTAGTGTTTCAGCTATTTCTCATTGTAATATCCAATCCAATAATGTTTCTGAGTCTGTTCATTCTAGTTCAGTTTCTCTTATACCTGAGTCTGCACTTTGGCACTTTAGATTGTGGCATTTGTCCAATCAAAGATTGACCAATATGCATAGTTTGTATCCTTCAATTTGTGTTGATAATAAAGCCATTTGTGACATTTGTAAATTTGCCAAACATAGAAAGTTACCTTATTCTACTAGTCTTTCACATGCTAAATCAAAATTTAAACTTTTGCATTGTGATATTTGGGGCCCTTTAGGCACTCCTTCAATTCATAGCCATAGATATTTCATTACTATAGTTGATGACTATAGTAGATTTGTTTGGATTATTTTGATTAAAAACAAGTCTGAAGTTTCTTCTCACATTCAGAATTTCATAACTCTCATTGAAAATCAATTTCACATCACTTCTAAAACAATAAGAAAAGACAATGGTCCTGAGTTTGCTTTATCTTCATTTTACAGTTATAAAGGCATTTTACACCAAAAATTTTGTGTTAAGACACCTCAACAAAATGCTAGAGTTGAGAGGAAACATCAACACATCCTTAATGTAGGGAGAGCTCTTTTATTTCAATCCAAACTCCCTATCTGTTATTGGTCATATGTTGTGCTTCATGCTGTTTTTCTAATCAATAGAGTCACCACCCCTCTCCTTAACCATAAATCTCCCTTTCATGCTCTTTATGATCATGTCCTTGATTCTCAAACTTTTAAAGTTTTTGGTTGCCTCTGCTTTGCTTCCACACTTCAATCTCATAGAACTAAACTTCAGCCTAGAGCTAGAAAATCAGTTTTCTTGGGTTACAAGTCAGGATATAAGGGTTATGTTCTCTTAGATTTCCACATCAGATCTCTCTTCATCTCTAGACATGTCATTTTTCATGAAAGTTTTACCTTATCAGCCTTCCACACCTTCTATCACTATTGATTGGAACTATATCACTCCTTCTTCTCCATCATTTGTTGATGTTCCTAAATTACAGCCTCCATCTCCTTCTTTATCTCCTTCATCCACCATTCTATCTTCTCAACCTGCTCCTATCATTCCTCGACCTATCACTTCCACTTTACCCACTAGAACTTCATCAAGAGCCAAAACCACACCTCCATATCTTAAAGATTATATTTTTCCTGCATCTCATAACATTCATGCATCTCACTCTAAATATCCCATTTCAGATTACTTATCATATACTAATATTTCTTATGCTCATTCTTGTTTTACTTTGTCCCTTCAAACACATCATGACCCCAAATCCTTCACAGAAGCAAACAAGCATAAATGTTGGAAAAAGGCAATGCAAGATGAGCTTAATGCTTTGGATAAAACCGGTACATGGAACATTGTTGATCTTCCTCCTAATGCTAAACCAATAGGCTGCAGATGGATTTATAAAGTAAAACATCATGTTGATGGATCTATAGAGAGATACAAAGCCAGATTGGTTGCTAAATGTTACAATCAAATGGAGGGTTTAGACTATTTTGACACATATTCTCCAGTTCCCAAAATCACAACAGTCAGGATTGTCATTGCTTTGGCTTCTATGAACAACTTGCATCTTCACCAACTAGATGTTGTTGGAACAAAGGTGTTCAGCAATACCACGTTTTGAGTTTTGATGATAACGAGGTATTAAAAGTTGTCAATTGGATATTGCTAATATTTGTTTAAGTATGCAGGATATCAATCAAGATTTATATCTTAGAAAGTATTCTGTTTGAACAATGTTAAAGAGCAAAGATCCAGAGAAGCTTGTTGCTTGTGATACTGTATCGAAGAGAGTCTGAAGACTGTATCGAATGTATCGAAGAGAGTCTGAAGACTGTATCGAAGAGAGTCTGAAGACTGTATCAGAGTCTGAAGACTATCAGAATCTGAAAACCAAGAGAGTCTGAAGATCATCAGAAGCTAAGTGCTACAGTGAGTCTGAAGCCTGAAATCTGAAGATCTCCTAACAAGGATTTCTACAAGCATTACGATGCAAAAGAAACTCTCATTTGGAGTAACGGCTAGCTTCAAAGTCAACTTGAGCGTGGGAAGCACAACGACAAAGAATGCAGGCCAGTACAGAGTACATTGTACGAACTCTGTT
Organism: Medicago arabica; assembly: GCA_946800305.1. Lineage (NCBI taxonomy): Eukaryota > Viridiplantae > Streptophyta > Magnoliopsida > Fabales > Fabaceae > Medicago > Medicago arabica. The sequence goes on along the minus strand of OX326966.1, from coordinate 2,664,993 downwards.
TCCACTACTCCACTACCCCGTACAGTTTGACAACTGTGTCTACCGGTATTAATCTTCAAAGGGAATGGAATTCAAATTATGCAATTGAAGGACTATTACCATATCAAGCAACAAATCAACACCTATTGATCAAGCTTCAGAAATCATCTTGATGTGTTGGATGACTCAACGTCTCTTTCCTACACCTATATAAAGGATAGAAGACTTGAAGAATTGTTGGACTCTACAACTGAAAAACTACGCTGTATTGCTTTCGTATTCATCTGAGTCTTAACAAAAACACATCAACAACTTAGATTATTCTTACAAACTGAGTATTCTAGAATTTCTAAGTTAAACAGAAAAACAGAGTCTGTCTTTGTTGTATCAGAAACACGTTTGATAGTTTGTCAAGTGTTTCAACTCTATTCAATTTTCTGTAAATTGTGTCAGAAGTCTCTTGCTTGTGTGCTTGAGCAAAGAAGTCTCTTGGCTGCGTCCTTGAGCAAAGAAGTCTCTTAGTTGTGTCTTTGAGCATTGGAAGTCTCTTGCCTGCGTGCTTGAGCATTGGAAGTCTCTTACTTTGTGTTTGAGCAACTTGTAATAGATATTACATTTTAGTGAACTCTCCTTTGAAGTACAAGGGGGACAGGACTACTTCCGGTTTGTGGAAGGAACCTGTATAATTGCTTGTGTTCTCTCTTCTCTCTATCTCTTGATTATTTCCGCTGCATCAGAACCTAATCTCCCATCAGACTCTGATCCCATTCAGACTCTGATATTAAGGAATTAGATTCTCACTCTTCAAGAGCTGCGAAAAGCTAACACAATTCAACCCCCCCTTCTTGTGTTTTTCTCACCTTCAGTGTGTATCAGAGCTCCGGCTCTGTTGTCATAGCACTTAACCGTGTGACAGAAAAGATCCAGAGAAAAACATGTCTTCCAGTGAACCGTCTTCTTCTGGTGCTGCTATGCCATATGACTATGGATCCAATAACAGCAGTAAAAAGGCTGATTATGGAAAAATTCCTAAGTTCAATGGTGATCCTGAAGAATTTTCTTTGTGGAAAACCAACTTCTACAGTTATGTCATGGGTCTTGATGAAGAACTCTGGGACATACTTGAAGATGGTGTTGGTGACTTACGACTTGATGACGAAGGTGCTGCCATTGACCGTAAACTTCACACTGCTGCTCAAAAGAAAATCTACAAGAAACATCATATCATCAGAGGGGCTCTTGTCACTGTTATTCCTAAAACGGAATAAATGAAGATGAGTGACAAATCTACTGCTAGAGCCATGTTTGCTTCTCTCTGTGCTAACTATGAAGGAAGAAAAAAGGTCAGGGAAGCTAAAGCTCTTCTATTAGTTCATCAGTATGAACTATTCAAGATGAAAGAGGATGAAAGTATTGAGCAGATGTACTCAAGATTTCAAACTCTAGTATCTGGTCTTCAGATACTAAAGAAGAGTTATATAGCTTCTGATCATGTTAGCAAGATTTTAAGGAGCTTACCCTCTAGATGGAGATCAAAGGTCACTGCAATTGAGGAGGCTAAAGATTTAAACACTTTAAGTGTTGAAGATCTTGTAAGCTCTCTCAAGGTTCATGAGTTAAGTCTCAATGAACATGAGTAGGCAAGAAAGACCAAAACCATTGCTTTAAAATCAAAAGGAAGGTCCTCAAAGGCTCTCAAGGTTGAAGAGTCTGAAAATGAATCTTCAGCTTCTGAAAGCTCAGAGGAAGATCCTGATATTGCAAAAGAAATGACTATGCTTTCAAGCAGAATGTAGTACCTTGCTAAGAAGAACAAGAGATTTCTGAGCAAGAGCAGTGGGAAGGGTTTCAAAAAGGAGGAACAGAAAGGTTGCTTCAACTGCAAGAAAACTGGACATTTTATTGCTGACTGTCCAGAGCTGCAGAAGGAGAAATCAAAGTCAAAAAGGCCAACCTTCAAGTCAAGCAAGTTTAAGAAGCAGATCAAGAAAAGTCTGATGGCCACCTGGGAAGATCTTGATAATGAGTCAGGGTCTGAGGATGATGATGCTGATGGTGAAGCCAATGTAGCTGTTGGACTAATGGCTACAACCGAATCTGTTAAAGAAACACCTGAGGCAGAATCAGATGCAGACTCTGAAAGTGAAACAGAGGTATATTCTGAACTCACAAGATCTGAATTAGTTGATTCTGTCAAAGAACTTCTTGGTCATTTTAAAGCTAAAACCACTGAGTTGAAGAAAGTCAAACAACAGCTTGATAAGCTGTCAAAAAGACATAATTCAACTCTGTTGGAGTTAGAGAGTTTAAAAGAATAAAATGACACTTTATTGATCAAGAAGTGTAGCTGTAAATACTTACTTGAGTGAGCAAGATGTTGCTTTGCAAGAATTTATTGCTACTGGAATTGATAGATCAAAAGTTGCATCCATGATCTATAACACGTATCAGAAGAGAGGACAGGGTCTTGGATTCATTGGAGGAAGCTCAAATGAAGTGACTCTGAAACCCAGTCCTGATGGAGCCAGAGAAGCGTTGAAAAATCACTTTGTAAGTGAGTCTGATGAAGTCAACACAGTGACTCACTCAGAACCTACAACTTCAAGTTCTAAGGTTCTGACTAAGTCAAAATCTCAGAATGTAAAGTTAAAAGTTCTGAAAAACTTTGAACCTAAAGCTTCAATGATTCAGACTCTAAAACATTCAAAGTTTGATAAACAGACTCTGAAAAAGCCAGAGTCTGAAAAACAAAAGCCTAAGTTTCAAAGAAGAGAAATTGTGAAAGGCAAGTTGAAACCTAAACCAAACGGTTCCAAACCCAAGGTATGGGAGAAAACACTGCCAATGACTTCAAGACGCAACTTACGAAAGGAGTTCAATGGTTCAAAGACTAACCCAAGAGGACCCATGAGAATATGGGTACTTAAGTCTGAAATTATTGATGCTGCAGGTATGTCTAAAAGGACTAGAAAAGCAGAAGGCTTGGTACCTGGACAGTGGTTGCTCGCGTCACATCACGGGAGAAAAGTCTATGTTCCTAACCCTAACCATGAAAGAGGGAGGAACTGTGGGATTTGGAGGAAACCAGACTGGCAAAATCATTGGTACTGGAACCATTGGTAACTCTTTTTATCTCAATCAGTAATGTGTGGTTCGTTGATGAACTTAGACATAACCTACTGAGCATAAGTCAATTATGCGACAGTGGTTATGATGTATTGTTTAATAAGAACAACTGCATTGGGTTAACAAGGATGATCAGTCCATAGTCTTCAAGGGAAAAAGAAGAAACAATGTCTACAAGATAAAATTCTCTGAACTGACTGATCAGAAGGTAGTGTGCCTTTTGTCAATAGGTGATAAGAAGTGGTTGTGGCATAGACGGTTGGGACATGCTAATTGGAGATTAATCTCTAAGCTTAGCAAGTTGCAACTTGTCAAAGGCCTACCAGACATTGACTATCATTCAGATGCTCTTTGCGGAGCATGTCAGAAAGGGAAAATTGTCAAGAGTCCCTTCAAGCCTAAAGAAATTGTTTCTACTTCCAGACCCTTGGAGTTACTTCATATTGATTTATTTGGACCAGTTAGCACTGCATCCTTATATGGAAGTAAATATGGACTAGTCATTGTTGATGACTACAGCAGATGGAGTTGGGTTAAGTTTCTGAAAACTAAAGATGATTCATATTCTGTGTTTAGTAAATTCTGCATCCAAATTCAATCTGAAAAAGAATTGAAAATCTTGAAAGTCAGAAGTGATCATGGAGGAAAATTTGAAAATGAGCCGTTTGAGATTTTCTGTGAAAAACTTGGAATTATTCATGAATTCTCTGCACCTAGAACTCCACAACAAAATGGAGTTGTAGAGAGAAAGAACAGAACCTTACAAGAAATGGCTAGAACCATGATCCATGAGAACAATCTGGATAAACATTTTTGGGCAGAAGCTGTAAACACAGCTTGTTATGTTCAGAACAGAATCTATATTAGACCTCTGTTGAACAAAACAGCTTATGAAATCTTTAAAGGAAGGAAACCTAACATATCTTATTTTCATCAGTTCGGATGTACTTGTTATGTCCTGAACAGTAAAATCTATCTAAAGAAATTTGATGCCAAAGCTCAAAAGGGAATCTTTTTAGGTTACTCTGAACGCTCTAAGGCATACAGACTGTATAATTCAGAAACACAATGTGTTGAAGAATCTATACATGTCAGATTCGATGACAAAGTGCCTGAAAGTGAAACTCCAGAGCAAGATGAAAGTTGTGCAGGATCTCAAGATTCTGATGACAACTCAGAAGCTGATCAGATTCCATAATCTGAAGATACTTCAGAAGCTGAAGCATCCCCTGAAGTTCCTAATGAAGAAGCTTCTGAAGAAGCTCAAGATGGTTCTCTACAAGCTAGTCAATCCAAAAAATCTTTCAAATACAAGTCTTCGCATCCAGAGGATCAGATTATTGGCAATAAAGAGAGTCCCAGAAGAACTAGATCGCATTTCAGACAAGAAGAGTCTGCTTTGGGATTACTATCTGTTATTGAACCAACCTCTATTGAAGAAGCACTTAGAGATGAAGGATGGATTCTGGCAATGCAAGAAGAACTGAATCAATTCAAAAGGAATGAAATATGGGATCTAGTAGCTAAGCCTGATCACAAGAACATCATTGGAACCAAGTGGGTGTTCAGAAATAAGCTTAGTGAACAAGGAGAAGTAATTAGAAACAAGGCCAGACTTGTTGCGCAGGGCTACAGTCAACAAGAAGGCATTGATTACACAGAAACTTTTGCTCCAGTTGCAAGATTGGAAGCAATCAGGTTACTTATTTCCTATGCAGTTAATCACAACATAACCCTGTATCAAATGGACGTTAAGAGTGCATTTCTTAATGGTGTCATTTCTGAAGAAGTGTATGTCAAATAACCTCCTGACTTTGAAGATTTAAAACATCCAGAGCATGTTTATAAGTTGAAGAAATCACTCTATGGCTTGAAACAGGCTCCCAGAGCTTGGTATGAAAGATTAAGTAATTTCTTAATTCAAAACAACTTTGAACGAGGGCAAGTTGACATTACATTATTCAGAAAGACTCTGAAGAAAGACATTCTTATAGTTCAGATTTATGTTGATGATATCATTTTTGGTTCTACAAATAGTTCACTTTGCAAAGAGTTTTCCAAAGTAATGCAGGATGAGTTTGAAATGAGCATGATGGGAGAATTGAAGTTCTTTCTTGGAATTCAAATCAACCAATGCAAAGATGAAGTCTATGTTCATCTGTCCAAATACACGAAAGAGCTTCTGAAGAAGTTCAATCTTGAGGATTGCAAAGAAATGAATACTCCAATGCATCCAACCTGCACTCTGAGCAAAGAAGATCAAGGAACCAAAATTGATCAGAAGCTGTATAGAGGTATGATTGGTTCTTTGTTATACCTAACTGCATCCAGACCAGATATTTTATTCAGTGTATGTCTGTGTGCAAGGTTTCAATCAGATCCTAGAGAGTCTCACTTAACAGCTGTTAAGAGAATCTTTAGATATCTGAAAGGAACTACCAATCTTGGACTTCTTTACAAGAAATCCTCTGACTACAAACTAGTTGGATTCTGTGATGCTGACTATGCTGGAGACAGGATTGAAAGAAAATCTACCAGTGGCAATTGTCAATTCTTGGGAGAGAATCTGATATCCTGGGCTAGCAAGAGGCAAGCAACCATTGCTTTGTCTACAGCAGAAGCAGAATACATCTTAGCTGCTAGTTGTTGTACACAGCTACTCTGGATGAAACATCAGCTTGAGGATTATCAAATAACTGAAAACTGTATCCCAATTTATTGTGATAATACGACAGCTATATGTTTATCTAAGAATCCAATTCTGCATTCAAGAGCAAAGCACATTGAGATTAAACATCATTTTATAAGAGACTATGTTCAAAAAGGAATTTTAGATATTCAATTCATTGATACTGATCATCAATGGGCTGATATATTTACTAAACCTTTATCTGTTGAAAGATTTGATTTTATAAAGAAAAATTTGAACATGCGTTATGTCTCTGGGTAATGTGCGCCTCTGAAAACAGAATTCAGACTCTGAAAAATATTCAGAAGCTATTTGGGAATCAGACTCTCTTTTGGAGACTCTGGTAAATATAAGCTTCTGATAAACCTTCAGACTCTGGTAAGGAATCTTTAGACTCTCAGAAGCTCGTATTAGTGGAAGCATGACTGTTGAGTTTAGTAACACCTGCCCCACTACGGTGACAGTTACTTTATAGTTTCTCAGACGTGGCCTGTCTGTATTGGGTAAGAACTCAAAGGGCAATGATTTCATTACCTTAAACAAGTTACCTTCGCATTGTCCCAATACTTTTACGGCTGCATGCTATATGTATTTATTATTTGTGTTTGTTTGTCTCCTACTCTTTCCAAACAGTTATCAAACTTTTCTTCTATAAATACATATCACACACAACTCACTTCTCTTTTCACTCTTTGATTTTGTCTCTGAACAAATTTCTTGTTTTCAATCTTTAGTAAAACTTTTTGTTCTCAAATCAAAAACTTAGAAACCTCTCAATGGCAAGTGATCTCATCAAATCTGGTGTCCTAGTCAAATCTGGAAAATCTTATGTGATCAAACCTAGAACGATGAATATTATCAAAGAAACTCTGGAAATTCAAGTTGAATCTCCAGTAGACTTTGGTTCTCTTAATCGCAACGGAGTTGACGTCTCTTCTCATTTCTTAGCACAAGGAATGATGAACTATTTTGGTATGTTGAATGGACCAACATATCAGGAGCTGGTAAGAAACTTTTAGGTTAGGTCAGAAGTCTACGACAAAGATGAAGCTACGATTGAAGAAACAGCTGCAGTTATGAACAACCCAAAGCTGGCTGGCAAAAACAAAGAAGAAATGGGTCTAAAACCATACAAGGGTCTTGAAATAAGATCTGCTGTGATGGAGATTCCAGTCCTTATCACTGAAGAGGTGGTTGCCAGGGCTTGTCAAGTGGAGAATTCCGGTAAATTTCAATGGAATGTCCAGAAGAAGAGTGACTGGACCGTTATCTGCAACAAACTTTTATTTGAAGGGAGACCCTCAAATAAACTGGTTGATATGCATCCTGAGCATAAGGTGCTTCTGAAGATAATACTGAATAGTATGCTTCAGAAAGGAGGAGGAACAGACACTCTGTCTGTTGATCACAAAGTTCTTCTTTAATTTCTGATAAACAAAATAAAGATCAACTTTCCAAGATATGTGATGCACCACATGTGTTGGGCTATCAAGAAAAGCCAATCAGAAACCAGAAGGCAAGTTCCTTTTGGAAGGCTAATATCTGAGATTCTGTATCAAGGAGGCCTCTTGAAGGTCTTATCAGAATCTGGTGTGGTATCAGATATTCATCTTGGAACTGTGACTGGGAGAATCATCAACGGTAAAACTCTTCAGTACATGAAGATTGTCAGAAGATTCAATCCTTCTAAGCATGATATGAGGGAATCTTATGTGCAATCTGACTTGATGATGGACTTCCCTCCTATATCCAAAGAAGATAATCCTGAAGTTCTTGCAAGATTTGTGGTGGATTACTTCAAGGATACTGGTAGAATAATCAACTATTCTGCCATTCCTGAGACTGCTGGAGGAGGACCTCTTAAGGTCAAGGGAAAAAGGACCAAGGAAGTGGTTCTCAAGGAAGAGGAAGAGAAGCAGGAGTCTCTCAAGAAGAAGATCAAATCTACTGCTCTTCCAGGAGTGACTATTGGTGCCCCTAAGACCATATCTCCTATGCCTTCATCAGTATCTTCTGCATCCAAGGAAATCAAGGATAAGATAAAAGAAACCAAGGATGAGAAGAAGACTAAGAAAGACGAGAAGAAGGCAAAGAAAGATGAGAAGAAAGCGAAGAAAGGCAAGGGTGACAGAGATTATGTCAAACTAGCTGAGGAAATTGCTGAATTCCATGATACTGACTCTGATGGTGAAGAAAGTCAGATCAAGAAGAGAAAAGTGGATGTGGTTCCTGTGGTTAAGGATGTAGCACAGAAGATAGGTACTGCTGTATCTATGATTGAGGATGAACATGCTGCTGGCAAGGCAATGGCAGCAGAAGTGGTTGTTGAAGAACTAAAAGAGGAAACTGTCAAAGAAGCTGCTAAGTTGCTTGCTTCTGCTCTAAAACAGAAGAATCCGGTAGCTACTGCAGAAGCTGAGTTATCAGAAGCTATTGTATCTGATCATCATGCTTCTCCAGAAGCTGGAATAGGCACCTCTGGCAATGTAGCATACAACTCATCTTCCTCTATGAATCAAGAGTCAGAATCTGATTCAGAATCAGACAACAAACCCTTGAGCCAAATTCTTCCTTCCCTCAGAAATTCATCCCCCTCACCAATCAAACCCATATCATCCCATAACCCATTGGACCCCAAAATAGTTGATTATGTTGATTCAACTATGGACAGAGTCATTCAGGACACAATCACAGTGTCTATGAACCTACCTGCTGACCATCCTGCTCAACCATCATTTCTCAAACCACTCCAGACAATTCAACCTTCTGAAAAGCCTGAAGTAACCATTCAATCTAAACAGCCATCCCCCAACCTGAGACTATTTGTGTAGACTCTCCAGACACCCTAGATTCTCTTGAGAAACATCTAGGAGGAGAACTACCAAAAACCCCTGCAAAATCCAAATCAACAAAAGCTACAGAATCTGTTTCCAAACCAGACCCTGTACCTAAACCTACAGAAAATCTTACCTTAGCTTCTGTTGAACCCTCAGATTCTGTTGTAGAACCAGTTTCTGAAATTCTGGAACAAGCTTATGATATCCTATCAGAACCTGTAACAGAATGCAGAGCAGAAACTGTGTCTAGAACAGTTCCTGAACCTCTTTGTGATCCAATAACAATTGTTCCTAATTTTGAAACTTTTCTAGCTTTAAGAGCCTCTCAACCCTCAACTTCTGAACCTCACGACCTATTTGATTCAAACAGGATAGATGAGTTATATGCTTCTTCAAACACTAAGCTCAAAGACATTATTGAGCAAAGGTTTGTGCACATCCTCAATGTAAGCTATGAGGACAAGTTCTCTACATTGAAGACTGAATTTTTGGAGTTTGTCACCAAAATTCAGAAGGCTGCTGCCAGGGAACAAGCATTTGTTACTGCCAAGCATGTTGAAGAAGTCAAGAGAGCTGAGAAAGTTATAACCAAGGAGAAAGCTCCTATTCTGCGGATTAGAGATAAACCATTATTTGATGAAGATCAATATAATCCAAGAGAATCAATGGTCTTTGTCTCCTTGAAAAGAATATTGTACAGAATTCAAGAAGAAGTCAGACTTGAAAGGGAAGCTCACTTAAGAAGAACTGATGCTTTGGAAGAAATGGTCAAGAAGCAGCAAGAGGATCTCCAGAAATTGATGGATCACCTTGCCAAACAAAACCAACCTTAGTTTTAATTCCTTATGTTTTGTTTGTAACTTTTGTCTGCTGTCTTCTGAACTATGTTTACTTTCAAATTTATACAAGTTGTTATTTGAGCTTATTTGCATCTAATATATCTTGTGCTTTGAATTTTCTATGTTTTTCCCTCTGAATCTCTTTTTCCTTAAAATGTGTTTTTATCCTTACCTAAAGTCATTTAAAAAGGGGGAGGAACTTGTTTCTAAACCTTTTTGTTGATGACAAAAGGGGGAGAAGGGAAAAGTATTATGAGATTTGTGATCTCTTTTTATCTACATATTGCAAGTTCTATGTAAAAGTTAAAGGGAAATTTGCGAAAGGTGCTTAGTTAGACTCTGAGCCCCTGTTTTTAGAATCTGCTCTCTAAATTCGTTTATTATTCTGAGAATGAATTCAATTGCTTATGAAATTGAATTTAATTAACTTGGATAGAACTTAGGGGGAGCTTACAAACCTCAACTTAAGAACTATCAGACTCAGGGGGGGTCAGAGCTTACAAACCTCAGACTCTGAGCTTACAAACCTCAGACCCCTTAAGTCAACTTGTTAATTAGATTAACAACAATTGACCTTTTAATTACTAATGTTTGTCATCATCAAAAAGGGGGAGATTGTTGGAACAAAGGTGTTCAGCAATACCACGTTTTGAGTTTTGATGATAACAAGGTATTAAAAGTTGTCAATTGGATATTGTTAATATTTGTTTAAGTATGCAGGATATCAATCAAGATTTATATCTTAGAAAGTATTCTGTTTGAACAATGTTAAAGAGCAAAGATCCAGAGAAGCTTGTTGCTTGTGATACTGTATCGAAGAGAGTCTGAAGATTGTATCAAAGGTATCGAAGAGAGTCTGAAGACTGTATCGAAGAGAGTCTGAAGACTGTATCAGAGTCTGAAGACTATCAGAATCTGAAAACCAAGAGAGTCTGAAGACTGTATCGAAGAGAGTCTGAAGACTGTATCGAAGAGAGTCTGAAAACTGTATCGAAGAGAGTCTGAAGACTGTATCGAAGAGAGTCTGAAGACTGTATCGAAGAGAGTGTGAAGACTATATCAGAGTCTGAAGACTATCAGAATCTGAAAACCAAGAGAGTCTGAAGATCATCAGAAGCTAAGTGCTACAGTGAGTCTGAAGCCTGAAATCTGAAGATCTGCTAACAAGGATTTCTACAAGCATTACGATGCAAAAGAAACTCTCATTTGGAGTAACGGCTAGCTTCAAAGTCAACTTGAGCGTGGGAAGCACAACGACAAAGAATGCAGGCCAGTACAGAGTACATTGTACGAACTCTGTTTCCACTACTCCACTACCTCGTACAGTTTGACAACTGTGTCTACCGGTATTAATCTTCAAAGAGAATGGAATTCAAATTATGCAATTGAAGGACTATTACCATATCAAGCAACAGATCAACAGCTATTGATCAAGCTTCAGAAATCATCCTGATGTGCTGGATGACTCAACGTCTCTTTCCTACGCCTATATAAAGGATAGAAGACTTGAAGAATTGTTGGACTCTACAACTGAAAAACTACGCTGTATTGCTTTCGTATTCATCTGAGTCTTAACAAAAACACATCAACAACTTAGATTATTCTTACAAACTGAGTATTTTAGAATTTCTAAGTTAAACAGAAAAACAGAGTCTGTCTTTGTTTGAAAACAGAGTCTGTCTTTGTTGTATCAGAAACACGTTTGATAGTTTGTCAAGTGTTTCAACTCTATTCAATTTTCTGTAAATTGTGTCAGAAGTCTCTTGCTTGTGTGCTTGAGCAAAGAAGTCTCTTGGCTGCGTCCTTGAGCAAAGAAGTCTCTTAGTTGTGTCTTTGAGCATTGGAAGTCTCTTGCCTGCGTGCTTGAGCATTGGAAGTCTCTTACTTTGTGTTTGAGCAACTTGTAATAGATATTACATTTTAGTGAACTCTCCTTGGAAGTACAAGGGGAACAGGACTACTTCCGGTTTGTGGAAGGAACCTGTATAATTGCTTGTGTTCTCTCTTCTCTCTATCTCTTGATTATTTCCGCTGCATCAGAACCTAATCTCCCATCAGACTCTGATCCCATTCAGACTCTGATATTAAGGAATTAGATTCTCACTCTTCAAGAGCTGCGAAAAGCTAACACAATTCAACCCCCCTTCTTGTGTTTTTGTCACCTTCAGATGTTAACAATTCCTTTTTACATGGTGAGCTGCAAGAAGATGTTTACATGGTCATTCCACCTGGTGTTCCTCATTCCAATCCTAATCAAGTCTGCAAATTAAACAAGTCACTTTATGGATTGAAACAGGCCAGTAGGAAGTGGTATGAGAAGTTAACTTCATTACTACTTCAAAGTCGCTATCAGCAAGCCACTTCTGATCATTCACTCTTTGTTAAGGTTACATATTCTTCATTCACTCTTCTTTTAGTGTATATTGATGATGTAATACTGGCTGATACTTCTTTAGAGGAATTCAAATCCATTAAGCATTTTCTTCACACTGCTTTCAAGATTATGGATTTGGGAATTCTCAAATACTTTCCTGGCATTGAGGTTGCACATTCTTCATCAGGCATTTCCCTATGCCTGAGAAAATATTGTTTGGATTTGCTTGAAGATTCATGTCTCCTTAACTCTAAAGCAGTTAACACTCCTTCTGATGCCAACATTAAATTGCATAATGATGGTTTAGATGCATACCCTGATATTCCTGCATATAAGAGGTTGATTGGTAGACTCATATCTCAATTCCACTAGACCTGATATCACCTTTATCACTCAACAACTCAGCCAACTTCTCAGCAATCCAACTCAAACTCACTATAATGCAGCTCTTGGAGTGCTGAGATACTTGAAGGACTCTCCTGGTCGTGGCATTTTCTTCCCTAGAGATGCCACTCCTCAATTGCAAGGTTTCTCAGATGCTGACTGGGCAGGCTGTAAAGACACTAGAAGATCCATCTCTGGCCAATGTTTCTTCTTAGGCAAGTCTCTGATTTCATGGCGCACCAAGAAGCAATTAACAGTCAGCAAGTCATCTTCAGAAGCAGAATAGAGAGCCCTAGCAGCTGCTTCATGTGAACTGCAATTGATTCTCTATGTCCTTCATGATTTACAACTCAAATGCTCCAAAGTTCCAGTCATTTACTGTGACAATCAGAGTGCCCTCCATATAGCTGTCAATCCTGTCTTTCATGAGCGCTCTAAGCATTTGGAGATTGACTCCCACATTGTATGTGATAAATTCCAAGCCAACATCCTCAAATTGCTGTCAGTTTCATCCAAAGACCAACTTGCTGACTTCTTTACCAAAGCATTGCTTCCTCAACCTTTCAACAATTTATTGTCCATGTTGGGGATGCTTGACATATACCACCCTCCAACTTGTGGGGGGTTATTGCATAATAAGGATTCAGACACTAATAGTTAGGCTTAGTTTTCATTACTTGCGGTGCAAGTTAACTGATGTAGTACAATTGTGTAGTATAGGTTCATTGCATAGTACAATTAGTTAGCCTATATAAGCAATATTGTACTCCACTTTCATAATTTAATACAATGAATATTCCTTTTCTCTCATTCATAATACAAGCATTGACCATAAAAAAAAAAACTTACAAGCATTTACTATTAGACATATTACATTCCTTACTTACAGAAAATATATTATTTTGACTTAGAAAAGATAAAAAGTGACTAATGATTATCTTCTAAGAATTTTTTTTTGTATTATACCTTGACTAAATTTAGAAATATTATTATACATAATTTTCAAATTACCGTGGACCGTAAGACTACCACTTTTATCACCTTTAATCGTCTCATTTTTTATTAGGGTTATTTTATTTGATATACGATCATGACCTCCTGGTGGTGAAAATCTATCCTTATCTTCACTCTCTGATGGCATATCACTATGCTGACTCTCAATCCTAGCACAGTGTGGACACATTGTAGGCTTCCAAATCCCAGTTTCCATTACTTCTTCAAACATGTAATGTAATGCTGCACTAGGGTGTTTAGCAGGACCATTTATGTGAAGATCCAAACCAAGTTTACTTGATGGTTGAATCGTTGCAATCACAGAAAGACCGATATCTATTTTATTTTTACTAAAAATATTTCCACTACTAACTGTATAATAGTGTGCTACGGTCACTTTACAAGGCTTCTTATCATCTCCATTTTTTCTCTTGTCCTCCAGCACAATAAGACCTCCTTTACTTTCATTTCCGAAAAGGCAAGCACGTGTTTTCGTAACATAACCCGATTCAGTAATTGTCGTTTTTTCCTTTTGTCTACAACTTTCAAAGTTTCCTACTGTAATGAAGGGATCACACACTTTAGAGCCAAGAAAACATTCACCCATATTATGTACTGAAAAAGTGATAGAGCCAACAAGAATTCCTCTTGGAGAATATTGTTTGAGATCAAAGGTTACCGTATTGACTTTGGCGTCTTTGAAACCGTCAAAGGTTCTTGTAGTGATGACAATGAGAAAACATTCGAAACCGTCGATAGTGTACGTCACTTCCCACTGCGTATCAAAGAAGAGCGTATCGGTAAAACATGTAACCTTCCAACGAGATTTTTTCACGTCGATGGAACCATAACTTCCCAGTTTTTCATGGTAGCTTTGAAGATAATCATCATCAACAATATTTCTGAAAAAACTTCCCATGTAGATATAGATGTATATACACAACTTTAGTACATGCAATACTGGAATATAACGGGGTACCTTGAGTACTATACGAGATCCATCATGAGGTACGTTGGAGACTTTAAGATTGGTGTTGTTTGTGACAATTTGGAGGGGTTATAACTTATAAAGGTATGTGTTGGTTTTAGAGAGGAAGATAAATGTGAGAGCGCTTAGATAGGGTTGTGTTTATATATAAGCCAAAGTTACATGATTGAAACTCGAATAAGCGTTACCCTAACGCAAAATTATTCAGTTAATTTTATGGTTTTTTCTAAATTGCCTTGGAAAATTGGTGGGTAATTTACCCAAACCAATAAAAAACATCCATGTGTACTTCATTATAAAAATAACATTTATTATTTTATTTTGCATGTATCCCATTTTAAAATTAATGACATTTTACAAATTAAATCATCAAATTAATTAGATTCCCCTTTCTATCCAATCACTCTTCTTCTTTCTTTCAAATGTTCATCATTCAACCATTCTCATTCTTCCAATTAAGAATGGCTTTGAAAAATCATTAAAAATAAAAAATATCAATGCAGGGAATTGAACCAAGGTACATTCACTCATCATCATATAACTTAATCACTTAACTAATACATCTTTTGTGAAATGAATTGGAATGCAAAATATATGTTATCAGTGAGCCATTTTTTTTTGAAGGAATATATATATATATATATATATATATATATATATATGTGTGTGTGTGTGTGAAATACTAAATATTTCTAAAATAAACAATATACATTCATTCACTTATTTAATTTTTATATTTTAAATATTATTCTTTTATATAAATTCATACTATTTATTTAGATTCGATAAACTACAACAATGTTTCATTTTTTTTTAAGAGTCAACAATGTTTCATTTGTGATCAACCGCATTGTGATCTATTTTAGGTTCGACATTTCTTTTGTATCAGATGAACTGTTTAAAGGTATTAAACATTACATTTATCTTAACAGTCTTTAATACAAGTCAATCTCAAAATCTGTCTCATTAGAAACCTAATCAACATTGAAGAACATTACTCTGACGAACAAAACAGATTCAACCGACTAATAGTATCAAATATAATCAATCATATCATTGAATATGACCTTATTGAAATAAGAACGAAGCAGAAACTGTAATTTCAAAAAATCGGAATCTACGGTGTAAGTCAATCTGACAAACTATCCCATTGAAAACCTAGTCAACATGGAATAACATTACTCTAACGATCAAAACAGACTCAACTGACTAACGGTATCAAATATAATCAATCAGACCATTGAATATGACCTTATTGAAATAAGAAAGAAGCAGGAACAAGAATTTAGGTAATCAAAATATTTGGTGTTAGTTGATCTGACAAACTATCTCACTGGAAACCTAGTCAACATAGAATGACATTACTCTAACGATCAAAACGGACCCAACTGACTAACAGTATCAAATATAATCAATCAGACCGTGGAATTTGACCTTAGTGGAATAAGAAATAAGCAGGAACGAGAATTTAGAAAATCGGAATCTTCGGTGTAAGTCGATATGATAAACTATCCCATTAAAAACATATTTGGGTCAATGAGATTTGTCCATTTTTTCTGGTTCAAATAGTATGGACCAAAATATTGCCTCTTGTTGGCTCTGCTGAGCTGACTTTTTCTTCTTTCAAAAATTACTTTTAACTTTCAATGACCCAAAAAGAGCGAACAGACGGGTTCGGTAATAAAAATAATAAATATATGAAACTATTAATCAATTTTTTGCTACTTGTTCCGGAAGTAAAAAAAAATTCATATTCTCTTGAATAACTTTCTTCAAAAGGGCGCCTACTTCCCCAATGAATGTTTTGATGGAAGATATGATTTCGTTGAATTCAAGTTTATTTGTTTTTAAATACGCCCGTATCTCAATGAGAAAATAACCACAAGTTATGAAAGTTTTATGAAATTGACTTTTTCATACCGGTACATAAAGAATTTCTTCCGCAATATAAGCACATATATTTTGCGACGAGTGTAGTCCAATTATTTAACAATGTTTTGCAAATAAAATAAACAAATATTTAATAAAAACACTACATTAACATTGATATTTTAAAAATAGTTATTAGTTTTCAAAATTTTGTCATATTAACTTTTTCGTATGAATACATAAAAATTTACATCGAGATATAAGGAAATAAAATCCTCATCGAACGTAATGCAAATATTTAACCAATTTTTTACATATAAAAGACAAAAATATTTAATAGAAAAATTACATTTATCCTTGACAATTTTCATCTAATACCTTTAAATAGTTCATCTAATTCAAAAGAAATATCGGACCTAAAATAAATCACAATTGAAACATTGTTGTAGTTCATTGAATCTAGATAAATAATATGCATTTATATAAGAGAATAATATTTAAAATATAAAAAAAAATCAAATGAATGAATTCATACTGTTTTATTTTAGAATTATTTATTGTTTTAATATAAATGCATATAATCCCTAAAAAAATATCTGACTAATATCATATATTTTGCTTTCCAATTCTTATCATAAAAGATGCATTGTTCAAGTGGTTAAGTTAAATGAATAAGAGTGAGTGTGCCCTGGTTCGATTCTAGGCGGTGGTATTTTTTATTTTTAATCATATGTTTATAACGGAGTACACATGGCTGTTTTTTATTGGTTTGGGTAAATTACCCACCAATTTTCAAAGGTAGCCTAGGCCTCACCTAATTTTATATGAAAAATATATGGATTTTTCTAATTTTCGTGGACTATATCTTCCGCATCCCACTATCTATGTTTCCAAATTTTGATTCCTAACGTCTCTTTCCCATTCCAATAATTCTCGATTAAGTTAGCTATTGATTATTCTTTTGTCGGATACTCACTTTACTTTTATCTTTGTATCACTTTTTCTAATAGAAATTATTCCATCCCACTAATTCATAATGCTTTTCTTGTTTTCTTTGTGCAAGTTCATTTTTTGCCGTGGTAGATGTAGTTAGGCAAGGCAACAAAACTCATAAACGTGGTTATCCGTCTGAACCAAACTCAATTCGACAAATTTTCTCCATTTTGACTGGATTTGGATATGGGTATGTGTTTTCACCGATTTCAAAACATGGGTATGTGACGGGTAATGGATATATAGATACCCACACCAAACCCATACCCAAACCCGTCCCAAATGTAAAAAAATTACTTTATGTTGATATATCATGTTATTTTATTTGATAATTGTCATGTTAATAAAAAGTACCATTGATATTTAAAGGATCAACTAAATCATTCAATCTAACAAATGTTAAAGTGAGTGTATTGTTGGATAATGTATTACAAAGTTTCTCTTGAGGATGCAAAAAAACTTCTATTTTTTATTAAAAAAAATTATTGAATGCGGGGACGGGGATAGGGCGGGGATACCCAAACCCGTCAAGGACGGGGATGAAATTCAATTTCTCATTCCCGTTGTATATGGGTAGGGTAACAGGTAAGTATATGAGAATCGGGTATGGGGATGGGGACGGTAAAATCTGTCCCCACCCCGCCCCATTGCCATGTCTAGATGTTGTGAAGTTTGCTTCTCCATCTACTTTTATTGAGTGTCATTTAAACTGGTGAACACTATGCTAGCTATCTGAGTATTGTTAGCGGCTAACACTCGATGGTATTTAGTTTCACATAAGATAGATATGATTCTTGAAAAGAGTTTATAAATAGGAGATATTTCTCATCTTATAAGTCCATTTTATAAGGATGAATTAGAACTCGATATTCGTGACAAGTATTGTTGGATATGTATTCATCATGCAATTTTTTTTTTATATTTTTAATTGCTTTACAATCGATTAAATTTAAATTTTTCGTCCTACGACAACACAAGAAAACTCTTGCGGAATACAAAAATTCTATTATAGTTTTCTGGTTGTGGTAAACCCAGTCTTAGTTTTAAACCTTTTGTTAGACCCATTCTCACTACGTAACCAAGGATCTAGGGGGCTAGTGTTATAGTACGGGCCTAAAGGTTTCATAATACTATCAATGAAGAGCTAACATTCCTATAGATAAGGAAGAGTCGACATGCTTCCGCAGTTTCACTTACCATGGAGCTCATTCAAATCATATATATATATATATATATATATATATATATGATGAGATCCTACTTATTTAGCCATTCCATTATCGACTTATGTGTTGGATAGATAACAATACTAATATATTAGATATAGAAGAATTATAATTGCAGATTATTACAAAATCATAGACAAAAAAAGGACATCCTAGGTTAGTTACCTTGGTCCTCTAAGAAAAAGATTCTTCACAACTAAATTACCGTTATTATTGCCGTTAATCACACCTTGGTTGGCAAGAATATTTCCTCCAATTTCCCTAGACGATTGAAGATTTTTAATTTCTTCATCATCAGTCTCAGTCTCAGATTGTTGCATATGAGTTTGAGCAGCACAATGAGAGCATGCCGTCCATTTCCAAGACCAGGTTCTTGATACTTGTTGAAACATTTGAAGCAAAGCCAAAGCAGGGTGTTCAATAGGTCCTTTCATTGAAACACCCAAATCATCATCGTCCAACACTCTAATATCTACCACTATTGAAAGTCCAACCTCATATTTTTTCCGATTAATAAAGCGTTGTCTACTAAAAGCATAATAGTGTGTCACTGTGATTGCACAAGGCTGTTCATCTCCCTTCTTTCTCTTGTGCTGCACCACAAGAAGATTCCCCTCATTTTCAACTCCACGGTAATAAACATTCGTTTTCGTAACCCCTCCCCAACGATTTTTAGTCTCATTAACAAATTTTAATTCGTAATATTCATTGATATCTTTGGTACCATATTCATTAAGAAGATCGTTTCTATCTTTACGTATAAAGAATGAAAATATTGATCCATATGGTTCCTCTTCTGATCCGAAAATGAACTTTAATCTACGGATGTGTAACTTTTTTTTCCAATATGAACTGCCATATTTTTTCTGTCTTTCAATATTTGGTGAATAGTCATATTGTATCTCTAAGGCGAGTCGAACAACTTTACCATTTACGTAGTATGACACAACATGCGGGCAGTCCGTCCACTTTACTATATCCGCTCGTTCAAATTTGATTCTTGCATTAGTTCCCACAGTTATCCACTTGCATGTGGGAAAACTATTTCCCATGCAAAAAACAACAATGATTTTTGCTCAAGAACCTGCAATACTCAACAAACTTCGTTGCCAGTGTTAAAATATTAGATTCGGATTTTTTTTATTCATAATAATAATAAAAAAAAAAACTTCACAAACTAAAGTTAATTGGTTACCTTTGACTAGATCATGAGAGTGAAGACATGAATGCTAATTTGAACCATATATACAAAGGAAAATATGACATACGTGAATTCAATGAAGGTGATACATATATCTAAATCAATGGGAAGAATCTTGCTGCTAGTTAACTCTGCTTCTCTCTAGTTTGCAAGGATAGATTTATAAGGGACTTTTTTTTTTAAATAAAGAGTATAAAATATATTTACAGTCGTTATTCTTATTCTTCACTAAGATTATTTATTTAGTTATAATAAGAGAGTGTATTTTTTGGTTCTAATAAAAAGAGGGTATCTAGTTCCGTTCTTAAATAAATATAGCATCAATATTCTCGTTCATATCTTTCACATGGATGTTGAAAGGGTTTTTATATTTAAGGGAGGATATGAAATTTACTTAGTTTAACCACGGATATCTGTGGACATTAATAACATTAAATCCACATATCCATTATGTATAGGGTAATTAAAATATCCGTTATTTTATCTGTAGATATCCATGAGATATCTGCTCTGTGTTTATGGCGGATTTTATTCATGGATATATGTGAGTACATATAGTTTTGTCATTCCTATGTTGTGTTTGTTTTTATTTGAGTATGTGTTGGTCAGTATAGGATAATTAAAATATCCGATATTTTATCTGTAGATATCCATTGAGATATTTGCTATGTGTTTGTGGCGGATTTTATTCATGGATATCTGCGAGTATATAAAATTTTGTCATTCTTATATTGTGTTTGTTTTTAGTTGAGTATGTGTGTTGGTCACTAAGTCGATAGTAAAATAAATAAATAAAAATAATAGGAGAAAGAAAATTAGAAAAGATGCACACATAGCATAAAACAAAGAAAAGGGTAGGTGTATTATCTTTAATAGCATTATAGGTGCAGACACCATCCAGCTGGCTCGGCACTCTCCTGGGCTCAATCGGTACTTTATTTATATTAGGTCAAACCCAATAACTCATTAACCCTGTAACACCCCAAATTTTAGTTTATTTTATTTTAGTAATATTATGACTAACCATTATTCCTATATATGCTTGTGTGCTACAATGAGAGTATTTTCTCTATGTTTGCCTTTATGTAATTGTCTTAATGAGTAATTTTTATATAATCAAATGAGCTATTTTAATATAATAATACCCATATATATGGGACGTGATTGAATAGTTTTGTGTAAGATTTATTCTATAGTTTTTTTTATAGGCAAAAACGAGAGGTTAGGCATCAGGGAGAAGCTGAAACATCCCAACTAGGTTGGCACCCAACAACATCTCCCATCATTTGCCGCCTCCCTAATACGTAATAATATTATTAAAGAAAGGAAAAATATGTACAAAAGAGGGGGACTAGGCCAATACCCTTAAAAAAAAACCGGAAAAACAAAGCAGAAAATAAAAAGATTAGAAATGTCTACGAGAATCTATAATTAAGAAGCCCATTTCTGTCTCTAGAAAAATCAACCATCAATGAAACTGGTATAGGTCGGAACCATGTAGTATCAGGCACGTCATGCCTCAATGTAGCCTGCACAACAATTGTCTTCCCTTCATTGAGGTGATGGCGGGGACCCTGCGAACGGGTTTGATAACCAACAACTTTGTTTATCTTGTTCAATTTCTTCTTCTGAGCTTTAGGTATTATTGGTGAAAAAGGAACTTCCTCATTAACAACCGCCTGTTTCAACTAAGTCTGCATAAAATCCATTTCCTTCCGCAATGTGGGATGCACCGTCGCGTTAGGATCAGCTGCTATATAACTAACATCTAAATTTTTAACAGGCGATAAAATTGGTCCATGATATGTAAGGTCATTTCGAACCACTTCATCAGTCACATTTACAAACGGTATGCTATTCTGAGAGATATTAATATTGTGATTTACCGTAACATCCGAAGAAGGTGATATGGCTGTTGTGTCTTCTTCCTGCTCTGTGTCTGCTTCCACGTTGATTGTGGCACTAATATCGATATCATGGTGCTCATTTATATCAGCAACAATCGGGATGGCAGCAATGTCAATAGATTGATGTTCTTCTGCCCCCTCTTACGACGCAACTTCATGAAGAATGGGCGCATCAGTGGTTGCCTGTTGTGTTTTCTGTTGAGGTAACGACACATTCTCCATATTTTGCAAAGTCAAGTTTGTTGCCATATCATTCGCAGTCTTCTTTTCTTTTGTTTTTTGTTACATCCAGAGTCGCAAATGCATTAGAGGAGCCAATTCCATATGGATTTGTACGCATAGGAACCCATTCATTCCTCTTCATGATAGCATTTGCTTTCCCTTTATCAACATTCACAACCGGCTCCTTAACCTCTTCCCTTGGATAAAACCACCGGCAGCAAGTCACAAGATAACCTATATTTTGACAGTGCGTGCAATAATCCGGAATCTGTTGATAAACAACTTCCACGGGATAGGAAGCACTTTCCCTTTCCACAATAATTTCGTGAAAAATCTTTTTGGAAAAGTCAATGTTGACAAGTATACGGGCATAGTGTCCAAAAAGTCTTTTCAACATTGCATTGTCAAGCACTAGCGGCGTGCCAACCGCACTAGCAATTTCACGGAGAGTCTGTTCCATCCAATATTCTTGTAGCAGTGCCATCAAACGGATCCATACCCTCACATGGGTATTCCTCTGATTGTGCATATCAAAATCAACCGTCCATTCAAATAAGCGTATAACCCCCGACTTCAAGTTTACCGTTTCCACTGCCCAAACAATTTGCATATCAGATTCATTGGCAAAAAAGAATTCATAAAAAACCCTACCTAGAGATAGTAACGTCGAAGGAGCAACAGTCTTCCATTGTATCCTAAGCTTGTCCTCAATTTGCTTCGACGCATAGGGTTTGTCTCCTTTGTTAAGAACCAACCTTCCACGAAGATTTCTCTTACACACATTGACCCCCTTTTCATACACCGGCTGAGTAATACGAATGGAGGGTGTATCACCACGAATAGTAGGTTGCGGCATAGTGACATATGATGACACTTTGTCATCTCTCGTTTCTTAGATGTTTTTAGTTGGTTTTTATGACATATCCATTGAAATCCTGAAGCAAAAAGGGTAAAAAATTGAAGAAAGCAAGAATACCACAAGAAAGCAATTCAGGCCCCAAATTCTCACATTCGGGCGCCGATTTTGGAAGAAGAAAGAACCATGAGGTTTGAAAAAAATCGGACGCCGATTTCACGCATTCTGGGCTTATGGATTTGCGAGTTTTTTGAGTTCGGGCATCGATTTTTACACTTCGGGGCCTGATTTTTAGATGCCTATATATAGAAAAGTGCGTTTTTGACCTAAGCGTTCACGAATTTTGAGATCTAAAGCATATTTTGGAGCAGAAGCTTTGAAGAATTGGTGGGCAACCATCACAACTCATAGTCAATCCTCCATTACATGTATGAATCTTATTTCTTATGTTAGTTCGCTTATACTTTAGCTATGAGTAACTAATTCTCTTGTAGTTTAGACTAAGATGAATCTGATGTAATCCTATGAGAACCCTAATTTGTTGAACTCCTTTGAATATCCATGAAAGTCTAGTTTTAATTCATATTACTTTGTATTTATGCTTTTTGTATGTTTATCATTGATGGCTTGCTTTTTGTGTTTTAATATATATATGATGGCTTGCTTATATCTACCAAGATTTATTATCCGTGGAAAGCTGTTAATAGCTTAATACATATATAGAGAAAATAAATCAAAGAAAACCTAATAGACTGGCTCCATCTCAGCGCCGCCCACATTCTTTGCTTCTGGCTTATGCATTGCAGACAAAATTTAGCTTGTCCTTTGATTCTTCTTAATCCTTTAAGCACTTATATTTATCATGATTTTTAGTGGACAACTTGAGTCATTCCACTGATTTATTATCCCTTTTTTGTAGTCCTAAGTTTCTCTCTCTTCAAGCTCTACTTCAAAATCTGCAAAGAAACACTTATATAGCAGTCTTCAACTGTCAAAATCGTGTCACGTTTTGCCAAATCGTGACACGGTTGGTGCGTACGATTCAAAGTATGACCAACTTTATCTTGAAAACGTGCTCATCAAGATGAATATCGTGTCACGTTTTCCCAAAATCGTGTCACGATTGGACACTCAGAAAACCATGCTCGTGGCATAGGGAAATCGTGACACGCAAATCGTGTCACTATTTGCTATTTTCCCAAATCACAAATTGAAGGCATAAACAACAATTCTCGTGATTTATGATTTCTTCATGTGATTCTCTTACCAGCAGTTGTTTCAACCTAAATGCTTTAATCATACATGCTCAACACAAAATATGATTTTAATTATATTATTTGTTTGCACCGAAATTATTTTATTTTAAAATTGAAGTATTCTTCTTTTTCTGGAATTTCCTAGAAGTATTCTTTACATTGATAATTACTGGAAACCCTAATGAAAAAGATCAATTCTGCCAATGATATGTCTCTATTAATTGGGGAAAATAGGTGATTGATAATGTAGACTATATTCAAAAGTTATTTAAAACGGGTAGGGAGAGAGAGAGAGTTAAGCTTTTTTTTTCCTACTAATATAATCAACACTCTACTGAATATTAACATTTGTTTGGTAAGGACTAATTAATAACATTTTAGGTGATATAAACAAGAATATTAGATGCTCCCCTAGGATAAAAAAAGAATATTAGATGCTATATAATTTTGGTAAACGGAATTAGATGCTCTCTTATCTTATCTTATTATAATTAAATATTCTTGCTGAAGAATAATGCTTGCAGTTATTATTTTTATTTGAAAACAACGCAAATATTCTAAACTCTATTCGAAATTTTCCCCTACAAGGATCCGTTTGGTTCGAGAATTAGGAGGGGAGGGGAGGGGAGGGATTTTAACGGAGGGCATGGGAGGGGAGATATTTTTAATTAAAAACACGTTTGGTTCGCAAGGGGAAGGGAGGGGAGAGATTTTAATATTATTTTACCGTTTTACCCTTAAACTTAATTAAATAAAAGAAACTGCTAGTTTTTACGATTTCAGAAACCGGCGAAAAAGTAGCGCATACCTAAGCTGTTTATTTTATCTCAAACTGGCTTATGTATTTTGCTCCATGCATCGTATATATATTTTTTTATAAGAGAAATTCTTTGAAATCCTTGCATTTTTTGTCAATTACTTCCGTAAAAAAATAGCACATCTCTTAATATATAATCAAAGTTGTTATAAGAAAAATATAACAAAATAATAAAATTTGTTACAAGAATAAGGTAACCTAATAATAATAAAAATAATATAATCTAATAATAATAAAAGTTGTTACAAGGTTAATATTGAGATTTGAAATTAATTTAAGGATAATTATGACAACGCAGTAAAATTTTAAAAAGATTTGCTCCCCTCCCCTTCCCTCCCCTCCCCTTCTACAAATTGAACCAAACACATCAAATTAAAAATATCCCCTCCCCTCTCCTTCAAAACTCTCGAACCAAACGGACCCTAAATCTAACCTTGCGAACCAGAGAGGAGTAGAGTTAGCAGCTACATTTTTCCATTGATTTAAATTCATATAGGTCTAACAGTATTCAAGTCTAACTCTTATGGTCTAGTCAAGGAACGTAACCGATTAAAGTCAGTTTGTGGAGTTTTATTTATTTATATATTTTTAATCATGATTCAGAAGAATTGCTGAATCTAATGCAACAAAATTTGTGGAGTTGTGCATTGTAGGTTCTTGTGCAAATTTACAAAAGAAAAAAACGTTGTTTTGCAAACATATATCTTTACATGGGAAATAATTTTCCAGCTGATCACAGGTTCAAAAATACAGGAACTAATGCTAAAATTGAATTTAATTACAATAATTGCTGTTACATTAATGGAGAAAAGGGAAAGACATATTACGTGATATACAAAATAGGCAGTAAATTTGTTGAGCTCGACTTAGAGATAACATATGGCAAAGATGGTCACCGCAGGCTCTTAGGTTTTCGATTGGAGGAAAAAGGATCAATGTTTAATGTTAGTATAGATAAATCTGAAAACAATCTTAATCTAGATCAAATCTATGACATCATGGCATGTTATGAAACACAATTTTTTAATGAGACTATGAATCATTGGGGAGGGGTAACGAAAACGAGTGTTGCATACCGTGGGAGTGAAAATGAGAGGACTCTTGTTGTGGTGGAGCAGAAGAGAAGGAAGGGAGCTGAAAAGCGTTGTGCAATTACCGTGACACACTATTATGCTTTTACTAAACAAAACTTTATTCGTCAAAAAAAGTACGAGGTTGGACTTTCAATGGTTGTAGATATTAGAATGTTAAACAATAATATTGATGTTTCATTGAAAGGTTATTATGAACACCCTTGTTGGGCATTGTTTCAAATGTTTGAACAAGTAACTAGAACATGGATTTGGAAGTGGACGGCATGCCCTCATTGTGCTGCTCAAACTCATATTCGACAATTTGATACTGAAATTGAGAACGATGACGAAGAAAGACACTACCTTCAATGCCCTAGACAAATCGGGGGAAATATTCTTGCCAATCAAGGAGTGATTAAAGGCAATAATAATGGAAATTTCTTAGTGAGTCAACTTTTCCTTCGAGGAGGATAAATATCTCTAGCGGGTTTACATTTTTTTTTTCTTTTTCTGACAAATATTGTATATTTTGATGTTTATCAAAAACCTAGAAATCCTGATAAGATGCTAACATCTGCAATTTCAAGTCTTTTCTATATGCTTTCCTAAAAAATAAATTCTTCTCAATGCAATATATTAGTTTTAAGAACATGTGTTAGAAAATTGTCAAAGGAACATGTGATTATCAATGGTTGTCTAAGTGTTGGTGTAGGTGTAGCAAGAAGTTCATATATCAATATAAACAAGGGAATCGATTATGAATTATTTCACTGAATTATCAATGACCTTGAAAGAGTTATAACTACAGGTCAATTTCTATATGATTTATCAAAGTACAAGGAACAACAAATAAAAATTTCAAATGTCATCTGAACACCAAATTATCCCATATGGTTGTCAAAGAACAAGGAAAAGCAAGCAAATATTAGATCCAATTACTTAAGATGTCTAATACTTTTACCAATTAGACACGTCCATTGTTAGTAATATTATTAACATTTTAGTTGAAAGAGATGATATGCATCAAGATGTAATTACATATAGGCTGAACCCATGTGTCCCATGCTAATGCTGGAAAAATCATCTTTGTGCTGATTTTACCTTGCGGGTTGGAGGAAAAGCACGGAATTAATTAAAACCCAAATCCAGCCGGAAGGAAATATGCCTAAACATGTAGCTCATTCTAGAGCATCTTTGTTCTATAATATGTTTTATTTGTTTAAGGTTCTATGATCGACTAAACATTTTGTAACATGAGTAACTAATCACCTTTCGATTAGGGTTCTATGATCAATATCTATTTATTTGTTGAACTTTATTAATTTAAGTTATTTATTCAGTTAGATTTTGATTTGTATTTTATTTTCATATATGGTTGGCGCTTAATGCTTTTGCACTAGAAAGTGATGCACTTTTATATGATCATTAGGTTGTAATTTGGTAGGTACCATGCATTAGTCCAATAAAGAGTTTGAGGAGATTCGAAAATCCTTATCACCGCTAAAACTCTGAATCAACTCCTTTTTACTTATTGGCTTAATTACTGATGTGATCTCTTAAGTTATTTGTTGGTTATATTTTAATCCCATAAGTTATTAACGTTACAATTTGGTCCCTTTAGGTCATCTTCCGTCAACCAAATAAATCCCCACCGTTAAAACCGTTAACCCATGTCTAAGGTGGATACACATTGCAAGTTGTCACGTCATCGTTCAAATGTGCCTATTTAACGTTTTGGCAAAAGACTGACGGTGAGGATTTATTTGGCTCACAGATACTAACTTAAGAGACCAAATTGTAACGTTAATAACTTATGGGACCAAAATGTAACCAACAAATAAATTAAGGGACCAAATCATTAATTAAGCCTTGCTTATTCTACAATCAAATCAACTCGTTTTGCGCAATCAAATCAAAATTCCACCAAGTTACTGTTTTAATCATAAGTTCAGTAAATTTTCTAGTCGAAAACATCAATCTCTGTGGAGATTATAATTTACTGGTTACTACCTAAACTTTGAATGATTTGGTACACTTGCCAAATTTGTCATCATATATTTTTATGGATGGTTTTTTCACTTTCAATTATACCCTCCTTAAATAATTTTGTTTAGAAGGTTATATTGTTCGTGTCATTGAAAAAGATAAAAATTTCTATTATATGCTAACTATATTTTTGGTTTCATTGAAAAGTTAATAAAAATCAAAATAATTTTAATCTAGATCATAATTTGATAAAAACTATTGTTTGTAATTTATACGTTTTAGCATGAGAAAAAATGGCGGATAGATGAGCACAGAACGCTAGTATTTGATAGTGTTGATATTGGGCCTACTAGATTATATATTCCTAATATGGTTTTCTTTGTTCTCTTTGATATAGTAATGTGTATAATGTGTATATATCTTAGCTCTTTGAGTTTTTTTTTTTTTTTTTGAGGTAATCTCTTGAGAATTATAGAAATGGATGTTGGAACTTATATATGAGACCTTTGCGCCTAATCTGCATTTGCTTATGCTTACCTGTAGTCGCAAATTTGGTATTACGTTGATGTTGGTGCCCAATTAAATATTTGACTGACCATACTTTCAGTAAATTTGAGTTTATATTAGCTATGTTATGGTTCAAGACTAACCATACATTATCCCTCTAATAGTCCTGTTGAGAAGTGACTCAAAAATGTAAAGCTGAAGAAGTGCCAAAACGTGACACGATTTCCCATCTCAAAAAACCATGCTCATTGCCTGGTCAAATCGTGTCACGATGCCCAAATCGTGTCACGTTTTGGCACTTCTTCAGCTTCACATTTTTGAGTCACTTCTCAACAGGACTATTAGAGGGATAATGTATGGTTAGTGACACGATTTGACCAGGCAGTGAGCATGGTTTTTTGAGATGGGAAATCGTGACACGATTTGGGAAATCGTGACACGAATCAACAACTTCCTCAGCAAGTTTACCTGAAAGGGACGGGTCACAACGGTTGGAAAGCAGAATCGTGACACGATGGACCAAATCGTGTCACAATTTGGGACGTTTGTGACTAGTATATAAGTGTTTTCTGCAGTTTTTTGAAGGTTAAGCTCGGTGAATCTCATGGAAACCAAAGGAGGGAACATTTAGGGTTTTAGATACTAAAAGTTGAGTGTCTTTGGGTGAGGTTCAAAGCTTCAAGATGTGAATCTTGGAGAACCAAAAGAGGGGGCTCTTGGAATTAGGGTTGGTGCCTTTTGGGAAGATTCATGGGTTAGGAAACACATGAGTGGGGAGTCTCTTGTAAACACCTTGGGAGAGTGAAAAGTCAAGAGTGTCTTGTTCATTGATGAGATTGGGAAAATGGGTAGAAATTAGGGTTGTTCTTTGTGAGCTTGTTTAAGCTAATTTCTTGTAACCCATTTTTTATCTCTTTGTAAGAACTCATTGATAGTGGATTGGAGAGTTAAATCTCTCCCCCAGAGTAGATCATCTTGGATCGAACTGGGTCAACAATCTCGTGTGTGTTTGTTGTTGTCTTTTTCCTTCTTCTCTCTTTAGCTTGTTTATTCTTTTGTTGATTGTGGGTTTTGCTATGCTTCTAGATTAGATCTAGATTGACGTTGTTGTTTGTGGTAATTTACATTTGGTTATTGGTTGCCATTGATACTTGCTCCACGAATCTAAATTTCATTGGTGTGAAGTTTGCGGTTCGAGACACGAATTCACAACAAGTCCTTACACATTAACTTAAGGACCAAGTATCTCGTCTCAGTATCATTTAAAACTGGAATCTTTTGTGCCTTTTGCAAATTTTAAGGGTGTAAACACCCGCCCCCTATAATTTTAGAGGTCAAATTGGTGATTTACTCGTAATATTATTTCAGATAGCATTTGAAATATTTTATTTTCTTTTCTATGTGCTTTGATAATTATATCCAACGTTTTCATCTAGTTTCATCACCATTGAGAAGGCACACGACACGCTACACTAAAACTAACAAACAAGATAGGTAATTGGCGTATTTATCAAACTCTTTCCACATCAGTTTGAATTCAGTGAAATAATTAATCCATAATGTTGTGAAAAATACCGGAATCACTATCGGTTCGAAATCACACCAATACTTGTATAGATGTGTGGAGCAAAAGGTAGTGGTAATCCTATGTCTAAGTGTCTTGAAGCAACAGCAACAAAACAGACCCAAAGCCTAAGTGTAGAGCTTAAAACAATGACACTAACAAGCATGAAGATAAGAAAGCTTAAAAAAAACAAACACACACAAAATGGTAACCCAGTTCAGTCAATATGACCTAATCTGGGGGTGAGAGCAGCTCTCCAATCCACTATGATAAGATGTTACAAAGGTTACAAGAAATCAGCCTTCAATCCTAATCTCTACCCTTGTCTTGACCCACCTCACTCATATGAACCTACAAGAGATTATACTAGAGGAAGCTTATGATCCTTCCAATGATATAATCTCACTACCCAAGGTGTTTACAATGTTTATCCGAACCCAAGAGACTATCCCTACAAAGGTACTCAACCCTCAAGTTCCCCCCTTTGTGAACCCTAGACCCCTTGCTTAAGCTCTCCTTCAAAGAATGCAGAAAACCACTTAAATACTAGTCACAGGCGCCCAAAATCGTGTCACGCTTCCAAAATCGTGTCACGATTCTGCTTTTCCAACCGTTGTGACCAGTCCCTTTCAGGTAAACTTGCTGAGGAAGTTGTTGAATCGTGTCACGATTTCCCAAATCGTGTCACGATTTTCCATCTCACAAGGCATGCTCTCTGCCAAGCAAACCGTGCCACGATGCCCAAATCGTGTCACAATTTCTGGGCTGATTCTGCAAATACAATTTGAAGCCAATATACAACATTCTCCACCTTGACTTCTAATTGGTGATGATGCCAATGTAACCATCAACCACCATGCTGCTCTCTCCATAAGGGAATTACTCTTCAACAAATTTGATCAAGTCCAAGCAATGCTTGAACCTTGATCTAGGCAATGACTTGGTAAACACATCCGCTGGATTCTCTTCCGATGCCACTTTTTCCACCATGATCTCTTTGGA
Organism: Medicago arabica; assembly: GCA_946800305.1. Classification (NCBI taxonomy): domain Eukaryota; kingdom Viridiplantae; phylum Streptophyta; class Magnoliopsida; order Fabales; family Fabaceae; genus Medicago; species Medicago arabica. The sequence goes on along the minus strand of OX326966.1, from coordinate 2,634,305 downwards.
TTCAATCATGTCTCTAACAAAGTGCAGGCGAATGTCAATGTGCTTTGTCCTCTCATGATACACTTGATGATTTGCCAAGTGAATCGCGCTTTGGCTATCACAATGTATCTTCACACATTCTTGAGTAATTCCTAACTCACCAATCATCCCTTTCAGCCACATGGCCTCTTTCACCCCTTCAACAAGGGCAATGTATTCCGCTTGAGTTGTAGATAATGCCACCACAGATTGTTGATTTGCCTTCCAACTAATAGCCGTGCCATAGAGAGTAAACACAAACCCCGATAGAGATTTTCTAGTGTCTACATTGCTCGCATAATCCGAATCCACATACCCCTCCAAAGCGTCTTTCCCTTGAGTTGCTCTTGTGTACTTCAAACCGCCCTTCAAAGACCCATTCAAATACCTCAACACCCACTTCAAAGCTTGCCAATGCACAATACCCGGATTTGCCATGAACCGACTCAGAATGCTAACCGCATAAGCTAAGTCCGGTCTACTACAAACCATTCCATACATGATGCTTCCAACCCCACTAGCATAGGGAGTACTAGCCATCGCTTGTTTTTCATCCTCGGATTGAGGACATTGTTTTATGGACAACTTTGTGTGGTGACCCAAGGGAGTGCTCACAATTTTAGAGTTTGACATTCTAAAACGCTCCACCACCTTCTTCAAGTAACTAAGTTGAGATAAGAAGAGTTCACCTTTGTCACGATTTCTCACGATATCAATTCCAAGAACTCTCTTTGCCGGACCAAGATCTTTCATCTCAAATTCTTCATTTAACTTTTCTTTGAGCCTCACAATCTCATCCTTGCTAGAACTTGCCATCAAGATATCATCCACATATAGAAGAAGATAAAGAACGACTTTCTCACCATTCTTCAACATGTACACACATGAATCATACCCGCTTCTCACAAAACCGGTCTTCAAAAGAAATTCATCAAACCGACGATACCATTTCCTAGGGCTTTGCTTCAACCCATACAAAGATTTCTTCAAAAGACACACCTTAGACTTGTCCTCCACAAAACCTTCCGGTTGCTCCATGTAGATTGTCTCTTCAAGGTCACCATGTAAGAAAGCGGTCTTTACATCCATTTGCTCCAACTCAAGATTGAAATAATTCACAATAGCCATGAGAATCATTATGGAACAATGTTTCACCACCGGTGAGAAGATCTCATTATAGTCAATCCCCTCCACTTGAGTGAAACCCTTTGCCACAAGTCTTGCTTTGTACCTTGGACCCTCAACTCCCGGAATACCCTCCTTTTTCTTGAAGATCCACTTGCATCCAACTACCCTTTGGTGTTTAGGTAGCTTCACAAGTTTCCAAGTTTGGTTCTTCTCCAATGAATCCATTTCTTCATTCACTTCCTTCAACCAATACTTGCTTTATTTGCTCTCAAATGCCTCCTTGAAGTTTCTAGGCTCCGAGTCTTGCACACCTTCAGCCGCATTTAGAGCAAAACACACCAAGTCCGCATAACCATATCTACTAGGTGTCGTAATGGTCCTTCTTTCACTATCTCTAGCCAAAAGATAATCAGGATCCACTACCGGTTGAGTTCCACTTGGCTCCGATGTTGAATCTTCATCTTCCACATCGTCTTCTTCTTCACTTGGAAGCTCCACCTCAAACTGAGTTTCCTCCACCCTTGTTTCCGGTACTAAAGTCTCTAGGTCTTTACACTTCATCCCCATACGGGTCTCATCAAAGGTAACATCCCTACTAATCAAGACTTTTGATCCTCCACCAGATTCCAATTTCCACAACTTGTAGCCCTTCACACCTTCCGGATAACCAATGAAGACACATTTCAAAACTCTAGGCTCAAGCTTGTCTTGCTTGATATGCGCATATGCCAAAGCTCCGAAAACCTTCAAAGTTGAGTAGTTTGCCGGTTTCCCACTCCATACTTCCATAGGTGTCTTGAAGTCGATTGTCGTTGATGGACATCTGTTGATCAGATAAGCTGCAATTGTCACTGCTTCACCCCAGAAACTCTTAGGTAACCCAGCTCCTAGTATCATACACCTCACACGCTCCAAAAGAGTCCTATTCATGCGTTCAGCAAGACCATTTTGTTGCGGTGTTCTCGGTACGGTTCTATGCCTCTTGATTCCTTTTATCCTGCAAAACTCATTAAACTGCTCTGAAACAAACTCCAGTCCATTGTCAGTTCTTAAACCTTTTAGTTTAGTACCCATTTGATTTTCTATGAGAGTGTGCCATTCTTTGAACTTTTCAAAGGTGTCACTTTTGTTTTTCAAAACAAAGACCCACACTCTCCTAGAATAATCATCAATAATGGAAAGAAAATAGGATCCTCCCCCATGAGTAAGAGTCTTGGAAGGACCCCAAAGGTCCGAATGTACATACTCAAAAGGTCTACTAGAATTATGCATGCCACTACCAAACTTAACTCTATGTTGTTTTCCTAGTATGCATTGTTCACAAAATTCTAGCTTATCCAACTTTTCTTTACCTAGCAAACCTTGTTTGGCTAGTTCAACTAAACCTCTTTCACTAACATGCCCTAATCTCATATGCCACAATTCAGAATTATTATGATGTACTACACTAGCTACCGATGCATTACCAATTACTATGGAACCATCTAAAATGTATAAACCATTCATTTTAGACCCCTTAACCGTAATCAATGCACCATGCGAAATTTTACAAACCCCATGCTCAATTCTAGTACAATAACCTAGACTATCAAACATGCTTATGGAAATTAAATTTCGCTTAAGTTCGGGAACATACCTCACTTCCTTTAAAAGGAATTCACGGCCATCAAACATATTTAGACGGACGTTTCCCATACCTTGGACTTTGCATGCTTTGTCATTTCCGAGTCGAACAACTCCTCCTTCCTTTAGAGCCAAAGTCTCAAAATATTCCTTTCTAGGACACATGTGATAGGAGCATCCCGAGTCCAAAACCCAGCTCTTCTCCGATTCCCAACTTGTGACCGCTAGTGCACCCGCACTTTCATAACCATCTTCATCGGACGCCACCGCAACTTGAACGGAAGAACTACCATTGCCCTCCTTTTCCGGACAATCCTTCTTGAAGTGACCTTGTTTGTGACAAAGAAAGCACTTATACTTTGATTTGTCAAAACCCTTGGACCTAGACTTGGACCTTGACTTTTCCTTGCCTTTTCCTCTATGCTCATTCCTCCCTCTTGAAACATTCAAGCCTTCACCGCTATCATCAACCTTCAAGTCCTTGAACTTGGTCAATTCCTTGGTTCTCAAAGCCGCTTGGACTTCCTCCAAAGTAGTGGTGCCCTCCTTACCATAAAGGATGGTATCCTTGAAATGCTCAAAAGACTTTGGTAATGAACAAAGTAACAACAATGCCTTGTCCTCATCATCCACATTGACTTCAATGTTGGCCAAATCATCAAGAATCTTGTTAAATTCCGCCAATTGCTCCGAGATCGATTTAGACTCCACCATCTTGAATGAATAGAGTTGTTGCTTCAAGAGTTGCCTATGAGCCAACGATTTCGTCATGTACAATGACTCCATCTTAGCCCACATCGATGCCGCGGTTGGTTCCCTCGCGGCATCCCTTAAAACCTTATCTCCGAGACATAAAACAATGGCACTCTTTGCCTTGTCTATCATCTCACGCTTCTTCGCTTGTGTCAAATGTGTCGGCATCGCCGCTTCACCCTTCAATGCTTCTACACACTTTTGTTGTGACAAAACCGCTTGCATCTTAACCTTCCACAACCCGAAATCATTACTTCCGGTGAACTTCTCGATGTCCCACTTTGAACCCATGATACCAACTATACCACTTTACGCCTATGCCCCACGGTGGGCGCCAATTGTTGTGAAAAATACCGGAATCACTATCGGTTCGAAATCACACCAATACTTGTATAGATGTGTGGAGCAAAAGGTAGTGGTAATCCTAGGTCTAAGTGTCTTCAAGCAACAACAACAAAACAGACCCAAAGCCTAAGTGTAGAGCTTAAAACAATGACACTAACAAGCATGAAGATAAGAAAGCTTAAAAAAAACAAACACACACAAAATGGTAACCCAGTTCAGTCAATATGACATAATCTGGGGGAGAGAGCAGCTCTCCAATCCACTATGATAAGATGTTACAAAGGTTACAAGAAATCAGCCTTCAATCCTAATCTCTACCCTTGTCTTGACCCACCTCACTCATATGAACCTACAAGAGATTATACTAGAGGAAGCTTATGATCCTTCCAATGATATAATCTCACTACCCAAGGTGTTTACAATGTTTATCCCAACCCAAGAGACTATCCCTACAAAGGTACTCAACCCTCAAGTTCCCCCCTTTGTGAACCCTAGACCCCTTGCTTCAGCTCTCCTTCAAAGAATGCAGAAAACCACTTAAATACTAGTCACAGGCGCCCAAAATCGTGTCACGCTTCCAAAATCGTGTCACGATTCTGCTTTTCCAACCGTTGTGACCAGTCCCTTTCAGGTAAACTTGCTGAGGAAGTTGTTGAATCGTGTCACGATTTCCCAAATCGTGTCACGATTTTCCATCTCACAAGGCATGCTCTCTGCCAAGCAAATCGTGCCACGATGCCCAAATCGTGTCACGATTTCTGGGCTGATTCTGCAAATACAATTTGAAGCCAATATACAACACATAAGTTACCCCTTATATATATATATATATATATATAAAGTTGGTGTTACATCATTGCTAATCACTCTTTAGAAAATTTTCTTTCTCATCGCGCACTCTTGTATGTATGATATTTTTGAATTCTAATCATAATATATTATCAAGAGAAGCATTAAAATTGTAGACATTACAAGTAGATTACAAAAGGATATACTATATATGAAAAGGAAAATGCTACTTGTAGGGAAAACGCCAATCACGAAAAATTCACAACCCTGTATTTGTTAGATATCCTTCTTTGATTACACCTCATGCTTTCCATTGTTTTCCCGGCTGGGATAAATTTAATTGGCTACAACTTTTTTCGGGATAATATCGGGACAAAGTTGCTCCCGATGAATAGCTGCACTCATATGAAAAACTTGAATCTTGTCATACATAATTACTTGGTAAAAAAAAAGCGTGGTTTCAGTTAATTACCCTCCTCTAAAGATATGTTGATTCACAAAGAAATTACCATCATTGCACCTTCATTGGCAAGAACATTTTCTCCAATTTGAAGATAGTTCCTTTCTTCATCATTATATTCTCTTTTTCAATGCAGATTATATAAGTGAGAGGATTCATAAACTCAATATCTTAAATGTTCTAGGTTAAACTATGATGTTCAACTCAGTTATCTGATTGCTTTTGGTCGAACATGGATGATCCTCTGAACTCCCCTCATGATTAAAAGATGCCATATTTTATTTGAAAGAGAGAGAAACGTTAGAAATGAAGAGGTGAAGACAGAAAAAGAGAACATATAATTGAAAGATATGAACGAGAATATTAGATGCCATATTTTTTATGAATAGAATTAGATACCCTCTTATAATTTTAATTAAATAATCTTGGTGAAGAATAAGAATCACACTTGCAAATATATTTTTTAGGAGACAGTGCAAATATTTTATACTTTGTAATTAAATTTTTCCCCTATAAATCTAACCTTCCAAACCAGAGAGAAGCATAGTTAGCAGCTAGATTCAAGTCTCAACTATCTTGGTGTAGTCAAGGTATGTAAATTTCAGTTTGGGAAGATTTATTTATTTTATTTTTATTGCGAAACAAAACTTCAAGTGTTGGACTTAATGGTTCTAGTGCAAATTACCTGAAGAAAATAATTTTGTTTTTGTTTTGACAGGAAAAAGAAAATATTCTTTTCGTGATTATCATTTACATGGGAAATAGTTTTCCATTAGAGAAGAGCGTGGGAACGAATGCAAGCATCAAACTTGAACACGCAGTTTCAGTAGAGGGCAAGGCATATACAGTGTCACACTACGTAGATGGTAAATCAGTTGGTATACTCAGGTTATGGATAACATATTGCGAAGATGGTCTCATTAAGGACTTAGATTTCATTTTCTACGGTCCTACTAGATCCGTATTAACATCCTTCGTTATAAATAAAGCTGAAAACAATCTTCTTAATTACTGTCATGCTAATGCCATCAATCCACTTTATCAAACAAATTTTATTAATGAGACTAAGAACCATTGGGGAGGGGTTACGAAAACCGATGTTGCATACCGTGGAGTTGAAAATGAGGGAAATCTTCTTGTGGTGCAGCAGAAGAGAAAGAAGGGAGTTGAAAAGCCTTGCGCAATCAGAGTGGCACACTACTATGCTTTTAGTAAACAATGCTTTTCAAGTCGAAAAAGTGAGGTTGGACTTTCAATAATGGTAGATATTAGAGTGTTAAACAATGATTTGGATGTTTCAATGAAGGATCCTTTTGAACACCCTTCTTTGGCATTGCTTCAAATGTTTCAACAAGTATCTAGAACATGGATTTGGAAGTGGACGACATGTTCTCATTGTGCTGCGCAAACTCATATGCAACAATTTGAGACGGAGAATAATGGTGAAGAAATGGAACGGTCTAGGCAAATCAGAGGAAATAGTTTTTCCAATCAAGGTGTGACTATAGGAGATCATAATGGTAATTTAGTGGTGAAGAAACTTTTCTTTAGAGGAGGCAACTAACTCTAAGCAGATCTTTTTAATTTAGGCTATCTTAATAATTTTATATATATATGTCGATGTTTGCCAACAACCTAGGATGTCCATATTTAGTCTATGATTTTGTCATGCAATTATAAATCTTCTATATGTAATTTACTAGTATATTGAGAATCTATGCCAGTTGCAACACGCAATAATGTTCTAAACTATTTTATGTATAAGAATGTGAGTGTAGGTGTAGCTTTACTTGTGCTCCTTTATTTTTTTAAAGGGTCTCACTAAAATTTATTTTGGGCATTTAAATAAATTTGGTCGGCCTTGTCTTCATTCGTCTCTATTCTCTAGTGTCGAAAATGTATCTCATGTCTTAGGTTGTCTCCAGTATCACATTTCTATTCGTGTCTCCCATCTTAGACTAGTGGACGTTGAAGGAAGATGAATTTCAAAAACAGAGGCAGTGGTTTGAAGCGGACCATGGAGAGAGAGTGAGATAGAAGGGAGTTGAGCTTTGAGAGTGATCTTAAGAAATAAGATGAGACGATCTCCTGATTTGATTGTTGAGTATATTAAATATGTACAAGTACAAATCAATGAGCATCCATTAATCTCATTCATTATTTATACAAAATCTTAACAATGGCTGCAATATGGCATGCTCGCCATTTTAAACAAAGAGCATAAAAAAAAACTAAAATGGCTAGTTCGCCATTCAAAATAAAGAACATGAAGAAAAAAACAAAAAAAAAAATATGTTCGCCAACTAAAATGTAGAGCAACACAGAAGTTGCCTGCAGGATGTTGAAAAATGGTTATGCTCGTCAACTTAAATAAAGAACAAAGGCATTTATATCAATAGTTTTCAACTAGGGGCAGACATATGAAATTTTTTGGTGATAGGGGCAGAAGAAAAAATAATTCTTATTTTTATCGCATTTATATGTTCTAATGTGCACCATCCATTTTGTGTTCATCATATGTAGGTTTCACCGTTGATTTATCTTCTTATTAGCTTTACTCTTTTGATGATAACATGACAAATTAAAATAACAAAATAATGAGTGAATCATCATATGAAAGTTGTTAACATATTCTATATATTCAAAATCAATCACTATGTAGAAATCTTTCTCCCAAGTTATGCCATACTCATACTCGTCTATATTTTATAAATTATAATGTTGCAAATAAAAGACAAAAAACAGAAATATGTTAATTTGTATATTATAAAATCATAAACTATGGAGATCCTAGGAAGTTGGCAAACATCAATATATAAAATTATTTGCATATTTTTTTTGAACAAGATTATTGGCAAAAAAAATTAAAGGTACCCCTCATGCCTAGAGATAGTTATCTTCCTTTTAGGATAAGTTTATTCACAAAGTAATTACCATTATTATTACCCATAATCGTTCCCTGATTGGCAAGAATATGTCCTCCAATTTTCCTAGGCCCTTGAACATAGTTTCTTTCTTCATTATCATTCTCCGTCTCAATCTCAAATTGTTGCCTATGAGCTTGAGCAGCACAATGAGGCACGCCATCCACTTCCAAGTCCTTGTTCTTGATACTTATTGAAACATTTGAGGCAATGCCAAAGAAGAGTGTTCAGAAGGACCCTTCCATGAAATAACCAAATCATTGTTTACAACTCTAATATCTACTACAATTGAAAGCCCAGCATCATATTTTATTTGACAGTCGAGTAGAGCTTTGTTTAGTATAAGCATAATAGTGTGTCACAGTAACTACACAAGGGTTTTCTACTCCCCTCTTTATCTTCTGCTCCACAGCAACAAGACTCCCCTCATTATCACCCCCGTGGTATGCAACAAATATTTTCGTAACCCCACCCCATTGATTCCTAGTCTCGTTTTCAAATTTTGTTTCATAAGATCTTCTGGAGTCAATGATTTCGATTTGATTATTAATAAGACTGCTTTCTGCTTTTTCAATAACAAATTTCATGGATCCAGGTTCTTAGAAACGGAACCTAAGGAGCTTGATGAGACCGTCTTCGTGATATATTGTCTCTAAGATGAGCAGTGCAGATTTACTACCTACGCTGTATGACACAATACATGTCTTCCCATTTTCTTCGTCGTCAAAGTGATAATCTTCTCTAGTAAATTTGATGCTAGCATTAGTTTCCACATTTATGATTTTGTCAGTGTGAAAACTATTTCCCATGTAAATATATATGTTTGCACAACAATGATTGTTTCTTCTGTATACGTGTACAGTGTACTAGAAACTGCAATACAAAAACATGCAATTCAGCCGTTGTTATTTTCATTCAAAACAACAGAAAATTCCACAAACGAGAATTGATTGGTTATGTACTTTTGTAGACCATAAAAGTGGATACTTAAATACTAATTCGGACCGTATATATGTACAAACAAAAATACGGTGTACATGAGTTCAATGAAGGTGATCCTGATCCATAAACATATAAATCGATGGAAAAACCTAGTTGCAAACTCTGCTTTGCAAGGTTAGATAATTTATAAATACAGAGTATAGAATATTTGGATTGGCTCCTGAAAATAATAATATTGCAAGAGTTATTCTTATTCTTTAGAATGTCGAATTACTGTATTATTATATTTATAATAGGAATTTTTCTACGCGTGAAAAGTTAAGTCAGAGGCACCGCTTACTCTTGCGTATACGGTGTCGGAGGTCAAACCTGTAATTGCCCGCTTTTGCATGGTACGTGTCGTACCCTAATTTTTGACCAATTTATTTTTATTTGTTCGTACGTTGATCGTTTTTCAGTCGTCCGTTCGCGCGCTAATTCCCGTAATATCTATTTTTATTCATATTTGTGGTCGCATTTATTTTTCGTTCGTCGTTTATTTTTTTAATGTCGCTCGCGTATTAATTTCGTAATTTTTACTCGCGTTTCGTGCGTATTTTTAGTGTAGCGTAACGTTTGCGTTTTAAAGTTCATTTTATTCACGTCGTCGTTTTATTGTTTTAATTAGCGTAAAAAAAGCCGCGTATTTCGGTCGTATCAGACGAAATTTCGGCAGAGAGGTATTTTAAAATACCTCATTTTTTGGTTCCGACGGGACACTTTTTTATTTATTATTTAATTTTCGTTTTTATTTTTAATTATTTATTTAGTTATTTATTTTTCCATTTATTTAATGTGTTGTTATTTATTTATTTGTCTTTTTTATTTATTCATTTATTTTAAGTCATTGTACACTTGTCATTTTGTCATTGATCCTGTCCAACTTTTTCTCCAAGTTTCAGCCAAGGGTAGTTTTGTCCATTCCATGTATCAGATGATTAAGAGTGTATCAGAGACAGTCAGGCCAGACACACTTTTCAACACAAAAAAACACCACCCAAAATTCAACAGCCTCAAAAAACAGATCAAAAACTATTTTTTCACCAAGAACACATCAAGAACAAGCTCAAACCCTATTTCTCCAGAATCAAAATTAACACAAGATTCAACAAATTCATCACGATTCTCAGTGATTCATCGAAGAATCATCATCATTGAACCGGTTTCTCTGCAATTCAAGTGCGAATTCATCACCATTTGGTGACAAACTCCAGCACCGATCACAGAGAATTAGTGAGAAAAGAAGAGAAAGAAAAAGCCGAACCCATAATCACCAACATCAAATCCGAACCATAACAACAAATCCACACAACACCAAATCCGAACCATAACAACAAATCCACACAACACCAAATCCGAACCAACCACACTTGGATCCGGTCGAAAACGCAACACTACAGCCGTAAGCCAAAACCGAATGAATCATAAACAACCATAAGTTTTTCGGCCAAGGAATCATCAACAAAAAAGGAGCAAAACCAAACCGAAAAAGAGCAAGGCAAAACGCAAGGAACAAGGAGACAAGCGGAAGCCGAACCAGTACTATACAAAGAGAAGAAGAAGGATAAGGTAGTGTTCTCATGCTTTTTCTTTTGGGTTTTCTTTTGATTTTTGTTTGTTAGATCTAGGTTTATTCGTGAGTCTTTTTGAAAATCTAAGGGTAGATTCATGTTTAGGATAACAAGAGGGAGTAGAAAAGTGTAAAAATTTTAAAAAAAGAAGGGGATTGGTGTTTTTCGACGGCGGCGCCACCACCCTAGGGTGGCCGGCCACCGCGCTGGGGCGAGCAAGCTCGCCGGAGAAGATGAATATTCATCTTCTCCAGCCATTCCTTCATCATTTTCGGCCAGCAAGGTTAGAGAGAGAGGGGAGCTCTTTTGGCTTGTGTTTTTTTTAGAAAGAGAAAGGGAGAAGGAAAATGAAGGTTTTGGATTAGAAAACATTTTTATACTCATTAATGAGTTGGGGCGGGTCACCCATGGGTTGACCCAGTACCCGCCCCAGCTCAATGACCTAGTACCCAGCCCATTTTTTTTTGCTTCTGCATTGCTGTTTTCACCCCCTTTTGGCTACTGCACCCCCTGCATCTTTGTAGTAATTTTTATTTTTTTCAATTTCATGCACCTATCTTTTTTAATTAATTCATATAAGATTTAGATTATATTTCATGCATTTTTAGTGGTGTCTTAATCTTCATATCATGCATTTTTTTATTTTGTTTATTTAAATTTTATTTCTTATGTTTTAGTTCATTTTAGGCTATGAAGTGACATTTCATATATTTTTCTATTTTTGACTAAAGTTTTAATTATTATGCATTTATTATTTGATTATGGTTTAATTCCTATCTTATGCATTTTGTTTAATTAGCATTTCAAGTATCATGCATTGTATAGTTTACCTATTAATTTAATTTCAAACTCATGCATTTTTCTAACTAATATTTCTTTTTTTTTCTTCAAAAATTTGCGTTTCATACTTTTTTAAATATGCTTAATGTCATGCGTTTTATTTGGTAGTTATTCTAGTATGTGATGTCCTTTTTATGCTTAATATTTCGGTATATTTCATTTTTGCATTATCTCTAGTATAATCTCATGCATCTTTTAATTTTTTGTTATGTATTTATTTATCATACTTAGTGTGTAATTAGGGAATTGATGTAATTTATTTTCGCGCATTTTTTCCTTTTGAGACCATAAAATGTATTTAGGGTATGTAATATGTAACCGGCACACGCACTGACACGCGCACCGACACTCCACTTTATTTATCGCTTTATGCTTATTTATTTTTTTGCCGTTACGCGTTTTCATCGTTAGTTTAGAAAAAATATTTTCTTCAAAAAATCAAAAAAAATCAAATTCAAATTTCTTTTAAGTAAACCTTGGTTTGTAATCCAAGTGTTTTTTTTCTTTTATTTTCCTTAATCAAATGTTAATTAATTTAATATCCACATTAGACATGAATTTCGTGCAATTAAAAGTAACCAACTTCATCGTATTTTCTTCTCATGCCTTGAGGCCTCTCATCTCTTCTTAAAATATTTTCAAAGAAAAATGTTAAAATCAATTCAACTCATCAAATAAGTTCTTTAGCCGAACTACTTGATTTTGATCCCGATTTATTTGGGTAAGTAGGCAAAGGGTTTCGATCCTTCCAAATCAATAAAAATAACCAAAAACATGCTTCATCTTTCTCCCTTCTTTCACTTTAACTCTTAAACTTTTTTTAATAAGTAAAATTAATTTAGCGCAAGATTAGAGAATAGGTAGAAGGTTCCTATGGGATACCATAGTCGGTTCGGGTTCTTAACACCTTCCCTAATCGAAACCAACCTCCGAATCCAAGGTCTATAAGGGTTTTTACTCACTTTTTCCCTTCCCGCGAATAAAAGTTGAGAGTTCAATGATTAAAGGTTCAAATTCGATCAATGATTTTGACACCCAAAAATCACGAGCACAGTACGAGTTACAGCTTCGAAAAATAATCAATTCCTACTTAAATAGTCATTTTTAGTAGAAAACCAATTTAAGGGTACCGTCGGCTTTCGCGCGCCCGTTACTAGATTTTAAGCTTACAAACGCCAGCTTCCGCGTACACGATTATAATTTTAAAATCTCTTTTTGAACATTTCTATTTTCTAAATCAATTTAAAAAGTGCTTTCTCTATGTTTAGTGATGAAGTTTTTCTCTCTATAAACTTGGATGCCTAAAACTAAGTGTTTCCCCTGCTACTTATAGGCCAAATCGCACTCAGAAAATTCCCCAAAACTTTCAGAAATCGTGTGGAAGTGGGTTTGGATCGTGCAGCAAGCAGTTGAGAGAAATCTAGATAAATGAAGTCTGGGATCCATGACGGGCGTCATGGATGATGACGGTCTGCCCGTCAAGGACTTTGTCAACGCCTCCTTCCTTTTCTGTCGTTGTGGCAGACGGCCTACTTTGTAATGCGTGACGGGCGTCACACCTTCTCATTAAGTTATCTAGGCATAGGAAAATAATTAGTGTTGCTAATAGTTTCAAGTTCAATCAAGATTTTGATAATACTAGTATCGCATAAGGGGATATGTTAGATAGATAGGACATTGAGCCAAGAAATTGGTATTGGTGTATTTTGTTAAACTGTCTTGAACATGGAAACTAGGTTGTCATTGTTTAGAACGTCGAATTTCCAATCCTATTCGCCTGTTATCATTCTAAATTTAGTCTTAGTTTACTTTTAATTTGCAAACCAGATCTTATGCAAACTCCCCCCAATTTTACATTTTAATTAAGTAGTGATTAATTGCCGCGAGTAGAGATTGACAAATCAATGTGGAGATGAACTTATTCTTTTTATTACTTTGACGACATTTTGGTACACTTGACAAACCAACCATCAAAAGATATGAACGAGATTATTAGATGCCATATTTATTTATTTACGGAATTAGATACCCTCTTATTATAACTAATCAATCTATCTTGGAGAAGAATAAGAATAACACTTGCAAATATATATATTTTTAGTAGACAGTGCAAATATTCTATGCTCCTTATTTAAATTTTTCCCTTATAAATCTAACATTATTTGCAAACCAGAGAGAAGCAAAGTTAACAGCTCTCATTGATTATATATGTATCACCGTCACTGAATTAACATATGCCATATTTTCCTCTGTATATATTATGGTTCAAATTAAATAAGTATTCAAGTATCCACTCTCATGATGTAGTCAAGGTACGTAACCAATTAATTTCCGTTTGTGAAGATTTATTTATTTATTTGTTGTTATTATTATGAATCAAAACAACAAGAGCTGAATCTAGTGACAGTGGCAACTAAGTTTGTGGAGTTGTGTATTGCAGGTTTTAGTCCAAATTTTATAATGAAACAAATATTGTAGTTGTAAATTTATACATGGGAAATAGTTTTCCCACTGACAAGTGCATAAATGCGGGAACTAATGGTAGCATTGAGTTTGAACATGCATATAGCGAGGACTGGATGACATATATCTTGGCGTACCGCGTAGGTAGTAAAGTTGTTCTGCTCTCCTTAGATCTATTATATGGCGAAAATGGTCGCATCAGGTGCTTAAATTTTGGTTTCTACAATCCTGGACCAATATTTGCATTCCTTATTAAAGCTGAAAACAATCTTCTTAATCACTTTCGTACTGATGACATTAGACAATCTTACCAAACAAATTTTGCGAATGAGACTAAGAATCAACGGGGAGGAGTTACGAAAACGAATGTTGGATGCCACTGGATGAACATGAGGGGAATCTTCTTGTGGTTGAGCATAAGAGAAAGAAGGGAGTTGAAAAGCCTTGTGCAATGACCGTGACACACTATTATGCTTTTACTAAACAAAGCTTTATTAATCGGAGGAAATATGAAGTTGGAATTTCAATAGCAGTGAATATTAAAGTGTTAAACAATGATTTTGATGTTTCAATGAAAGGCCCTTTTGAACACCCTTCTCTGGCATTGCTTCAAATGTTTCAACAAGTATCTAGAACTTGGTCTTGGAAGTGGACGGAATGCTCTCATTGCACTGCTCAAACTCATATACAACAATTTGAGACCGAGTCTGAGAATGATAATAAAAAAATAAACTATCTTCAATGGTCTAGGAAAATTGGAGGAAACATTCTTTCCAATCAAGGTGTGATTAAAGACAATAATAATGGTAATTTAGTTGTGAAGAAACTTTTTCTTAGAGGAGGTAACTAACTCTATATGATGATGTTTGCCGAGTGCCAACAACCTAGGATGGCCACATTTAGTCTATGCTTTTGTAATAATATGCAATTATAAATCTTCTGTATGGTAATATATATACAAGTATTGAAAATTTATGCAACAGAAAATGATAAGTGTCATACCCCAAATTTTGACCAATTTAATTTTTTATTTTGTACGTTGTTCGTTTTTTTTAGCTTTTTGTACGCGCTCTAATTCTCGTGATATCTGTTTTTATTCGTATTGTGATCGCACTTTATTTTTACGTCGTTTATATTTTAATGTCACTCGCGTATTAATTTTTTAATTTTTATCCGTGTTTTATGCGTATTTTATTTATCGTAAAGTCTACGTTTTTAAAACTCATTTTGTTCACGTCGTTGATTTACTATTTTTATTAGCGTAGAAAAAGCCGCGTACTTCGGTCGTCTCAGACGAAATTTCGGCAGAGAGATATTTTAAAATACCTCATTTTTTTGGTTCCGACGGGACATTTTTATTATTTCTTTTTTTATTTTATTATTAATTTTCGTTTTTATTATTATTTATTTATTTAGTTATTTCTTTTTTATTTATTTATTTGTTGTTATTTATTTATTTATCTGATTTTATCATTTTTAAGTCATTCAGTCCACATGTCAGTTTGTCATTGGTCCTGGTCCAACTTTTTCTCCAAGTTTCAGCAGGGGTATTTTCGTCATTTTAATGTATCAGAGACTTTGTACTATTTAAAGTACTGTTCACGTCAGAAAGGTCCCTAGGGAGTCAGAATCACTCACAATCAGTCAGAAAAATATCAAATCACCAACAAACACTAAACCACTTTCTCTCTCCAAAATTCTAGATCAAAACCATCAAAATACTCATGAACATCATGAATATCACATGAACACTCATGAACACAAATTTTCCAGCAACCTTCAAAGTTCACCATTGAACCAAAAATCATTTAAACATCAAACATAACCACAAATTTTCGAAATCCTCAACATCAAACAACAACACAAATTTTCGAAATCTTAAACATCAAACATAACCACAAATTTTCGAAATACTCAACAACAACAACAAAACCATTTTCGGCCAAACATCAACATAACCATACAAAATTTCGAACCAAAAGAAGGAGAAGGAAAGGACCAAAACGTGGCCAAAGAAGAAGAAGGAAAGGAACCAAAACGCGAACGGAAACGAAACAAAGAAGAAGAACAGCAAGAGAGGTAGTTTTCATGACTTTTTTGTGTTTTTTTTTTGTTGAACTCTTTTGTAGATCTAGGCTTGTATAATGTTTCTTTGAAAAAACCAAGGCCGGATCTGAATGAAGAAGAGAAGGCATAGCTTTGGATGTAAAAATTTTAAAAAAATAAAATAAAAACTACTCCGGCGCGGCGGCTCTCCGGCCGACCACCGCGTCGGAGCTCCTCCGACCGCCCCACCCTTTTCTTCTCCGGCGAACCATGGCTAGAGAGAAGTGAGAGCTTTGTTTGTGTTGTGTTTTTTAAGAGAGAGAAGTGAAAAGAAGAAATAAGGATTTATGAACAAAAAAAATATATATATGCACCTATTCAAACCGGTCCGGTTCATCTGAACCGATCCAGGTTGAACCGAACCGGTTCCACCATAGCTCAGCCCGTTCAGCTTCTCCTAGGCCCATTTCTTTGGCTTATTGTTTTTCTGTTGCTGTTCATACCCCCAACCTTGCTGCCTGCACCTCCCTGCATGTTTTTTTTGTAGTAACTTTTTTATAATTTCATGCATTTATTTTTTTTATTTTATACAATATTTGAACTATGTTCCATGCATTTTTAATTATCAAGGCGAGCAACTTCACTCGCCGTAGCGAGCAAGTGGTAGAATGCAATTTAAGTAGCTCGCCGTGGCGAGCAGTCCCACTCGCCACAGCGAGCAATGTGGTCTCAGACCACTATAACTTGAGTTTTAGAACTCTATTTTGAGCGAGGCTTTGAGGGTAGACTTTTGGATAGTATTAGAGATGTTTAAGACCTAATTAGAACCTATAATGACGCTGTAAGATGATACTTAAGTGTTGACGTTAATCTATGATTAAATACTTAATAAGCGAAGTTTATGAATGAAGTATAAATGATGATTGTGATGATAACTATGTGCTGTAAATATATATATAAGTGTGCTGAGCTGCTGCCATGTATTGTATAATTGCATGTGTCGATAAAGAGTCGTATTTGATGTTAAGACGTTGGGATAACTTGTTTAAGAATAAAGAGTCGAGTCCATGCATTTGCATACTTTGAGACGGTGGAGCTTATGCTCAAAGCGACGGTGGATCATTTGCTCAAAGCGACGGTGAAGCTTATTAAAGATAAAATATTGGTACCACATGCATGATGTCAAGATGTTAGAGTTGCATTTGTCGAGTCATGTGTTTGAGACGTTTTGAGACGGTTGTTTATGAAGAAGTTCTAAGATGATTTGTATATGTGGATGTTTGAGACGTTTATGTTCTACGTGATGAATAATGTTGTTATTGTTAAGCATAATTATTTGAATTATATGTTAATATAATTGTTGTGAATCTCACCCCTTCTGTTGGAATTGCCGCCTTGTGGGCAAGTGCAGGTGACCAAGTTTAGGTTCGTCGATGTGAGAGGTTCTTGTGGAGTCTTAGGAGCTCTGATACGTAACGGGATGGGGATTATTATTATTTCTATTCCTTTTATGTATCATGTTGATTAATTATGATGTTTGCGACGTAACTTGATTTGAGATGTTTTATGAGGCTTTTGTGCCGAGAATTATTTATTTAAGATTTTGAGACGGTTATAAATTCCGCAGCTATGTTTGAACATTGTTTAAGAATAAATTATTATTCGATTTGATTTTAAAAGATTTTATGAAATGTGACATCCTGATTTACTGTGATATACTCTGATTATTTGAATGAAATTTTTAAGTCGGGATTTCGGGGTGTTACAATTGGTATCAGAGCAGGTCGGTCCGTCCGACCAATTAGAGAGTCGAGTGACGGTGTCTTAGAGTTAGAATATTATCGTTATATTATTCTAACTCATGTTTGCTTTGTAGAGGAATAAGATGGCTGGAAGGAATGATGCTGCTCTTGCTGCTGCTTTGCAAGCAATGGCCCAAGCTGTGGGAAATCAGAACAACGCTGGTGGAAACGATGGGACGAGGATGTTGGAAACTTTTCTGAGGAACCACCCGCCTACCTTCAAAGGGCGATATGATCTTGATGGGGCTCAGACGTGGCTCAAGGAAGTTGAGTGGATCTTTAGGGTGATGCAGTGTGAAGATGGTCAGATGGTACGATTTGGTACCCACATGTTGGCAGAGGAGGCTGATGACTGGTGGGTTGGTATTCGACCTATCCTAGAAGAAGGAGGTACTGCTGTGACTTGGGCGGTGTTTAGGAGGGAATTCCTGAACCGTTACTTTCCTGAGGATGTCCGGGGAAAGAAGGAGATCGAGTTCCTTGAGTTGAAGCAAGGAAATATGTCCGTGACTGAGTATGCTTCAAAGTTTGTGGAATTGACGAAGTTCTATCCACACTATACTGCTGAGAATGCTGAGTTCTCCAAGTGCATCAAGTTTGAGAATGGCTTGCGTCCCGAGATTAAGAGGGCAATTGGTTATCAGAAGATTCGAAATTTCTCCGAGCTGGTGAGTAGTTGCAGGATCTACGAGGAGGATACCAAGGCTCACTACAAGGTAGTGAATGATAGAAAAGCGAAGGGTCAGCAGAGTCGTCTCAAACCTTATGATGCTCCCAGAGATAAGGGTAAGCAAAGAGTGAATGACGAGAGGCGGCCACAGAAGAAGGATGCCCCTGCTGAGATTGCCTGCTATAATTGCGGGAAGAAAGGCCACAAGAGTAATGCGTGCCTTGTTGATGTGAAGAGGTGTTACCGATGCGGACAGAAAGGGCATATTACCCCAGACTGCAAGTTTGATGATGTTGTGTGTTTCAACTGCGACGAGCAAGGACATATTGGCTCGCAGTGCAAGAAGCCAAAGAAAGTTAGGACTACTGGAAGGGTTTTCGCGTTGACCGACACTCAGACTGAGAACGAGGATCGTTTGATCAGAGGTACTTGCTATATTAATGATATACCTTTAGTTGATATTATTGATACTGGCGCTACGCATTGTTTTGTCGCTTATGATTGTGCTGTTAAGTTGGGTCTTGTTATGCCTGATATGAATGGAGATATGGTTGTCGAAACTCCAGCTAAGGGTTCGGTGACTACTTCTCGCGTGTGTTTGAGTTGTCCGTTGTCTATGTTTGATCGTAATTTTGAGATGGATTTAGTCTGCCTACCTTTGACTGGTATGGATGTAATTCTCGGGATGAATTGGTTAGAGTACAACCGTGTGCTTATCAACTGTTTTCGCAAAACGGTGTATTTCTTGTCTGAAGAGGAGGAAAGTGGAGCAGAATTTTTATCTACCAAGCAGCTGAAACAATTAGAACGAGATGGAGTTTTGATGTTCTCTCTGATGGCGTCCTTATCTATTGAGAATCAAGAGAAGATTGACGAATTGCAAGTGGTGTGCGAGTTTCCTGAAGTATTCCCTGATGAAATTCCTGATGTGCCTCCTGAAAGAGAAGTTTAATTTGCGATTGATCTTGTTCCTGGAACGAAGCCTGTGTCTTTGTCACCTTACCGTATGTCAGCTTCTGAGTTAGCTGAGTTAAAGAAGCAATTGGAGGATCTGCTTGAGAAGAAGTTTATAAGACCAAGTGTTTCACCCTGGGGAGCGCCTGTATTGCTAGTGAAGAAGAAAGATGGGAGTATGAGACTATGTATTGACTATCGGCAGTTGAACAAGGTAACTATAAAGAATAGGTATCCACTTCCAAGGATTGATGATTTAATGGATCAGTTAGTGGGTGCACGTGTGTTTAGCAAGATTGACTTAAGGTCGGGTTATCATCAGATAAAAGTGAAGGATGAAGATATGCAGAAGACGGCCTTTAGAACTCGATATGGTCATTATGAGTATAAAGTGATGCCTTTCGGTGTTACGAACGCGCCAGGAGTATTTATGGAGTATATGAATCAGACTTTTCAGGCATTTTTGGATCGTTTTGTGGTGGTGTTTATTGACGACATTTTGATATATTCCAAATCCGAAGAAGAACATGCTGAACATTTAAAGATTGTCTTGTAAGTATTGAAAGAGAAGAAGTTGTATGCTAAATTGTCTAAGTGTGAGTTCTGGTTGAAGGAAGTTAGTTTTCTTGGTCACATTATTTCTGGTGATGGAATAGCAGTTGATCCATCTAAAGTTGAAGCAGTGTCACAATGGGAGACTCCGAGGTCGGTTACGGAGATTAGAAGCTTTTTGGGGTTGGCAGGTTACTATAGAAGGTTTATAGAAGGGTTTTCTAAGTTGGCACTTCCGTTAACGCAGTTGACGTGTAAAGGTAAAGTCTTTGTGTGGGATGCTCAATGTGAGAGTAGCTTCAGTGAGTTGAAGAAGCGGTTGACGACAGCTCCAGTTTTAATTTTGCCAAAGCCTGAAGTACCTTTTGTGGTGTATTGTGATGCGTCAAAGTTGGGTTTAGGTGGTGTACTGATGCAAGACGGTAAAGTGGTTGCTTATGCATCCAGGCAGTTGAGGATTCATGAACGAAATTATCCTACCCACGATCTTGAGTTGGCTGCAGTGGTGTTCGTGTTGAAAATTTGGAGACACTATTTGTATGGTTCGAGGTTTGAAGTGTTTAGTGATCACAAGAGCTTGAAGTACCTGTTTGATCAGAAAGAATTAAATATGAGGCAGAGGAGATGGCTCGAGTTATTGAAGGATTATGATTTTGATTTGAGTTACCATCCGGGTAAGGCTAACGTAGTTGCTGATGCCTTGAGTAGGAAAACGCTGCATATGTCTGCTATGATGGCGGAAAAGTTCGAACTATTGGAACAATTCAGAGATTTGAGTTTTGTTTGTGAAAGATCACATCAAAGTGTAAAGCTAGGAATGTTGAAGATTGACAATGAGTTTCTGAAAAATATTAAGGAAGCGCAGAAAGAAGATGTTAAGTTTGTAGATTTGCTTGTTGCGAGTAACCAGACTGCAGATGGTGATTTTAAAGTCGATGATCACGGTGTGTTGAGGTTCCGAGGAAGAATCTGTATTCCGGACAACGACGGAATGAAGGAGGCAATACTTGAAGAGAGCCATAGAAGTAGCTTAAGTATTCACTCAGGAGCTACGAAGATGTATCATGATTTGAAGAAGTTGTTTTGGTGGTCTGGATTGAAACGCGATGTGGCACAGTTTGTGTACTCTTGTCTAGTTTGTCAGAAATCGAAGATAGAACATCAGAAACCTGCTGGTATGATGGTTCCGTTGGAAGTGCCAGAGTGGAAATGGGATAGCATATCCATGGATTTTGTGACGAGTTTGCCAACTACTCCAAGAGGGAACGATGCTATTTGGGTGATCGTTGATAGGTTAACCAAGTCAGTTCATTTTCTACCGATCAATATCACTTTTCCTATGGTTCGGTTAGCCGAGATTTACATTCAAGAGATAGTAAGATTGCATGGTGTTCCTTCGAGCATTGTGTCAGATAGAGATCCGAGATTTACTTCTAGATTTTGGAAAAGTTTGCAAGAAGCTTTAGGGTCTCAGCTGAAGCTGAGCTCGGCGTATCATCCACAGACAGATGGCCAATCCGAGAGGACGATTCAATCGTTGGAAGATTTGTTGAGGGTGTGTGTACTCGAACAAGGAGGAGCTTGGGATAATCACCTCCCGTTGATAGAATTCACTTACAATAACAGTTACCATTCTAGTATTGGAATGGCACCTTTCGAGGCTTTGTATGGAAGGAGATGTAGAACTCCGTTATGTTGGTTTGAGTCGGGTGAAAGTGTGGTTTTAGGACCAGAGATTGTGCAGCAAACCACTGAGAAGGTAAGAATAATCCAAGAGAAGATGAAAGCGTCGCAGATTCGACAAAAGAGTTATCATGACAAGCGTAGAAAGGACCTTGAGTTCCAAGAGGGAGATCATGTGTTTTTGCGAGTTACTCCAATGACCGGTGTAGGTCGTGCCTTGAAGTCGAAGAAGCTGACTCCAAAGTTTATTGGTCCGTATCAGATATCAGAGAGGATTGGGACGGTGGCTTATCGTGTTGGATTACCACCACATTTATCGAATTTGCACGATGTTTTTCATGTGTCGCAACTGAGGAAGTACGTTCCGGATCCGTCTCATGTGATCCAAAGCGACGATGTACAAGTGAGAGACAACGTTACGGTTGAAACTCTACCCTTGAGGATCAATGATCACAAGGTGAAGTTGTTGAGAGGCAAGGAGATACCTCTAGTGAGAGTTGTTTGGAGTGGAGCGACTGGTGAAAGCTTAACTTGGGAGCTTGAAAGTAAGATGCTGGAGTCTTATCCAGAGTTGTTTAATCGAGGTAAGATTTTCGAGGACGAAAATCCTTTAAGTGGGGGAGAGTTGTAACGCCCACTTTATTTATTTAATTATTTTATTGGAGTATATAGTATATTATTATATATTATGTGATTTTAATGATGTTTGTGACGTATGAGATGATGTTGTAGTGTGACATTTATTTTATTGTTTAATAAAATAAAATATGTGATGAAAATTAAGATGTGATATAATAACAAATATTTTGAGAGATAGGGTTGTTTTCATAAATAAGATAGAGTTGTGGAGATAAGTGAGAATAAAGAGAATTATATAAGGGAGTTAGGTTTAGAAAGAAGCAGTCAGTACGTTACAGACTTTTGCAAAAAAGAGAGGAAAGTGGCCGGAGAAGAGAAAACCTCAATTCTGCGAACATACCAGGTAAGGGTGAGCCTAACTCAATTATATTATGCTGTAATTCATCTGTTATGATTAACCTAAGGATTAGAGAGAGTTCCAAAGTTAGGGTTTAATGAATTTTGTGATGAATTGATGTTATAATGATGTGAATTGATGTAGAAGCCTGTTACAGAACCTAGATTAATCACTAGGACCATAATTCTGATAGATTGGAAGCATAAAACGAAGAATTGGACGAGTTTTGGTGAGGTTTCGAGCGAACCCGTAACCCCTCTGCGATAGCTCGCCGTGGCGAGGAGACCCACTCGCCGTGGCGAGGAGACCCGCTCGCCGTGGCGAGCAGTTAGGTATATACTCGCGAGGCGACCAGCTGAGCTCGCCGTGGCGAGCAACCCCTTTAGTGCGCGCGAGGCGAGCAAGTGGCAGAATGCAATTTAAGTAGCTCGCCGTGGCGAGCAGTCCCACTCGCCACAGCGAGCAATGTGGTCTCAGACCACTATAACTTGAGTTTTAGAACTCTATTTTGAGCGAGGCTTTGAGGGTAGACTTTTGGATAGTATTAGAGATGTTTAAGACCTAATTAGAACCTGTAATGAAGTATAAATGATGATTGTGATGATAACTATGTGTTGTAAATATATATATAAGTGTGCTGAGCTGCTGCCATGTATTGTATAATTGCATGTGTCGATAAAGAGTCGTATTTGATGTTAAGACGTTGGGATAACTTGTTTAAGAATAAAGAGTCGAGTCCATGCATTTGCATACTTTGAGACGGTGGAGCTTATGCTCAAAGCGACGGTGGAGCATTTGCTCAAAGCGACGGTGAAGCTTATTAAAGCTAAAATATTGGTACCACATGCATGATGTCAAGATGTTAGAGTTGCATTTGTCGAGTCATGTGTCTGAGACGTTTTGAGACGGTTGTTTATGAAGAAGTTCTAAGATGATTTGTATATGTGGATGTTTGAGACGTTTCTGTTCTACGTGATGAATAATGTTGTTATTGTTAAGCATAATTATTTGAATTATATGTTAATATAATTGTTGTGAATCTCACCCCTTCTGTTGGAATTGCCGCCTTGTGGGCAAGTGCAGGTGACCAAGCTTAGGTTCGTCGATGTGAGAGGTTCTTGTGGAGTCTTAGGAGCTCTGATACGTAACGGGATGGGGATTATTATTATTTCTATTCCTTTTATGTATCATGTTGATTAATTATGATGTTTGCGACGTAACTTGATTTGAGATGTTTTATGAGGCTTTTGTGCCGAGAATTATTTATTTAAGATTTTGAGACGGTTATAAATTCCGCAGCTATGTTTGAACATTGTTTAAGAATAAATTATTATTCGATTTGATTTTAAAAGATTTTATGAAATGTGACATCCTGATTTACTGTGATATACACTGATTATTTGAATGAAATTTTTAAGTCGGGATTTCGGGGTGTTACAGTTTTACCCTTCGTATGTTCGTCTTTACTCCAGTAAAGGTAAAAGACAGTTTTACCCTTCGTATGTTCGTCTTTACCCCAGTAAAGGTAATAGACATTTTACCTTTCGTATGTTTGTCGTTACCCCAGTAAAGGTAATGTACAGTATTTTCATTTCGTTTTGTTCGTCTTTATCGCAGTAACGGTAACAGACATTATTTTCCTCCCCAGTAACACTTATTATTTGGTTCTCGAGTTAATGTTTTTGTCGTCCTTGCATTCGTACTTGCATAACAGACAACTCATATCATTACATCCATAGAGCTTTTTTTTCTGAGTTGGTCAAAAATTGGTGTACTTAATATTTAAGTCTCTTCGACCCGTTGATTTAAAATTTTCGTCTTTCTAAATCCTCGTGACGGAGAAACTTAAATAGGGGCATCTGTCATACCCCAAATTTTGACCAATTTAATTTTTTATTTCATAAGTTGATCGTTTTTTTTAGCTTTTCGTACGCGCTCTAATTCCCGTGATATCTGTTTTTATTCTTATTGTGATCGCATTTTATTTTTACGTCGTTTATATTTTAATGTTACTCGCGTATTAATTTTTTAATTTTTATCCGCGTTTTATGCGTATTTTATTTATCGTAAAGTCTACGTTTTTAAAACTCATTTTGTTCACGTCGTTGATTTACTATTTTTATTAGCGTAGAAAATGCCGCGTACTTCGGTCGTCTTAGACGAAATTTCGGCAGAGAGGTATTTTAAAATACCTCATTTTTTGGTTCCGATGGGACATTTTTATTATTTCTTTTTTTATTTTATTATTAATTTTCGTTTTTATTATTATTTATTTATTTAGTTATTTCTTTTTTATTTATTTATTTGTTGTTATTTATTTATTTATCTGATTTTATCATTTTTAAGTCATTCAGTCCACTTGTTAGTTTGTCATTAGTCCTGGTCCAACTTTTTCTCCAAGTTTCAGCAGAGGTATTTTCGTCATTTTAATGTATCAGAGACTTTGTACTATTTAAAGTACTGTTCACGTCAGAAAGGTCCCTAGGGAGTCAGAATCAATCACAATCAGTCAGAAAAGTATCAAATCACCAACAAACACTAAACCACTTTCTCTCTCCAAAATTCTAGATCAAAACCATCAAAATACTCATGAACATCATGATTATCACATGAACACTCATGAACACAAATTTTCCAGCAACCTTCAAAGTTCACCATTGAACCAACAATCATTTAAACATCAAACATAACCACAAATTTTCGAAATCCTCAACATCAAACAACAACACAAATTTTCGAAATCTTAAACATCAAACGTAACCACAAATTTTCGAAATACTCAATAACAACAACAAAACCATTTTCGACCAAACATCAACATAACCATACAAAATTTCGAACCAAAATAAGGAGAAGGAAAGGACCAAAACGCGGCCAAAGAAGAAGAAGGAAAGGAACCAAAACGCGAACGGAAACGAAACAAAGAAGAAGAACAGCAAGAGAGGTAGTTTTCATGACTTTTTTGTTTTTTTTTTTTGAACTCTTTTGTAGATCTAGGCTTGTATAATGTTTCTTTGAAAAAACCAAGGCCGGATCTGAATGAAGAAGAGAAGGACGGAGCTTTGGATGTAAAAATTTAAAAAATAAAAAATAAAAAACTGCTCCGGCGCGGCGGCTCTCCGACCGACCACCGTGTCGGAGCTCCTCCGACCGCCCCACCCTTTTCTTCTCCGGCGAACCATTGCTAGAGAGAAGTGAGAGCTTTGTTTGTGTTGTGTTTTTTTTAGAGAGAGAAGTGAAAAGAAGAAATGAGGATTTATGAACAAAAAACATATATATATATGCACCTATTCAAACCGGTTCGGTTCATCTGAACCGATCCAGGTTGAACCGAACCGGTTCCACCATAGCCCAGCCCGTTCAGCTTCTCCTAGGCCCATTTCTTTGGCTGTTTGTTTTTCTGTTGCTGTTCATACCCCCAACCTTGCTGCCTGCACCTCCCTGCATGTTTTTTTTTGTAGTAACTTTTTTATAATTTCATGCATTTATTTTTTTTATTTTATACAATATTTGAACTATGTTCCATGCATTTTTAATTAGTATTTTAATCTTCACATCATGCATATTTTTGTTTTAGTTCATAGCTAAATTTCTATCTCATATAATTTTTTTTGTTTATTTAGGCATTTAAAAAATCTTTTTCTTCTTTATTTTCAAAACTATTTCTAATTTGTTTATTTTATTTGTTTATTGTTCTTTTATTATTTGTTTTCTTTATGTTTGCATTATTATTAGTCACCATCTCATGCATATCTTTTCTTGTCATTTATTTTATTATCATTAATTTTTGTAGTAGATATAATAGAGTTTGTTGTAATTATTGCATGCATATTTAATTTTTTCGTCATTTATTTTATTATTGCCGTTTGGTTTAGTTTGTAATTAGGGAAATGATGTAATTTATTTTTGCGCATTTTTTTTCTTTTGAGACAATAGAATGTATTTAGGGTATGTAATGTGTAATCAACACACGCACTGACACATGCACCGACACTTTACCACTTTATTTATCGCTTTACGCTTATTTATTTTTCCGTCGTTACGCGAGTTCACCGTTAGTTTAGAAAAAATATTTTCATCAAAAAAATCAAATTCAAATTTCTTTAAAGTAAACCTTGGCTTGTAGCCCAAGTGATTTTTTTTCTTTTATTTTCCTTAATCAAATGTTAATCAATTTAATATCCACATTAGACATGGATTTCTTGCAATTAAAATTAATCAACTTCATCGTATTTTCTTCTCATGCCTTGAGGCCTCTCATCTCTTCTTAAAATCTTTTTTTCAAAAATGTAAAAATCAATTCAACCCATCAAAAAAGTTCTTTAGCCGAACTACTTGATTTTGATCCCGATTTATTTGGGTAAGTAGGCAAAGGGTTTTGGCACTTCCAAATCAATAAAAATAACCAAAAATATGCTTCATCTTCCTCTTTTCTTCCACTTAAACTCTTAAACTTTTTTTAATAAGTAAAATTAATTTAGCGCAAGATTAAGAATAGATAGAAGGTTCCTATGGGATACCATAGTCGGTTCGGGTGCCTAACACCTTCCCCAATCGAAACCAACCCCCGGATCCAAGGTCTCATAAGGGTTTTTACTCACTTTTTCCCTTCCCGCGAATAAAAGTTGAGAGTTCAAAGATTGAAGGTTCAAATCCGATTAATGATTTTGATACCCGAAAATCGAGACCACAATAAGTTATAATTTATTTCTGTTTAAGATTGTGAGTGTAGTGTTCCATGTGCTAGGTTTTTATTCTATTTCAAAGGGTCTCACTATAAAATTTGTATCAGGCATTTAAATATGTCTGGTCAGCCCTATCTTCATTCGTCTTTAGTGTCGTAAATGGATCTCACATCTCCGGTATCTCATTTCTGTCCACGTTTCCCATCTTAAGGAAACGATATGTATCAAGAAAACATATTAATGTAAAATTATTATATAGTGTAAATAATGGGTGTATATGAATTGAGTTAAACATAATTGAAATTAAACTATTCAAAATGTAAAATTATTACATAGTTCTAATACCTGAAATGATATTTAACTGATAAAAGAAACAATAAGATGATTACATTATTAATGCCATTTTAATGCTAGAGCAGAGAGTGATTTCCTAGAGGAACCATGCTCACTTAGAACAGTGGCAGCACCAACACTCAATTCTTTGATTTTCTTTCGAATTTCAAAGCTATCGTCTCCTTCCATGATTTTCTTTATAGCTTTGGCAACTTCCTCTCGTTTTATTATCCCAGTTTCATCATCAACCTTTGGCCTTACTGCCACTTTGAGCACATCAGTGAGTAATTTTGCATTCATCCGTTGCTCTGCAAACAATGGCCATGCAATCAACGGTACGCCGTTAACCACACTCTCCAAAGTTGAACTCCAACCACAATGACTTAGAAAACCACCAATTGATCCATGACCTAGAATCTCAACTTGTGGTGCCCATGATGTAACCACTAGTCCATTTTCTTTTGTTCTTTCCAAAAAACCATTTGGTAAATACTCTAATGGATCATTGTTTTGTCCACTAAAGTAAGCAGCACTAGAATGTTTACTTGGAGCTCTCACAACCCACAAGAATTTGTGACCACTCAACTCTAGGCCAAAAGCCAACTCATTGATTTGATCTTGAGAGAGTGTTCCACCACTTCCAAAAGAGACAAAAAGAACAGAACTTGGTGGCTGATTTTCCAACCACCTTAAACACAGTGACATATTTGCTTCATTATTTGACTCATTCCTAATGATCGGTCCAACCGGATAAACACTAGGTTTCTCTCTATCTTGAAGAACCCTTATGGCTTCCAGTTCCAAATCCGTGAAAGTATTCAAAATAACACCGTCAAACAATGATAATTTTTTACACACATCAAGAATTGATTTGTAGGTATTGCTTGATCTTTCACAGATAAATGGGTCGGGAAGCTCTTTGACATGGAAAGGAATAGAAAAACCAGGAATACTTACTGTTTCATAACTTGATTCTAAGAACTGAGTTGAAGCATCTTCATCAAGGTTTGTAATAGTGAGAAATAAAGAGAATAAAACAGCTCCTGAGGAAAAGAAAAGGTAAGACAAAAGGTTGAAATGTTTAGCAACATCGTGTGCATCGATTGAAAACATGCTGCAGACTAAAGCAACGAGGTTAGTTTTTGAAAGGAGTGATTTTACTTCTTCATGAAGAAATGGAATAGAGTGTTTCACTATGAGTTTCATTTGTGTTGCAGGTTCAAGATTATGTGGAAGGTCTTCAATGTTGACTTGAGGAAGAACAATGAAGTTCATATTTGGTGGAAGAGTGTTCAAGATGGATTGCATGGAAGGAGTTAGTGGACCAAGTGTGGGAATAAGGAATGTGATATGGTACTCATTGTGATGTTGGAGTAATAGTTTAGCAAACTCAACTTGTGGAATCAAATGGCTCAGTCCAGGTGAAGGAACCATAGCAATGCATGTCTTTTTCTCCATAATATGTAATTTAATTTCAGATGGATGATGAAAAACAAGATTTTTTGTAAGATATGGATACCTCCTAAAGATGCTTATATAACATTTTTTGCTTTATTTTTAACTCACCTATTTGTAAGAGAAAAGACTCCAGTGATTTGAAATTCGATTGAGAGATAAGTGAAATCTGAATAAAAATTGTTTCAGGTAGAATCAAAATTCGGATACTACCAAACAATTTGTTTTTAAATGATTCTCATTAACCATTGGAGTGTAATAATTATACAAGACAAGAATGTTTAAAAGCATAGAAATGCAATACCTTTCATGAATATTTTAAGGAACACAATTGAGCTGCACTATAATGTACTATTATTTTAAGAACTTTGTGACAAGTGATGTAAGCTCTTGCGTATGTTATTCATTCTAGAAGGAAAAAACGCTATCTAATATCTGGTCATATGAACTAAATGTAATGTAAAAGATGTAATTTTATGTTTACCGTTAAAATAAATAAGTTTTCTTGTAAAAAATAAAATTGCTTTTACTATCTAAAAGGTTTCAGCATAATTTGCTTTAGACATACAACTATATTGGGCCCAAAAAATTGCTTTTACTATCTAAAGTTTCTAACATTTTTTCTCACATCAATTCCGACACAACACACATGAATTTCAAGTACAAGAAGCAGGATTGAATTGAACCCAAAAAAATATATATAATTAATCAATTACAAGAATCAACGACTAAATTCCAAAACTTAATCTTTACACAAATCCTAGAAATCTACGCCGGAAGTTTCCCATAAAATGTAAATCAATAAATTATGAAGAGAACAATGAAAAGAAGGTGCCACGAAATTAACGCTTAGAGTTCATTGTTCATAATATATGTTTGTTTTAAGGGTCTTTTTGATGGTCAGGATAAGGAGACAGGATATGATACATTAATCATATCGTGCTTAAATCTCATGTTTGATGCACCAAAGGGATAAGATAAAATACACCATTTTCCTATCATATCCTGACTTTCCTATGTAATTTATATCCTGAGTATAAGTTAGGTTAAAAATTATCCTGATGAAATTAGAAGATCATTCTTTATTTTATTTTTTTGAAAGGAAGATCATTTTTTATTTATTATCTTGATATTATGCCATTTTTATAATATTTAATTAATTATGAGAGCAATTTTTTAATTTAATTATAATGATATCATGTTTGTTATCATGTGTGCATCAAACTCATGATAGGATTAATGTTTATCATATCCTTATCATATCCTATCTCTATCCAACTTTATATCATATCCTGCCTCTATCCTATCCTAATCATCAAACGGGCCCCAATCAACTTAAGTGATAGATTCACGTTGTCCAATCAACTCCTATAAAAATTTAGCTTATTCAGATGGCTAGCATCAACAACTCATCTATAGCTCTGGTGCCATCATTGCCAAGGAGAAATCGCTATGACGTGTTTGTCACCTATAGAGGTCAAGACACTCGCAACAATTTCATTGATCATCTTTTTTATGCATTCCAAAGAAAAGGTATTTCTGTATTTAGAGATGACACTAATCTTCAAAAAGGTGAATTCATAGGATCCGAGCTCCTTCGAACAATCGAAGGATCTAAGGTTTTCGTTGCAGTTTTTTCAAGGAACTATGCTTCATCAACATGGAGCTTGCAAGAATTAGAAAAGATTTGTGTATGCATCCAGGTATCAGGAAAACTTGTTCTTCCTATTTTTTTATGATGTTGATCTTTCCGAGGTGCAAAAGCAAAGTGGAATTATTGTGAAGTCTTTGCCAAATTTGAACAACGATTCCAACAAGACTCTTCGATGGTGTCAAGATGGAGGGAGGAATAGGGAAGACAACCCTTGCTATGGCTTTATATGGCCAAATCTCTCATCGATTTGGTGCATCCTATTTTATTGATGATGTAAGCAAAATTTATAGATTACATGATGGTCCACTTGGTGCACAAAAACAAATCCTATTTCAAACTCTTGGCATAGAACACGATCAAATAAGCAATAATTACTACACAACTAATTTGTTACAAGTAGGCTATGTCATGAAAGGGCCCTTCTAATTCTTGATAATGTGGATCGCGTTGAACAATTGGAAAAAATAGTTGTCCATCATGAACGGTTAGGTGCTAGCAATAGAATTATTATCATTTCTAGGGATGAACATATATTGGAAGAGTATGGAGTGGATGTGATTTACAAAGTTCCACTTTTGAATCGGACCGAATCTCTCAAGTTATTTTGTCGAAAAGCTTTCAAACTTGAGAAAATTATAATGAGTAATTATCAAAATTTGGCATATGAGATATTGAATTATGCTAAAGGTCTACCACTAGCAATTACAGTATTGAGCTCATTTTTGTTTGGTCGTAATGTGACTGAATGGAAGAGTGCATTGGCTAGATTGAGAGAAAGTCCAGATAATGATGTCATGGACG
Organism: Medicago arabica; assembly: GCA_946800305.1. NCBI lineage: Eukaryota > Viridiplantae > Streptophyta > Magnoliopsida > Fabales > Fabaceae > Medicago > Medicago arabica. The sequence goes on along the minus strand of OX326966.1, from coordinate 2,602,799 downwards.
TGCTGCAATTAAGTTTTGATGGGCTAAATCATACCGAAAAAGAAATATTTCTTGATATTGCTTGTTTTTTCAACTCTTGGTTCGAGAAATATGTTAAAAACATTATAAATTGTTGTGGATTTCATGCTGATATTGGATTAAAAGTTCTCACTGAGATATCACTTATAAGCATTAAGGATAAAAAGATTGAAATGCATTCTTTGATGGAAGAGCTAGGCAGAAAAATTGTGCAAAAAAGTTCAAGCAAAGAGCAAGGAAAATGGAGCAGGTTGTGGTCCATAGAACAACTCTACGATGTTATGTTGGAGAATATGGTAAAGTAGTTGTTAATAAATAATAATAAAAACTTATTTCTATTTTTATAAAAACTATACATATTGGAAGTAATTTATATTTTGTTTTTTGCAATGGTTTAGGAAAAGCATGTTGGATCCATTGTTTTGAATTATGAAGAATATGTAGACCATGAAAAAGATGATGAAGAAGAGATGGATATGATAGTCAAACACTTTTAAAAAATGAGTAATCTTAGATTGCTCATCATCAAGTATAGAAGGAATATCATAGGACGTCGCCCAAGTTGTCGTTCGAATGAATTAAGATATGTTGAGTGGTATGAATATCTTTTCATTCATTTGCCATCTGGTTTTATGCCTAATCAACTTGTTGAGTTGATCTTGAAGAGTAGCAGCATCAAACAACTTTGGAAAAACAAGAAGGTACTATAACTTCCCCTAATATTATTATTATTCTCATTATTATTATTATTTCTCTTTGAAATATAAACAAATCAGAAACCATTCAAGCTTTTCCCCTTTCTGAAGGTAAATTTACAAACAAAAGAAAGTAATGACTCTTATTTTGTTGGTTTTTTATGTCACGGTATCTGCCGAATTAGAGAACTTTAGATGTAAGGCACTCCAAAAAATTAGTCAGGATATTAGAGTTTGGAGAATTCCCGAATCTTGAGTGGCTAAATCTAAAAGGATGCATAAAATGTGTGCAATTGGATCCATCTATTGAACTTCGACACTACAACATTTTAGCTCTACGACAACGGCAAATTTTATTATTGTAAAAAAATTGTTCTGATAGGGTATCAAAGACAGCATTTTAAAAATTTCATAGCAGTATGTGAACAAAAGCGTTCTCTTATGGTGCCTATTACTACGATTTTTCTAACGTTGTTGCTGTATGTGAACAAAAGCGTTGTCTAATGATAAGACAACGCCTCGATTTGCCACGGACGGGAAACCGTTCTGGTAGATAACAACAACGCTTTTTTCAGATCTTGCAACGGTTTTTCGTCGTTGTGGTAGACCACAAAAGCTTGTTTACTTGAATGTAAAAGATTGCAAAAATCTAGTAAGCATACCCACAGTATATTCGGTCTTAACTCTCTTACAGATCTAAATATGCGTGGTTGTTCCAAAGTGTTTAACAATCCAAGCCATTTGAAGCAATGTAAGAAGATAAAGAAGAAGCATGATACAAGTGGAAATGCATGGCATTGCCAATCAGAGTCCTCCATCTTCAAAGGGACCATGTTGCCTCACCATTCATCGTTTCCCACTCAAAAACCACACACATATTGTTTGCCTTCCTTGCATAGCTTATATTGTTTGCGTACAGTTGACATTAGCTTTTGCCATCTAAGCCAAGTTCCCAATGCAATTGAATGTTTAAATTCTCTAGAAAGTTTAAATTTAGGGGGAAACAATTTTGTGACACTACCTAGCCTGCGAAATCTTTTCAAACTTGTATGCTTAAATTTGGAGCATTGTAGGTTGTTGGAAGCTTTACCTCTGCTTCCTTATCCTACCGCTATCGGGTGGGATAATAAAAACAAAAGTTGTTGGAGAGTAGAATTGGTCATTTTCAATTGTCCAAAATTGGATGAGAGGGATCATTGCAGTAACATGACATTTTCAAGTATGATACAATTCATTCAAGCAAACCCACAATCCCACCCTTCCTATTTTGATAGGGTTCAAATTGTTACTCCGGGAAGTGAAATACCAAGTTGGATCATCAATCAGGTTGGGGGTGGTTCAATACCAGTACACCTGTCTCCTAAAATTCATGATAACAACAATATCATTGGCCTTGTATGTTGTGCATTATTTTCCATGACACCACATATGATCCAACGATGATAAGAAGTTATCCATCTAGGGCTCATATGACACTGGGTTTCACTGATATTAATTGCTATGAGAGGAGCCTTACTATTCTTCCAGTAATACTAGTGATATCTTATTATGGTCAAATCAAGTTATCTATGGCTAATCTACCTCCCCTGGGAGTCAATCTATGATAGTTTCCACGGAACTATGCATGTTGGAATTATTAGGGGTGAAGGTATGGCGGTAAAGAATTGCGGGTACCATTGGGTATGTAAACAAGACCTAGAAGAGTTCTACTTAACAATGATGAGTCATGAAAATTCCTTAGTTCCCTTAGCATATCATAGCACAAAGTACATAATCATAAATTAAAAGAATTAAATTGCAATTGAGCAGGTAGCTATTCCATGAATGATAAATTGCCAGTTTGGTGAGAATTTGTTCATACCTTATGTGCTATGCTATCACTACTCTTTATTCAATGTGATGAATGAATGATTTTGGTTGAGGTTGCAGTTGTGGTTGTGTCTCATCGTCAATTGCCAAAATCTTGCGCTTCCGGGATAAGGAATTTTCATGATACATCATTTCTAAGTTGAACACTTCTAGATCTTCTTTATCTACCCAATGGTACCCGGAATTCTTCACCTCCAAACCCAAACCTTCACCCCTAATAATTTCAACACGCATAGATCCATACGAAATGTCATAGGATGACTGGGGGTAGTAGATTAGCCATATGTGATTTGATTTGACCGTAACAAGATCTGTATCAAGAATTACTGGAAGAATGCAATTGACAGCAGAAAAACACAGTTTCATATTCATATTAGCCCTCGATGGATAATTTGTTATCATTGTTGGATCATGAGGTGTCATGGAAAATACTACAGAACATAACAAGCCAATGATATTATTTTTCTTATGCATAGTAGGATATATGTATATTGGTTTTGAACCGCCCGCGCTATTGTTGATCCAACTTGGTATTTCACTTCCTGGAGTAACAACTTGAATCTTATCAAAAAAGTCAGGGTAGGATTGTTGGTTTTCCTGAATTAATTTCATTATCCATGAAAATGTCATGCTACTGCAACGTTCCATCTCACCCAAATTTGGACAGTTGAAAATGAACAATCATGTCGTTTGACAATTTTTGTTCTTCTCGATAATGATACGAAAAGGAAGCTGAGGCAAAAATTCCAACAACCTACTATGCTCCAAATTTAAGTATACAAGTTTGGAAAGCTCCCTCAGGCTAGGTAATGTCACAAAATTGTTTCCTCCTAAATTTAATCTTTCTTGCCAACGTAAATGTTGAATTGCATCAGGAACTTTGCTTAGACGGCAAAAGCTAATATCAACTTTACGCAAACAATTTAAATTATGTAAGGAATTAGGCAACAAATATGTGTGTGTTGTGGGAGTGGGAAACGATGAATGGTAAAGCAATATGGTCCTTTCGAAGACGGGAAGCGTGGATTGGGAATGTAATACAATTTCACTTATACCATGTTTCTTCTTCTTTTTTGAGGATATATCAGGCCTCTTCAAATGCCTTGGATTGTTAAACACTTTGGAACAGCCATGCATATTTAGATCTTTAAGAGAGCTAAGACCGAATATGTTGCTAGGCATGCTTACTAGTTTTTTGCAATCTTTTAGATTCAAGTAAACAAGCTTTCTTAGAAGTCCAATAGATGGATCCAACTCCACAAGTTTTACACATCCTTTCAAATTTAGCATTTCAAGATTCGGGAACTCTCCAAAATCTAGTACCTTAACTAGTTTTTTTGAGTGCCTTAGATCCAAAACTCTCAAATTAGGCAGATACTGTGACATGAAAAATCAACAAAATTAGAGTCATCACTTTATTTTGTTTGTAAATTTACCTTCAAAAGAGGGAAAAGCCTGAATGGTTTCTAATTTGTTTATATTTCTAAGAGAGAAAATTAATAATAAGAGAATTTGTAGTACCTTCTTGTTTTTCCACAATTGTTTGATGTTGCTACTCTTCAAGATCAATTCAACAAGTTGATTGGGCTGAAAACTAGATGGCAAATACATGAAAGGATATTCATACCACTCAACATATCTTAATTTGTTCGAAAGACGATTCGGGCTTCCAGAGATATTCCCACTATACTTGACAATGAGCAATCTAAGATTACTCATTTTTGACAAGTGTTCAACTCTCAAATCCATCACTTCATCATCTTCATCATCTACAATTTTCAAAACTATGACTTCATCATCTTCATTATTCAAAACTATGGCTTCAACATGCTTTTCCTAAAGCATCAAAAAATAAAAGAAAAAATAAATTACTTTCAATATATATATCGTTTTTATGAAAATGGAAATAAATTTCTTGATTCCTAAACAACTACTTTACCATATTCTCCATCTTAACATTGTAGAATAGTTTTGCGGACCATAACCTACTCCGTTTTCTTGCCTCTCTGCTTGAACTATTTAGCACAATTTTTATGCCTAGCTCTTCCAACAAAGAATGCATGCTAATTGTTGAATTACTAATGCTTATAAGTGATTTATCAACCAGAACACTTAATCCAATATCAGCATGAAATCCACAACAATTTAGAATGTTTTTAACATATTTCTCATCCCGAATGGTTGAAAAACAAACAATATCGAGAAATATTTCTTTTTCCGTTTCCTTTAGCCCATCAAAACTTAATTGCAGAACATCCATGACATCATTATCTGGATTTTCTCTCAAACTAGCCAATGCACTCTTCCATTCAATCACATTACGACCAAACAAAAATGACCCCAATACTGTAATTGCTAGTGATAGACCTTCAGCATAATTTAGGATCTCATATGCCAAAAATTGATAATTACTCATAATAATTTTCTCATCTTTAAAAGCTTTTCGACAAAATAACACGCGAGCTTCATTCCAATTCAATAGTGGAACTTTGTAAACTACATCCACTCCATACACTTTCAATACATGCTCATCTCTAGAAATGATAATAATTCTACTACCTGCACCTAACCAATCACGATGCACAACTATTTTTTCCAATTTTTCAACTTGATCCACATTATCAAGAATCAAAAGGACCTTTTCACGACGTAACCTACATCGTATCAAATCAGTTGCACTATAACGATTGCACATTTGATGGTATTCTATGCCGAGAGTTTGAAGTAGGATTTGCTTTTGTGCATCGAGGGGACCATCATATGATCTATAAATTTTGCTTACATCATCTATAAAACAGGATGCACTAAATTGATGAGATATCTTGCCATATAAAGTCGTAGCAAGGGTTGTCTTCCCTATTTCTCCCATTCCACAAATTCCAATAGCACGAACACCATCAACTGAGTTCAAAAGCAAATGATTTTGTAATGCTTCTATAGGAGAATCAATTCCAACTAAATCTTTTGAAACTATTGAAGATATGCACTTCAATATATTCATTATCGTTTGAACAATCTTTTTTATGTCTCCAAATTGTGGCCTGAAAGTTCAAAAAGAGTCTCAATAACATTAAATCATCAGTTACAACACCCCAAAAAAGAAAAATAGTTTGAACTCCAAATATTTGTTCTAGAGGAAAAATAATATTAACATGGTGTTAGACTATGATGATTCATGTTTGAGTCTTGTTAGTATCTTTAGAGGGTGGTAAATGTAAATGATTTTGTTAGTACTCTTTGAATTTTTTGTCGTGGACTCCTACACTATCCCTTCACCTTATATTTTGTACTAAAAAATACAAAGAAAACTATAAATTACTTACTTGTCACGTAGATCCCAACCAGAGATACTCCCCACTAGTTTTAGAGCTTCCCTCCATCTTGACACCATCTGAGAGTCTTGTTGGAATCTTTGTTCATGTTTGAGAAACGCTTCATTATAAATTCCACTTTGCTTTCGAACCTCAAAAGGATCAACATCATAAAAAATAGGAAGAACATGTTTTTTGGATCCCTCAACGCATTCACATATCTTCTCTAATTCTTGCAGGCACCACGTTGAGGAAGCGTAGTTCCTTGAGAAGACCGCGACGAAAACCTGAGATCCTTCGATTGCTTGAAGAAGCTCAGGTCCTATGAATTCACCTTTTTGAAGATTCGTGTCATCTCGAAATACAAAAATGCCTTTTGTTTCAAGTGCATCAAAAAGAAAATCAGTAAAATTATTGCGAGTGTCTTCACCTCTGAAGGTGACAAACACATCATAATAGTTTCTTCTTGAAGAAGTCACAAGAGCTAAAGATGAGTTGCTGCTGCTAGCCATCTGAATAAGCTAAATTTTTAGAGGAGTTGATATAGCAACCTGAATCTATTACTTGAATGGATTTAGAGTATACTCAAAACAAGCATAGGAACAACGAACTTAAAGCGTTGGTTTCGTGGCACCTTCTTTTCATAATTGATTGGTTTATATTTTATGGGAAACTTCCGGCGTGTATATGGAATGGAAAATGCTAGATATCAAGAATGATTTTATCAAGAAAGATTCAAGAATGACATGGCAGAATAATCACCCTTAGATTTCAGTCTTATTTATTAACCTTTCATAAAATAAAAAATACATAACACCACCACCTCATGATTTCCGGCCAGGTTGAGATTTTATTGGTTAACATTAATTTCGGGACAATCTTTTGATAAAATCTAAGGGTGATTATTCTGCCATGTCATTCTTGAATCTTTCTTGATAAAATCTTTCTTGATATATAGCATTGCTCATATGGAATGGATTATAATATTATATTTTACTAGCGAAAAAACGGGCACTTCGTTCCGGTATTAAAATTATTAACGGTATTTTTTTATGAAATTTTAGTTTTGATTAAAAGTAAAAATATATATGTTTGTTGCTTTTTTTAATGACATAATAAATAATCTTTATTATAGAAAAGTTGTTTAAGGGTATAATTGGGATAATGAAAAAGTAAGTATAAATATTTTTTAAGGGTATTTTTTAATGACTCATCTAGTTTGTTATATTTTTTAAATGATAAAGGAAAAAAAAACATATATACATGTATTCATATTGTGTTTGTTACATTTGTTATAATATTTAAATATATTTTTATCTATTTGTTACATGTGTTACTTGTATTTAAAATTAAGGGTATTTTTGGAAAGAAAATTCCAACTCAAAAGTGCGTTGAAAGGGTAATTTCCTTTATATATAGTATAGATTTTGTTGAAGGATGGAATGGAATATAATCTTAGAAAACTTTTCTACTGGAATATTCTTTTGATTTTTTAATTATTATATATATATGTTTCTATTGGACCCTCCTTAAAAAAAAAAATGTTTCTATTGGACCCTATATATAATAATGAACATATTAACTTCAACCGTTGATTTCTTGCCAACTTTTCACTATTGATTGATTTATTTACATTTTAAGGATTTGTAAATATATAAAGCTTTGGAGTTCACGCCTTGTTTCTTGACGGCTTCCTCCCAGTGGGCCATTTGATTTTTTAGTCTATTTTGTTGATGGAAATTGCTCAACAGATCTCTTTGGATTGCTCACAACCCCTAACAAAACTAAAATACGTCTATTAGAAGTTACAATTTGAACTTATCGGATTCTAACTCTTGATCGTTGTAGTGTAGTTCGGGTCATAACTCCCGATCAAACTCAAACTCTCTTCATATGTTTGAAGGGGATACAGAGAAAGACCAAACACATATGTGGTCTTCGGGGAAGTTCATGATCCCTTTACACATTATTGATCTAAGACACCGACACACGTGGCAGAGATAGACGCATGATCTATTTTCCTCCATGATATAAATAGTCACAAAAACTCATTGTCGAAACCAGTGATGGATCCAAAAAAATTGAATAGTGGAGGCACTTTATATGGACACTTTATAAATTTCGTCCATAAACATATTTTAGTTGGTAGGAACATTGTGACGTAAATTTTTCATCACTAGGCTGCTTGATCGAAAAAAGAAATATAAATCATAATTGTCCTTTATAATTGTTGATATTCTCAAAAACATATTGAATGATTTGTGATAATTTTATTTCATAATAACAAGTGATTGTTTTTTATTTTTAGAAAGATGAAGGTTGTGGTTTTACTTGTTGTTGTGTCAAGTGATTGTATGTGTGGGCCAAGAGAGAAAGGATTTATAATATGTGTGGGCTATATAATCAAAATATCATTTTTTACTATATATTATACGTACTACTATAAAAAAAGAAATTAAAAACTTAGTGCAGGCACAAGCCTACATAGGTTGAAGCCTCCGTCCCTATTTGAAACAGAGAATAAATGTCAATGTTCTTCGTACATGTCAAGAATTTGAGTCTAATCAAGAATTAGGATCCAAACTACAGAGATCAGGAGTTAGGACTTAGGACTTAGGGTCGGATATGTTCGATCATAACCTTTGATCTGTGAGCAATCCAAGCGACCTATTGAACAATTTTTGTATTGACTATATTTTTTTGGGTCATGTGCTAACAAGTGCTTGTTTAAGAAAGCTAGACTGGGAAAGTTTGTCTTGAAATATCTCGCAAAGCTAATAAATACACATGTATCTATGCAAAAGTTACTTCTTTTGATTTTTTAAACGAGCCATGCTACATCTCGCAAAGAGAGTTCTCGCGAGTTTTGTGAATACGGCGTATTATACTTCTCTCCTATATGCTCTTAAAGACCTCTAATATTTATAGCTAAAAAGAATAGATGATTAATTGTAAGAACCATAGGTAATGGAAAATCAAGAATTTATGCAAGTTTCCATACACATACACCATCAATTAAAGCTGATTTTTTTTTTTAAGAACCAAAGCTCAATTTGCTGGACAGCTTGAAACATTTAAATTAGTAAGAACCACCGATTCCTTGGCATGTTAGAAGCTTCAATTTCTTAAGGTTTTTGCATATCTTCCAAAGCAAACTAATTCCATAAGAGTTTGAGAGAGAAATTATAGAAGAGAGGGAAATGACCACTCAAAAATTTGAGAGGAAATCATACATGGAAGAAGGGGTATTGTTTGGGTAGATGATGAAAGAAGGATGATAGAGAAAATTACTTAATTAATTAACTAATTTGTAATTCACTAATTAAATTAACAATGCAAGTCAGTGGTGGAAGTAAAGTAGTTGAGAATGTACGTACCATATCATTCGTGAAGTATTTGTGATATGTGTCTTCTTTATATTTAACATTTCTCTTTTTAAACAATATTATTATGGCATTTGTTAGCATTTTCCTTCTTTTTTTTCTTCAATTCAATCCTATTTTATTGAAAAGTTTAGAGACCTTTAGGCAATTATATGTGTGTTATCTATGTCTACACAAGTTGGAAACACTATACATTTCGGATCAAAGTGAGTGTCGAAGTAATGGAACCTCTATAAGCGTCGTAGTAATCGAAACACGACCTTTACCGCAGATTTGTTTGTACAACACTCACTTTGTTCCTAATATAATTTTTGAACCTGTGGAAAAGCAGCAACTTGCATTGCAAGATCATCAATCAACTCCTTGAATTTCTAACTTCTTCCAACAAAGTCGGTTTCACGGTTCACTTCAATTTCAACACTGATGTGTGAATCATGAATGTATGTACCGATTCTTCCTTGAGTTGCTAGCCTGCCGGATTTCTTGTCAGCTAATGAGAGACCCTTTTTTCTAAGGTCAGCTAATGAGATCACCTTCTGTTTCGGCAAGGGCTTTCATACAGTCCATCATCCCAGCACTGATTTCTTCTCTTAATTGTTTAACCAATGAGGCCGAAACCACTACTGTTGATTTCCTACAAAACAACAGTTTAAGACTTCTAAAAATATTTACAATGTTGAGCCAACTTTATTCTTAGTCTGCTTATATTACAAATTTTTGTACATAAAATCAATCAATGATATACTATAGTTTGGTCCAACATTGTTGAAGTTTTTAAACATAAAGGACTAACTTAATATGAAGAAATGACTTATTCGACACGGAAAAAAATACCATGGATCCTTGGTGTAGTTTTGCCTTTTAGAAACTAAACACCAAAATTTCATAGTTCACTTTCAATTAAGTCGGTTTCATAGTTCAATTCAATTAGACCACTAATGCGTCAATCGTAAATATATATACCGGTTTTTCCTTCAGCTGCTAGTCATCTGGATTTATTATCAGCAGTTGCAGAATTTCAACAAATTCTCCAAAGAAAGTATTCCAGATTTCTTCGACAGTAAGCAAACAAAACATTTTCAGTTCCATAATGTATTGCCATCCTTTGATACTACTTTTCTGGAAAAACAACTACCAAAATATCTTATTCATTAAGAAAAAAGAATTAACAAAAACTACAAATTTCAATCATCCATATTGCTAAATCAATATAACCAAGACTAAGTTTTCGACCCAATTATCCAAGTTCAATATAAATATGTCATAGCATCTGATGTACTAGTTTCTTTCATGATTAAAAAAGAACCTGAAACCAACGACCATACTACTATATGCCAAAATATATGAGGATAAAAGATGTCATTTTTTAAACATTTCTCCTTGGAATTACAATAAAGAATTATCAAGTTAATGTAAGGTAGATATTCCATGAATGGTAAATTGCTAGTTCAGTGAGCATTATTTCATACCTTATGTGCTATGCTATCACTATTCTTCAATTTCCAAAATCTTGCACTTCTGAACCAAGGAATTTTCATGATTCATCATTGTTAAGTTGAACTTTTGTAGGTCTTGTTTACATACCCAACTATACCCGCAGCTCTTCACCTCCGTACCCACATCCCTAATAATTTCAACACTGGTAGGAACAAAAACAAGATGATGATTGAGCGACTGAAATCGAAACCTTTACTCGAGCCCTCTGTTTGTCCATTAGAATTGCAACCTCTTCAACTTATGCTGTGATAGGTGTTTGGTCTTCTTGCACTTCTTCAGTGGCAGGACTTTCAGGAGAGGGAACTTGATCGCTTTCTTCTGTTACATCTGCTAATAAAGGATCCAAAGTTAATGAAAACTATAATGACATCATATAATTTCTTTGGTTGCATAAAATTGATTGATTCTGATCGTGTAGAAAATGAAAGGGGTACAAGATCATGCAATCTGTGGTTTATACATAACAAATTCAGAAAACATCCGGTCAATTTCAATTCATTAACCAAAGTTCAAACTAGCATCAATCTCATTGTTATCTGGAACAGCTTCAACATTGTCTTCTACTTGAAACGGGAAGGAAATATTATTCGGAAAATGACATACAATCAGTAGTTCCATATGTAAATTATGAATGCGATAAATTAGCAGAAAAAGTGTGAGATAGAAAACAAGAACCTTCCCCTTCTTGAGGAGCTGCTGCACTTGCTGACTGTCTATGTTGTAGCTGAAACTTCTTCCTTTCCATTATCAATTTGTGATTGTTGTTCATCTTCGGCAACAATTTGATCAACTCCATTTTCTGTTACACTTTCATCATCCGCAACAGTTGTTGAGGAACCGACTAATAAACTGGCTCCAACATCTTCCTCAATTTTTGAAGTTGATGGTTTAACTTCACTATGATCCAAAAATTTAGCCAATACAAAAGGGTTTGTTGCGACATCATCACCCCCTTGTTGTTCAAGTGCCTTGTCCAATTCTGCAACAGCTCCTTCCTTCTTCATAGTCAACGTCGCTTGTCCTCTTGTGATGCGCAAAACTCGTACGTTAACTTATTGACCAATCTCCAACGAAGATTTTAGCATTATATTCCCGAATCCATCGTCATCTTCCTCAACTAACGGTAGAAATCCTAACTTCCCTTCTCGAAGTGATATCAAAGTACCACTCCTCATCATATTCTTCACCGTACCCTGCAACTCCTGACCTACAACAAATTTCGACTTTTTCTTATCTTTCCTTGGACCAGATTTCAAAGAATCCCTCCTCCCAGGGACAGATTTCCCTGCATTGTTCGGAGCATCATTACGTTCACCAGTATTAGTGTTTTCACGCATAGATAGAGATATACGCATAGTTTCAGCATTCACTTCAATCACCTTTACCTTGACTTCTTGTCCAACAGAAACAACATTTGCAACATCCTTTACATAACTATCACTCAACATCGAAATATGAACAAGTCCATCCGTGAAAGCTCCCAAATCAACAAACGCACCAAATGGTTGGATAGATTTTACTTTCCCCGTAAAAGATGCCCCGGGAACCAAATCCTCATTCTTTACAGGAGGCATCTCGCTTTTCCTTGCAAGTCTTGAACGTTTGGCTTTCATACAACCAGTGTTGGCATCGGACTTAGGAGACGAGTATTCACTTGTTCCAACTTCATTTGAAGGAGATTCACCAGAAACTTCATCTGCAACAGGTGAATCTGGTACCTCCACGGATACTTCTGTTTCTGTGGCTGATATGGAGGTTCGAGATTTATTTCTGTGGATGACATGAATGCAAATTTCAGTGATAAATTGTTCCTTAAAATGTTTGTCTATGAAACACAGACACCGGAAATGGGACGCAAAATTACAACGAAAAACCAATTTAAAATTCAGTCTAAAATGATAACACAACATAACATGATAACATACCTCTGCTTGCGGTTGACAACAGAGATTGTTTTTGCGGTTGATTTGTTATCACTTGTTGACTTTCTTCTCTGTGAAGTAGTTATGACTTGTGAGATGAATGATTCTTTTTCTGGTTGTAGTTGTGTCTCATCTTCAATTGCCATAATCTTACACTTCCGAGCCATGGACTTTTTGTGATTTATCATTAAGTTGAACTCTTGTAGGTCTTGTTTACTTACCCAACGATACCCGCAGCTCTTCACTTCAATACCAAAATGTTCATCCCAACAAATGTTAAAATGTACTTTTCCAAATTCATGATAGAACTTTCGGGGTAAGTAGATTATCCATAGGTGACTGGATTTTGTCGTAATAAGACTTCCTCTGATAATTACTGGAATTCTTCTACCTATAACTTCAATCCACGCTCTCTTCCATCCCAATAATCGGTCTTGAGGAGCCACAGAAAATACTGAACAACATACAAAGCCAATGGAATCATTCATAGTAGGAGATTTGTCTACTTGTATTGAATCACCCATGCTCTGATTGTTTATCCAACTTGGTATTTCACTTCCTGGAATAACAATTTGAAACCCAGCAAAGTCGGAAGGGTAGGATGGTGGGTTTGCCTGAATGTATTGTATCATCCATGAAAATGTCATGCTACTGCATCGTTCCCACTCACCCAATTTTGGACAGTTGAAAATGACCAATCCTACTCTCCAATCTTTTTTGTACTTATGATGATCTCGCCCAATAGCGGTAGAAAAAGGAAGTTGAGGCAAAGATTCCAACAACTTGCAATGCTCCAAATTTAAATATTCAAGTTTGGAAAGCTTTCCCATGCTAGGTAGTGTCACAAAATCGTTTCCCCCTAAATTTAATCTTTCTAGCGAGCATAAACATTCAATTGTATCAGGCACTTGGGTTAGATGGCAAAAGCTAATGTCAACTTTACACAAACAATATACACTACGCAAGGAAGGCAACATATATGTGTGTATTGTGGGAGCCAAAAATGATAAATGGTGAGGCAACATGAAATGTTTAAAGACACTAGACGTTGTTCGGACACGTGGCGCACTTTTACTTATACCGAGCTTCGACAAATGCCTTGAATTGTTAAAGGCTTTAAAACAGCCACGCATATTTAGATCTTCAAGAGAGCTAAGACTGAATATACTATTGGGTATGCTTACTAGATTATAGCAACAGTCTATATTCAAGTAAACAAGCTTTCTTAGAAGTCCAATAGATGGATCCAACTCCACAAGGTTTATGCATCCTTCCAAATTTAACCACTCAAGATTCGGGAACTCTCTAAGATCTATTATCTTTTCTAGATTTCTGGAGTGACTTAGATCCAATGTTCTCAAATTGGGAAGATACTGTGACATGAAAAACCAACAAAGTTAGAGCCATTACTTTGATTGTAAGAGAAGTGTTTTGAATTTTTTTTATATTTGTAAGATAAATATTTATAATAATAGAATTTATAGTACCTTCTTGTTTTTCCATAGTTGTTTAATGTTGCTCCACTTCAAGATCAATTCTACAAGGTCATTGGGGTGAAAACTTGATGGCAAATACTTGGAAGGATATCCATTCCACTCAACATATCTTAATTCGTTTGAAAGACTCCATTTTGATGGGCTTCCTGAGATATTCCCACCATGCATAATGAGCAATCTAAGATTACTCATTTTTGAAAAGTGCTCAACGTCCACCTCTTTATCATGTTCATATTTATAGTTCAACATGATGGCTTCAACATGCTTTTCCTGATTCATTGAAAGAAAAGAAAAAAAAAACTACATTCAATATTTATAGTTTGTTAAAATGGGAATTTTTTTTTTTTTTTAATTTCTAAACAGAAACTTCACCATTCTCTCATTCATAACATTGCAGAGTTGTTTTTTGGACCACACCCTGCTCCACTTTCTTTGCTCTTTGCTTGAATTTTCTTTCACAATTTTTTTGCCTAGCTCTTCCAACAAGGAATGCATTTCAATACCCCTTGGATGAACAATACTTATAAGTGATTTATCAATGAGAACTCTTAAACCAATATCAGCATGAAATCCACAACAATTTAGAATGTTTTTAACATATTTCACAGAATGAGAGTTGAAAAAACAAGCGATGTGAAGAAATATTTCTTTTTCCATATGCTTTAGCCCATCAAAACTTAATTGCAGCACATCCATGACATCATTATCTGGATTTTCTCTCAAACTAGCAATTGCACTCTTCCATTCAGTCACATTACGACCAAACAAAAATGAGCCTAATACTGTAATTGCTAGTGGTAGACCTTTAGCATAATTCAGAATCTCATATGCCAAAGTTTGATAATTAGTCATAATAATTTTCTCATCTTTGAAAGCTTTTCGACAAAATAACATGTGAGCTTCATTCCAATCCAATAGTGGAACTTTGTAAACTACATCCACTCCATATGCTTTCAATACATGCTCATCTCTAGAAATGATAATAATTCGACTACCTGCACCTAACCATTCACGATGAACAGCTATTTTTTCCAGTTGTTCAACTTGATCCACATTATCAAGAATCAGAAGGACCTTTTCCCGATGTA
The DNA here is from genome assembly GCA_946800305.1 of Medicago arabica. Taxonomy (NCBI): domain Eukaryota; kingdom Viridiplantae; phylum Streptophyta; class Magnoliopsida; order Fabales; family Fabaceae; genus Medicago; species Medicago arabica. Next base: position 2,587,520 of record OX326966.1, on the reverse strand, counting down.
ACCTACGTCGTATCAAATCAGTTGCACTGTAACGATTACATATTTGATGGTGTTCTATGCCGAGAGTTTGAAATAGGATTTGCTTTTGTACATCGAGTGGACCATCATGTAATTTATAAATTTTGGTTACATCGTCAATAAAACAGGATGTGCTAAATTGATGACATATTTGGTCATATAAATCCATAACAAGGGTTGTCTTCCCTATTCCTCCCATTCCACAAACTCCTGTAACACGAACACCATCAACCGAGTCCAAAAGCAAATGATTTTTTAATGCTTCTATATGAGAATCAAGCCCAATTAAATCTTTTGAAACACATAAAGATTTGCACTCCAATATATGCATTATCTTTTGAACAATCTTTTTAATCTCTCCAGCTTGTGGCCTGAAAGTTCAAAAAGTTGTTCAATAACATTATATGATCACGTACAAAAAGCACAAAAAGAAAAAAAATTGGTTTGAACTCCAAATATTTTTTCTATAGGCAAAAAAAAAAATCTATAAATAACTTACTTATCACGTAGATCCCAACCAGAGATACTCCCCGCTTGGTTTAGAGCTTCCTTCCATCTTGACACCTTATGAGGGTCTTGTTGGAATCTTTGTTCATGTTTGACAATAGCTTCACAATAAATCCCACTTTGCTTTCGAACATCAGAAGGATCAACATCATAAAAAACAGGAAGAACATGTTTTCCGGATCCTTGAACGCATTCATAAATCTTCTCTAATTCTTGCAGGCACCATGTTGAGGAAGCATAGTTCCTTGAGAAGATTGCAACGTAAACCTGAGATCCTTCGATTGATCGAAGAAGCTCAGGTCCTATAGATTCACCTTTTTCAAGATTAGTATCATCCCGAAATACATAAATGCCATTTGTTTCAAGAGCATCAAAAAGAAAATCAGTGAAATTGTTGCGAGTGTCTTCACCTCTAAAGGTGACAAACACATCGTAATAATTTCTTCTTGAAGAAGTCACAAGAGCTGAAGATGAGTTTCTGCTGCTAGCCATCTAAATTAGGTAAAAGATTTAGATGAGTGGATTGGACAACTTCAATCTATCAGTTGAATGGATTTGGAGTATACCAAAACAAGCATATATTATCAACAACGAACTTGAAGCGTCTATTTCGTGGCATCTTCTTTCTTTTCATAATTGACTAGGAAACTAGTGGGTGGGTGGGTGTGTATATAACTTTAAGCGTTGATTCCTCACCAACTTTTCACACGCTTTTTTTTATTATTGATTGATTTTTTTACATTTTATATGCTTCAATAGGAAACTTCCTTGTGTTATCATTTTTTAATATAAATGGAGCATTCCATATAAAAAAAATTGGTGATGACACATCACACAGGCTCAGAAACACGTGTAAAATACTAAAATACCTTTCGGCGGTTAACTGCCGATAAAAATGAACTCGGCTGCAGTTAACTGTTGACTCGGCAGTTAACTGCAGCCGGTTTCATTTTTCTCGGCAGTTAACTGTCAAGGTTTTCCTTTATAGAGAAACTGAAACCAGAACATATCATTTGCTTGGTTTTTTCAAAAATTCTCCAACTTCTGTCCAATTATCACCAAAGCCAAGTCCACAAATTGCAAGAAAATCATCCCTAAATTATCACAAGTAAATTGCATTAATCTTTGTAATCATAATGTTAGTTTGTTTAGGTTAATTTTTTTAAAAAATTAGAGTAGTTTGCATGTAGTTAGGGTTGATGTTGAAATTGATATTTTGGTAGATTGCATATGTTGTTTAGATGTTAGAGATCAATGTAGTTGTTGCCTATGTTGTTTAAATGATGTTTAATCATAATGTGGTTTTGAATGGTGCCAAATGAACACAATTTGAATATGTTTGACACTTTGCACACAAAGTGTTTGAGAAAATGCCTCAATGACGTTTATATTGATTATTTAATTAGTTTAGGTTGTGGAAATGATGTTTAATTATAGTTTGATAAAGTGTGTATTGATTATTGATTATTTAGTTAGTTTAGGTTATGAGAATTATATTGAATGATGTTTAGGTTATGATGGAAATGATGCACGCAAATTAGATTGAAATGATGATTTTATTGAATGGTTTTACGTTATGGAAATGATGTTCATTGTGCTTATAATGTGTCTGATATTGTTTATGTTTATGTTTAGTTTAGGTTTAACGTGAATGTTTATGTTTAGTTTAGGTTTAATGTGTTTGATTAGGTTATGTAAATTATGTTAATTTTTGTGTAGATATGTCTGATCAGGACAAGGAGATCGATCCATCTAAGATGATTGGTGGTAGGCGTGCTATGACACAAAGCCACCGGCGTGAGAGGAAAAACTTACATATACCGAAGAGGGGAAGAGGTAGAGGGAGGGCAGATCGTTCAAGGACTTCTTAGGCTATAGAGCCTGAACAGTCGCCTGTGGTTAACCCGACCCAGGTGGAGTATCTGAATTTTTAGGATCAGGTACACCACGATGTGACTGATGGTGGGTACGACAACCAGCATATTCCGGACGATGTTGTGCCTGTGATGGACTAGGATGACATTGCAGCAAAGGTTGCCCCAACTTCATTCTTAACCTACTTCTGTTACAATTTCTGTACATAATCAATCAATGATATACTATAAAGAATGTTTCACCGATCAATACCAAATTGGCCTTTCGTTGACAACAAGGTCAGAAATTTAGATAACACAATTATGCATCCAAAAAATAATGATGTGGAGAACCAGAAGCAATCAATAACCAAAACTCAAGGATGTAGTGGCAGCAGTGATATATCACAGAACTCAAATATGACTTCAATTTCACCAGTTGCAGACAAACAACATGAGCCAATTCTCATTCTTGACATCAAACAAACTCATGTTTACAAAGAACTTGATGACCATATCCATAAACCACAACTAGAAGTGTGACCAGTTAAATCCATGTTCGAAGATAACTTGTATCAAACATCTTGTGAGCACCATATTGCTTTACACACAATGAACATATATACAGAAAAATGCAACTCAAACCAAAGAACAAATTCGTTCGGATCTAAACAACTTCAAAATTCATATTCACCAAACTTAACAATCAGAATAAGAGAGAGATTGCAGTAAATGAGGATATGAGAGGTTCCAAAACTGATGTGTACAAGAAGCTTCATCAAATACCAGTTGGACAAATAACTTCTGAGCAAAAGCTTGCATAAGTAAAAAATGCAACTCTGATATTGAGGTTTACGGCTACCGAAGCTGGTGCACGAGAATCACAAATGGAAAACAGTACACGAGAATCACAAAAGACGGAAACGAAAACGATCAAGAAGAAAGAAAGTGAAACCAATTTAAAACAGTGAGAGTGAGAACACAATTGTCTCAAGGAAATTTTAGGTAGGGAAAAAAAAAACGAAAAAGATCGAGAAGAAAGGAATTGAAGATGAGAAAATTGAATTTTCTCAAGAAAATGCAGCGGAAAATATCCTTCAAGGTGGATACCAGATTTGCTCTGATACCATGTTATGAAACATGGCGTCAATGGAAGAAAGGAGAGAAAAGTAACTAACTCTTTGTATTGATGAGAATAGAAAGTTACAAATGATGAATAGTTACGAACTAATGGGGTGGTTACACACTATTTATACTACAATATACTAAGACTAATATGAAACTAATCTATATCTCCAATAATCTATGCGTGAAAACACAGATACTGGTAAATGTAATGATGCACCGGACAATGCTGAGAAATCCGGCTCTGGGAGGAGGGATTCTTCGAACTCGGGTCCAAGGAAAGATAAGAAAAACACGAAATTTGCTATAGGTGAGGATTTGTAGGGTACGGTGAAGAATATGATTGAGGAGTGGTACTTTTATATCACTTCCTGAAGGAGAGGAAGGATTTCTACCATTAGCTGAGGAAGATGACAGTGGATTTGGGAAAGTAATGGGAAAATCTTCGTTGGAGATTGGTCAAGAAGTTAGCGTAAGAGTTTTGTGTATCACAATAGGACAAGCGACGTTGACTATGAAGAAGGAAGGAGCTGTTGCAGAATTGGACAAGGCACTTGCACAAGTGGGTGATGACGTCGCAACAAACCCTTTTGTATTGGCTTTTCGTAGAAATAAGGATATTGCTAAATTTTTGGATCAGAGGGAGAAACTTCAGAGTGAAGTCAAATCATCAACTCCAAAAACTGTGGAAGATTCATTGGTCGATTCTTCGACAACTGTTGCGGACGCTGAAAGCAACCAAGAAGGAAGTACTATAAATGGTGCCGCTGAGAAGGAAACAGAGGCGGTTGTTGAAAGTTTGGCTTCAAAAGAAGATTTAGATGCTGTAAATTCAATTATTGAGGAAGCTATTCAGACAGATATTGCAACAAGCAACGTCGAAACTGACTCACCGGTTGAAGTGGTTGATGAAAGTTTAATAGAAACTGACTCACCGGTTGAAGTGGCTGATCAAATTGTTGTGGAAGATGAAAATCAACCAGACACTGACAATGGAAAGGAAGAATTTGTAGCTGCAACCGAGGCAGATAGTGATGCAGTTGAGCCTGGCCCTGTTGTTACAGAATCAGACATTACGTCAAGTGCATCAGCTCCTCAAGAAACACCAGGTTCTTGTTTTCTATCTGTCTCTCTTTATGCCCTTCTATCTCATTTGTATTAACATATAGAAATATTGGTTATTTGTCATTATCCGAAATTACAACTAAAATCAAACATATTTTGTGCAGTAAGATGCATGTTTAAGGGTTTCTTATTAACTTAACTAATAATATTTCTTTTGCATTTCAAATAGATGATAACGTTGCAGCTGTTCCCAAGAACAATGAGATTGATGCTAGTTTAACTGGACAAAATGGTGATTTGTCCCCCGAGGAAAGCTTGAATAAAGGTTATGCTTCATTCCTTTTCAAATTCTGCTTGCCTGATTGAATTTTGGTTATTGAATTGAAATTGATAGAAAGTTTTTTGAACTGAAGAAAACAATCAAGTTCCCTCTCCTGAAAGTCCTGCCACTGAAGAGGTGCAAGAACAAACACCTGTATTAGCACATGTTGAAGATGAAGTGGTTGCCATTGCATCTGAGACAAACACTGACATTACTGCTTCAGATGAAGGCTCGAGTAAAGATTTCCATTTCATCTTATTTGCCTTAAATTTCAACTCTAATTTTTCTATATCAAACAGAAGTAAATATGTTAGACAGATTTGAATTGATACATGCATTTCAGCTCTTACATGTAAAAGAGAAGAAAAAAAGAATACACTTCCTTATCGTCCGTGAAAGCTCCAAAATCAACAAACGCAGCAAATGGTTGGATAGATTTTACTTTCCCCGTAAAAGCTGCCCCGTGAACCAAATCCTCATTCTACACAGGAGGCATCTCGCTTTTCCTTGCAGGTCTTGAACGTTTGGCTTTCGTAGAACCAGCATTGGCATCCGACTTAGGAGATGAGTCTTCACTTGTTCCAACTTCATTTGAAGGAGATTCACTAGAAACTTCATCGGCAATAGGTGAATCTTGTACCTCCACTGATACTTCCGTTTCTGTGGCTGATATGGAGGTTCGAGATTTTTTCCGGTAAGAGCATATTCGTTTGTTCTGAGGAAAAACTCCATTGAGGACAAATGAAGGAAAGAGAAATCTCTGAGTTGATGACCCGTGTCTTAAAGAACTCCTTGAAAAGTTGAGTTTAGTTAACGAGTTATTCTTTCTTGTCAAATAGGCAACTCCAGGAATAACCGAAGAATTTCCGACAGAGCATGATATTATGGGATTCATGTTGGATTTGAATTATGAAACTTTCTTATTTTTCAGGATCAGTTTATCCTGTGTCACCTTCAGAAATATATGAAGAATATCAATAAGTATTGCATAAATACACAAATCACATTACATTACATCAAGTATAATCACATCTTCTACAAATTATGAGTGAATATGTACAATGACTACATTGTAGAGAAATGTGTACAAGAAAACTACTCCTACTGAATTTTACTCCAACAAAGATCGTCAATAAATTAATCTAAGTGAAAATTTCTAGGAGCCTATGGTATTAAAGAACTTCCACTTAAGTGTACCAAGGTAAATTAAATTTATGAATGCTGATTTCAATGATAAAGTATTCCTTAAAATGTTATCTATGAAGTACCAACATAAACACCGGACTCGGCATGGACACTAACACATCGAAACCACTAATATATAATTCAATGTAATTATATGTGTTGGTGTCAGACAAGACGCGTGTCCAACACCAGCACAGGTCTAATCCGAGAAGTGTTTGTGTTTCATATCTTGTTATTCCCTCCCAAAACATTATCGGTTACTTCTTATCAATTCATTCATAGATGGTGTATTAAAATTGTTCAAAGCTTCAATCAATATCCAAAAAACTTTAAGTTGCTGAATTTCAATATTTGGATTTCACAATTGTCTCCTTTATCTCATCAATGTTATTTTCAAAATACCTACATCTCAAGTATCACTATGTAACATAACAAGATAACATATTAACATATCTCACAACAAGATGAAAATACAACCAAACACAAATTATAAATTATAGTCCAAAATGAAAATCAGACTAGTGAATTAAGGAATAATTGGCTACGCCATGAAAACCCAAAAGCACTTTTTTTTCAAAATTAAAGAATTAGCTTAGTGAATTAACTGCAATTGAGCATTCTGTTTCAGTGTAAGACAAACAGAAAGAAATAAAATTAAAACTCATTTCATGAAAATACCACATTCATAAAGATAATTGGCTAGGCCATGCCATTCAAAAAGCACTTTTTTTGCTAAATTAACACAAATAGCTTAGTGAATTAACTAGAATTGAGCATTCAGTTTAAATTTTAATCAAATTGTGGAACAACAATGCACTAAAGAGACTCAAGTGATTCCAAAGTTCAATTAATCAATTTCAATCTTCAACATAGTAAACTGAAATAAACACAATTAGCTCTTAGAAATGGAACCAAAAAAAATAAATATCATACTTCCAAAATTCAAACTCAATTAATGAAAATATGACATTCATTTCATAAAACCCCAAAGCACTTTTTTTATAAAAAAATTAACACAATTACATTAAAATAGTGAAGAATTAACTAGAATTGAGCATTCTATTACAATTTCATACAGTGTAAAACAAGAATACACTAAGTAGACAGAAAAGACATCACATTCATTTCATGTAGATAATTGTTAGAGGCCATCAAACCCAAAAAGCACATTTTTTTTTCCAAAAGTAACACAATTAACTTATTGAATTAAGTTCAATTAGCCATTCAAGTTCAATTTCAAACACACTGTACCAAGAATGCATTAATAAGATGAAATTTCAACCAAAGCACTTTTCCATAATCTATTACCTTAGTCCAAACTTCAATTAACAAAAAATATCTTTTAATAGCTCAACCACCGTGGGCATAAGGAAGCTGTCCTGGATCGTTACAACCGCCAATTTCCATCTTAATTTCTTCTTAACTGGGATAATTGGTGAGGAAAATGGATTGTTACTAGGCTTGATGATGCCTTGTTTTAGCATATTCAAGTATCGTTAGAGTCTGACTTTAGCAGGTTGTGGATTGGATATTATAACAGTCATTTAGATGTAATGTACCTTTTAAAATGGTCAAATATACTTTTGGAAACATACATAGATGAAAAATGAAGTTTGGTCCAACATTGTGAAGTTTTTAAACATAAAGGACTAACATAACATGAAGAAATGACTAATTTGACACGGAAAAAAATACCATGGACCTGTTTGAAACTTTAAATTAAGTTAAACTACACAACCCTTGGCTTCTGCAGCAGAAGGCTCCTCTTTCACTGCAGTAGTTACCTCTTCAACTTGTGCTGCTACAGGTGTTTGGATTACAAAATCCAAATTTTTTTTTTAAGTTTTTGGATTACATGTCATAGGAAAATTCAATTATCATAACATGATAACATACTAATATGTGATTTACAAAATACTAATATGTTTATACGTAACATAACATGATAACATACCTCTGCTTGCGGTTGACTTGTTATCACTTTTTGACATTCTTCTCTGTGAAGTAGTTATGACATGTGAGATGAATGATTATTGTTCTGGTTGCGGTTGTGGTTGTGGTTGTGTCTCATCTTCAATTGCCAAAATCTTACACTTCCAAGCCAAGGATTTTTCATGATTCATCATTGTTAAGTTCAATTCTTGTAGGTCTTGTTTACATACCCAACGATACCCACAACTCTTCACCTCCATACCTAAACAATTAATCCTAGAAAAGTACATTTTATCCCAACTATCGATCTTATTAAAATCATCATGGGCGATGTAACTTATCCATAGGTGACTTGATTTGGTCCTAATAAGACGATAAGTGAGATTTATTGGAATCATCGCATATCTCTTTTTGGAATCCATACATGACTCTAAAATAAGAGATAAAGTGCCAAAACAGTACTCATGAGGAGGTACACTTTGATAAATTACTGCACAACATAGAAAGCCAATGATATTATTATTGTCATGCATAATAGGAGATCGGTCTATTTGTATTGAATCGCCCACACTTTGATTGTTGATCCAACTTGGTATTTCACTTCCTGGAGTTACAATCTGTAACAAGGATTTTGGGTTCACCTTAATGAATTGTGTCATCCATGAAAGTATCAAGCTCCTGCAACTATCCCTATCACCCAATTTTGGACAGTTAAAAATGAACAATCCTGTAAGGTTCTTAGGATCAACCCGCCACCAATCTTGGTTCTCACGGTGATGATGCCCAATAGAGGTAGGAAAAGGAAGTTGAGGAAAAGATTCCAACAACTTGCAATGCTGCAAATTCAAATATACAAGTTTGGAAAGCTTCCTCAGGCTAGGTAGTCTCACAAAATTGTTTCCTCCTAAATTTAATCTTTCTAGCGAGTCAAAACATTCAATTTCATCAGGAACTCGGCTTAGATGGCAAAAGCTAATGTCAACATAACGCAAACAATCTAAGCTATGCTTCAGTATAATCTTCAAATGCCTTGCATTGTTAAACACTTTTGAGAAGCCACAAATATTTAGATTTCGGCAATCTCTTAAATTCAAATAAACAAGCTTTCTTTGAAGTCCAATAGATGGATCCAACTCCGAAAGGTTATCACATCCTTCCAAACTTAACCATTCAAGATTCGGGAACTCTCCAAAATTTATTATCTTTTCTAGACATCTTGAGTCACTTAGATCCAATTTTCTCAAATTGGGAAGATGCTGTGACATGAAAAACCAACAAAAATAGAGCAATTATTTTGATTGTAAGAGAATTGTTTAGAATTTTTTTTATATTTCTAAGATAAACATAAATAATAAGAGAATTTATATTACCTTCTTATTTTTCCATAATTGTTTAATGCTGCTCTTGTGCAATATCAATTCTACAAGTTGATTGGGGTGAAAACTTGATGGCAAATAGTTGAAAGGATATTGATACCACTCAACATATCTTAATTTGTTTGAAAGACAACTTAGGCTTCCTTTGATTTTGCAACCGAACATGATGATGAGCAATCTAAGATTACTCATTTTTGACAAGTCTTCAACGTCTATCTCTTCTCGAGAGTTAGTAAAGAATATGGCTTCAACATGCTTTTCCTAAACCATTGTAAAAAATAAAATAAAAAACAAACTTTATAAAAATGGAAATGTGTTATTTTATTTCTAAACAGCAAACTTTACCATTTTCTCAATCGTAACATTATAGAGTTGTTTTTTGGACCACACCCTCCTCCACTTTCTTTGCTCTTTGTTTGAATTTTCTTGCACAATTTTTCTGCCTAGCTCTTTCAACAAAGAATGCATTTTAATCCTTGCATCTTCAATGCTTATAAGTGATTTATCAATGAGAACTCCTAATCCAATATCAGCATGAAATCCACAACAATTTAAAATGTTTTTAACATATTTCTCATAACAACCGCTGAGAAAACAAGCAATATCAAGAAATATTTCTTTTTCTGTATGATTTAGACCATCAAAACTTAACTGCAACACATTCATGACATCATTATCTGAACTTTCTCTCAATCTAGCCAATGCACTCTTCCATTCAGTCACATTACGACCAAACAAAAATGAGCCCAATACTTTAATTGCTAGCGGTAGACCTTTAGCATAATCTAGTATCTCATTTGCTAAATTTTGATAATTACTCATAATAATTTTCTCAACTTTGAAAGCTTTTCGACAAAATAACTTGTAAGAATCTGTCGAATTTAAAAGTGGAACTTTGTAAACTACATCCACTCCATACTCTATCAATATATGCTCATCTCTAGAAATGATAACTATTCTACTACCCGCTCCTAACCATTCACGATGCACAGCTATTTTTTCCAACTGTTCAACTTGATCCACATTATCAAGAATCAGAAGGGTCTTTTCACGACGTAACCTACGTCGTATCAAATCAGTTGCACTGTAACGATTGCATATTTGATGGTTTTCTATGCCGACAGTTTGAAGTAGGATTTGCTTTTGTGCATCGAGGGGACCATCACATAATCTATAAATTTTGCTTACATCATCTATAAAACATGATGCACTAAATTGATGAGATATCCGGTCATATAAAGTCATAGCAAGGGTTGTCTTCCCTATTCCTCCCATTCCACAAATTCCTATAGCACGAACACCGTCAAACGAGTTCAAAAGCAAATGATTGTGTAATGCTTCTATAGGATAATCAATTCCAACTAAATCTTTTGAAACACGTGAAGATTTGCACTCCAATATATTCATTAATGTTTGAACAATCTTTTTAATCTCTCCAGCTTGTGGCCTGAAAGTTGTAAAAGTTGTTCAATAACATTAAATCGTCGCCAACAAAAACCAAAAAGAAAAATTAGTTTGTACTCGAAATATTTATTCTAGAGGCAAAAAAAAAATGCTCTTTTGAGTTTCTATCCTTGACTTGTTCATCATCTCTTAACCTTATATTCTCTACCAAAACGAAAGAAAACTACAAATTACTTACTTATCACGTAGATCCCAACCAGAGATACTCCCCACTTGTTTTAGAGTTTCTCTCCATCTTGACACCATCTCAAAGTCTTGATAGAATCTTTGTTTGTGTTTGTCAAAGGCTTCACAGTAAATTCCACTTTGCTTTCGAACCACAGAAGGATCAACATCATAAAAAACAGGAAGAACATGTTTTCCGGATCCTTGAACGCATTCATAAATCTTCTCTAATTCTTGGAGGCACCATGTTGAGGAAGCATAGTTCCTTGAGAAGACCGCAACAAAAACTTTAGATCCTTCAATTGCTCGAAGGAGCTCAGGTCCTATGAATTCACCCTTTTGAAGATTAGTGTTATCCCGAAATGCAAAAATGTTTTTTGTTTCAAGGGCATCAAAAAGAAAATCAGTGAAATTGTTGCGAGTGTCTTCACCTCTAAAGGTGACAAACACATCATAATAGTTGTTTCTTGAAGAAGTCACAAGAGCTAAAGAAGAATTGCCGCTGTTAGCCATCTGATTAAGCTGAAATTTAAGAGGATTTGATATGGCAACTATTATCAACGAACTTAAAAAAAAGCATATATCAATGTTATAAATGAACTTAAAAAATGTGAACAAGTTTATAAACGTTGATTTCGTGGCAACTTCTTACCAATAATTGATTGGTTTTTAAATCAATTACGCGTTGAAATTTCAACGATTTCGTGGCACCTTGTTAAAAAATGCATATATAAAAATTAAAAAAAAAAGCGTTGACAACTTTAATTCCTAAAAAAAAAAAACAAATGGTTGTTAAGCGTTGACAACTTGTTAAGCGTGAACACAAGTTTATAAGCGTTGACAACTTCTCATATTAATATATATATCAGGTATATAACCCGTGCGTTACAAGAGTTTGATTATAATTATAATGTTTTTTTAATATAGAAATAAGAAATTTTATTTAAAAAATACTATTAAAATAATTTTAATTTTTTCCTCTGTCAAATGAATATAGAATATAAATAGTATACAAAAAATTAATTACAATATTCATCTTAATCGTTTCTGACATAAATAATTTGTATTAAAATTTAATTTGATTATATGTTGTTCCAGTATTTAATCTTCTAACATATATAAATGGTGTATATTATTTTTAACAAGTTTAGTGCTAAGTATAAAATAACTTTCTTATGTAGTTCCACTTCTCAATGAAGATTTTTTTTGAAATGTAAGAGGTATAGGAAATTCAGAATCTCAAACTGCACTTCATGTTTGTTTTTGGAATCATAGATCGGAGATTTTGTTTGTTGTTGAACCTATTCATGGGCATGTTCATGATTTTTTTAGAGACTGGGCTGGGCTCCATAGGTTTCCGGTTTGTTTCTGTTTTTCTGTTTTATTTTGCGGGTTCTGGTTTGGTTGCCCCGTTGGTACATTTTTCTCTTTTTTAATAAAATTTTCTGAGCATGGTGGGAGAGGATGGAGGTCGTCTTGGAGTTAAAACTTAGTTGAGATGTCTTGACGCCTCCTGATATCTTCTATTGCTTTTGATTAAGCAAAAATAAAATAACTTTCTTATTAAAATAAATATGTTATATTTAAGAAGTATATGAAATATGTTTTGAGCACAAATAAAACTTTCTTATGAAGATGGTGTGCTAGAGTTAAAATGATAAACTATGAACCACAATATCCTCCTCCGTTGACTCTAGAGAAGAAGAAAAAAGACACAATAAGATCACATAAGTGTTTAAAAATTATTCTTCTACAATACTCTTACATACCCTCTCAAATTGAAATTTCATAGACTCATATGTACTAAAGAGTTGTTCATAAGACATATTTATAATCAATTTATGCATCAGTTATTAGTCAGTGTGAACTTGAAAGGCTACGAATAAACTTAAAAGGTTGAACTCAAAATAAACTCACAATAAAACATTAAAGAGGGTGCATCATTTCACCTTTCTTTACTTTAAAAGTTGGACACATTCAAGTACATTAAAAGTTTGGCACATTCAAGCGTAGAAGAAGAATGCACATCTAATATTTAAACTTATAATTAACGCATTAAAGTAATTTATATTGTAGACAATGATTTCAATTTATTTTGGTTCAATCTATTTTCTTAATGAATTGTCTTAACCTTTATTTGCAATAAATTTAAATTTATTTTATAAATTTAGCTAGTGTAACTTGAATCATATCGTTCACCTTTATCTATATATATTTTTAGAGGCACTATTTTATATCTCTCAATTCGCTGTATCTTTCACCTTTATATAATAACTTCGAATCCAAGTATTTTCCTAATGATAACGTAACTTTTCAAATTTTCTTAGGAACTTTTCTTAAACGATATATGTATTATGTTTGAGTCAGAAAAATGATATATATCATATAAAAGAATTAAATGTATGACTTGAAAAAAAAATGAATAAGTGAGAAAATGGAATAAGGGACTGAGGAGCGATAAGCATGACAAAATTTTTTAAGAAAGAGTGAAAGGTGATTTTTAGATAGGAGACATAAACCATATTAAAACTTAGATTACTCAATACATACATATGATATAGATATGTATATAAACTCTTCTACATTCAACCTTAATCTCATAATATTGAAATATATAAATCAATATAAATTTTATTAAATCAAATATTAAAATATTCGTGATGAAATTTACACCTTAATTAAAAGAAGACAACTAAATGACAAAAAATCTTACAATTACTCCTTAATAAAGTAATGATGAAAATTCCCTAAAGGAATGTGAGTAGGCAAACAATTTCATGTGTTAGCACCCAAATTTACCACGTTGTTGCTATTAAATTATAAAAACGTGACTTTGCACTCCAATTTGAATAAGATCAAGAGCATTTCATTAGAATTCCAGGTGGATTTCTGCAACTTTTACATTCAACCTTAACCTCGTATTTATGAAATACATAAAATGGATGTAAATTTTATTAAATCAAATCTCAAAATATTCCTAATGAAATTTACACCTTAATTAAAAGAAAACAACTAAATGACAAATAAGTCTTACAATTATTCCTCAAAATAAAGTAACAATGAAATTTGCCTAAAAGAATGTGAGTAGGCAAACAATTCCATGAGTTTCACTCAAATTACCATGTTTTTTATTTCAAATTATCAAAATGTGTTTTTACCACTCCACTCCAATTTCAAGAAGATCAAAAGCATTTCATTAGAATTCCAAATAGATGTGTGCTTTTACCATTAGTTACTTGGGTCTCAATGTTAATAACTCTAAGAAAAAAATTGTTCAATTAATAACATAACATTCTCGCTTGAAATTAAAATGAATAAAAAAATATATATTAATTTTTTATATGTTTTCTCCCATGTTTTGTATACTCTTGTTCTGATCACAATGTTAAATTAAAAATAATAATGAATAAAACTTCAATTTCAATGATAATTTCAACATAACCCTCCTTCTTCCAAAACTTGCATATGTGAATTCAAACAAAGGATACACATTAGAGAATATAAAATATTAGAATTAAATCTATATGAAGCTTGAAGTAAAAATGTAAATTGTCGAAACTAAAATAGAAAGGATATATAAGCTAAGAAAACAAAATTAGGAGCATTGTAGTAAACTTGAGTGAACACCTTGTGATTTAGTATAATTGTTAAAATGAGTAGAAAATGAATGAGAGATAAGTGGTGGTTATAAAGGGTGAGAGTGAATTGGAAGTTACATGATAAAGAATTCAATAAATATCCAGATCATAGTATGTACTATGTAGTAAGTATGTGAAGAAAAAAATAGGCACGGGATGAATATGAATACATATATATATATATATATATATATGAAAAAAGATGGATAATGGAAAAAGTTGAATATATAGTAAGTTGGAAAAGAGGAGAAGATGGATACTGGAAGAAGAAGTTATAAAACATACTCAATTTCCTTAATTAATGGATAGTGCAAGATGTTACAAAGCTCACTCAATTATCTATTACATATTTAAGAATTATAAGAATGAGCTTATGTAAATGTAAATATTTAGTAATAAATAGATGAAAAATAGAGTAAAAGAAAAGAAAGAGCCGCATGGTGAATGCTTAGAAAATTAGTTAGAAAGAGGGACATTGGTGAGGTGCCATGTAAGCAAAGTGTAACTTAGAATACATGTATACTCGCACGGGTTTGATTAGAATATGTACCTGAAATATTTTTACAAATGAGAAAATAATTGTGATAAGCATAGTCACACTAAATGATTGATAATATTAAATATGTTGATATTTTTATGTTTAATACAAATCTATATTAAATATAGGAGGGTTGTTTAGAAAGAAACTATATGAATTCATACTTGTTTAAATATTTTAAGTATAATTAATATAATTTTTGGTCGGACTTATTAATATTTCATAAGTATGAAGAAGTATATGACAATTCATATTTTAATGGATTGTGATTGTGCAGTTGCAAGATGTTTTGCTTTTTATATTGATATCGCTTATTCTTTTCAATTAGAGTTGGAGGCATTCATGTTTCTAGGTCAGTATCATAAAATGGATTGAAATAAGATGTTAGAATTTGATTAATATTTTGTGGTTTTGTCTCTTTTTATCTCATATTTATTAAAATGAAATTTATGTGCTTATTTAACAGACTTCTTTTGAATTTTTCTTTCAAACTTTTACTTAGTAAAATTTTATGCTGACTTTTATTGTCCCATTTTTTTAATCTATCGTTTAGCGTATATTTTTTTATTAACTTAATTTTTCTATTTTGGCTAGTTAAAGTGAATAGGTCAATAGGAAAATAAGAAATTAAAAAAACTTGTTTGAGTTTCTGATACAACCCTATCAATAATCATTCTCAACCTGTTCGCCAACACTTTGAACAAAATTTTATACAAACTCCCAACCAAAGCAATGGGTCGAAAATCCTGTAATCTCTGGGGGCTATCAACTTTTGGGATAAGAGCTATGAAAGTCGTGTTTATACCTCTAGTCAATTTGCCGTTTCGGTGAAAATCTGATATGAAGCGTATCACGTCACCTTTAATGTCTTTCCAAAAATCCTTGATGAACCCGAAATTCACTCCATCCGGACCAGGACTTTTGTAACTATCACAATCCCACACCGTCGCTTTTACTTCCACTTCTGAAAATGGTTTGATTAAGCCACCTCCTTCCGCATGAGTCAAGTGACGAAACAACAAGTTACCGACCCCTAGCCTTATGACATTCTGAGCCGCAAAATGTTCTTTAAAGTGCGAGAAAACAGCGTGCCGGATTGGCTGAACACCTTCCACTATGTAGCCATTTACCATCAACGAAAAAATAGCATTTCTTCTCCGACGGCTAGCAACAATTGAATGAAAATACTTAGAGTTAGCATCGCCATTCTTCAACCAACGAGTGTGTGACTGCTGCCAAGTAATGCTTGTGCTAACTTGAGACAAAGAGTGTATGTCATGAGTTATACTCCTCTACTTCTTCCGCCAATAATCCACCATCCTCCCCTTTCTCATCTAATATTCAGAAAGACGAATTTTTAAACCATCAATTTTGCCTGGTATATTTTTAACATGAACTGAATGCCACTCTTTTAATGCCATTTTGATCAATTTTAATTTTTCTCAAAGAACATAACCACCCCACCCATCAACTTGAAATGACTTCCATTTTTCTTTTACAAACTGCTTGTAACCTGGCATATCTTGCCAACATTTCAACATTCTTGTCGGACGGGGTCCCCAATTTTCCTCATCCACAGACAAATGCAACGGGTAATGATTAGACAGACCCCGAAGTAGAGCTACCTGAAAACAGTTAGGCCATTCGATGCACCATTCTTTTGAAAGTAGGAAACAGTCTAACCTACTCATGGATGTACAATCTTCTTTATACCACGTAAACTGACGACCACATAGCGGCAGATCTGACAACCCATTTTCATCAATAAAAAGGTTGAAATGTTGAGCTTCCTGCGTGACATTACTTCCTCAAATCGACCGTCTTTCATCAGCATTACGGACCGCATTGAAGTCCCCACACAAACACACCTTTTCGCCATGTAACAACTGCAGACGAGCTGACAAAGATGCCTATAATTCCTGTTTTGCTCGAGGTTCACAAGGAGTGTATATTTTAAACAGATAAAACTCCTCATTATTATGAATGAATCTGCCATGAATTAAAAGTACATGTTCATGACTAACAGATGACCACACCTCCACTTCTTTAGTATCCCACAAAATTAACAATCCACCGTTGGAACTTTATTGGAACTTTAACTTCTTAAAAAAATCATTTTTATAAATTATATTCATTGGATAATCCAATTTTACAAAGTGTTTAAAAAAAAAATTACTTATTATTTTTATTTCTTGTTGAAAAGAATAAGTACGAAGAATAAGGTGGAGTATCCCACATTGATCAAACTTGTTCTCAGAATTGACATTGATCAAGAATCTCTTGCAATAGCATCTCTTAATGTAGAGGAACTTGAGGTTTATTCTGAAAAATATTGGAGAATTGGTTTTAAACACTAAACAAGCTTATAACCAAGGTTATTAAAATCGGGACTTTACTTTAAGTCGAAATGGAGTAGCAAAATCGGGACTCGTAAAATCGCAATCAAAATCGAAGGATTTTACTCAAGGACTTTTGTAGAATCGATATAGGATAGCAAAGTCGGGACTCGTAAAATCGCAATCAAAATCGAGG
Organism: Medicago arabica; assembly: GCA_946800305.1. Classification (NCBI taxonomy): domain Eukaryota; kingdom Viridiplantae; phylum Streptophyta; class Magnoliopsida; order Fabales; family Fabaceae; genus Medicago; species Medicago arabica. The sequence continues at coordinate 2,569,800 of OX326966.1, read as the reverse complement.
ATTCTACCAAAACAAAAATAATGTTAAATATATGTTATAAATTGCATATAGTCATAAATGACTAAACTTCAAAGTCCACAAAATACATATACATAAATGTGGGGGAAGTGAAAGAATGAAATTTTTTGACATTTTGGGTATTTATATATCGGGTCAATTTATGAACCGGGTCAAAAATTGACCCTTATCAAAAAATGAACAAAATCCTTCAAAATCCTGCGACTTCGAATGGATTTCACGGTTTTGTGCGATTTTGATAGGATTTTGCTTGTTTTTGGGACTTTACTATGGATTTGAGTCGTTGAAGCTACACAAAATTGCAAAAACCAGGATTTTGGGACTTAAGTCGCATTTTTGATAACAATGCTTATAACCACTTTATTTCCAAGTCATAAGAGTTAGAATTTTTCCTATGTGTATGGTGTTTCAATGTTTTCTATGTGTTGAATTGATTTGTGTTTGAACACTTGCAGTTTTACAACACATACCTGAGATTAAATTGCATTCATTCATGAATTTAATGAACTCGTAATGAGTCTGATCATGTTGCATTCATTCATGTTTGAACATAATCTTGTGAAGAAATCCATATTTTATTTGTTACCAATAGAATTTCTGAGAACAAGCAATGAGATTCTAATGCACCAAAGCAAGTATGAAAGAGAAATTTTGAAGTAATTTGAGATGGAACACTGCAATGTGTGCAGTGTTACCTGCTGAACCCAGATTACAACTGAGCAAATATACAGATGAGAAGGATATTGATCCTACATTCTGCAAAAGTAAAGAGAAAATCGCCGATTTGCTAACGAAATCTGTGACTGTGCAAGTATTTAAGAAGCTATAAGAGGAATGAAAACTGTGTCTAACTTGAACTAAGTGGTGTGTTTTGAGTTAATTCAATTTAGTCAAAATAATGAGATTACTTGTAGTGCAAGTAATATAGTGATAGAGTTAGAAATTCTGTTTTGACAGTTTGTAAGAATAGTTTGTTATGCATTTGAAAAATTATAGCTCTACCGTGTGATATATAAATACTTGATATATGAATGAGAACAGTCATAACCTATGTGATTCATCGAAACTCATTGTGTGCTTTTCTTCGCTCTCTTTCTCAAAATTTTCCTCTCTCTTTTATCTTCTTCTCTGATAACAATAGCAAAAACAGAATCAAAGTGTGTGAGTGTGTGCAAGAACAAAGTGAAAGTTCAAGTTCTAACAATAAGAAGAAATTGTTACGTTAAAGTTGGCCGCTACTAGCTGATACACATTATTCGTTTGTTATTCAACCAAAACTGCAGCTGAACATGGATTTTATTCAATCTTATATCATGGACTTGAGATGGGGAGGTATTTTCAAGTTTCAGCATCATCTTTGTCCTTCAATTGTACGATATCTTCGCACTGTAACAAGTATATAAGCACCTTGATTCCATGTCATAAGATATCAGTTGATGGTCCTTATTTCTTTTACACTATTATTCTTCTTTGTGTAAGGTGTTTAAACTCTTGCAGTTTTACAACACATGCCTGAGATTACATTGCATTCATTGATGAGTGAATTTTCAAACAAGTAGTTTCTTTTGAAAATCATTTTCAATAATGGTTTATTTTTTAAAAAAGTGATTTTCAGTAAACAAATACAAAGTAGTTTCTACTTTTTTAAAGAATCTCTAAAATTTAATCTCAAGATTATTGAGTATCATAATCACTTTTTTATAACTCTAACAAACAGATCCTAATTCTATGTTGCTTTTCAACATGAGTGAATTTTTCCCTCATATGTGATATGACAATACCATAGGTTAACTTTTTATATGATTGCAGCATGTGAAACGTGGAGCCTTAAGGGATTTCAATGCTAGAAGTGTTGAAGTTATTTGTGAGGTGAGTGCAGTTTACTGTTGGAAATCCCACCTTAATTGCGATCTGCTCTGCCCCTAGTTGCCTTGTGTTGGCTTGTCTTTGAGGGGTTGGATTTAGTCCCACATCGGTTAGATATGAATATTTCTGAGTCGCATTGTAAAAGTTAATAAATTTGTACATGAAAATAAAAAAAGAATATTACTCATTTCCTTGTTACAAAAACAAGGTTACTTTTCATGTTCCGGGCACAATTCTGGACTTGTTCTCATATTGTTGAAATCTGATATTTGTATACTTTGGCAGCTTAAGATTAATGTACCAAAATTGTACAAATTTCGTTATAAAAAAAAGGTAGATATTTCTGTAGAACTATGGAACTTTTTACCTGCAAGTTGCCAAAGCGAAGGAATTTAGTACAGACAGAGATTGTGTAATGTTCCAGAAGGATATATTTAGAGTTGGGTGATTCCTCTTTTAGAATTGTGAATGATATTTGCCAATAAAAATTCTCTCCATAAAAGCTTATGAATAAATCTTTAGTTTTATCCTCCAGAGATCAAGTTATGACTTATGTTACATTGGTCTTTTAAATATTTATGCCATCATTTGGTCCCATTATTTCCAAATTAATTCTTCAAACAATGCTACTGCCAAATTTTGATGAAGTTGATGACCAACTAATTTGAAGAAAAGAAAATCCACTGAATGATTATTATAGTGACACTTCATGTTTTGAGGAACTAATATAGATTAAAAAACTTATAAGATTAATGTTTTTATGAAAGTAAAATGGACTTGTTAGCATGAGAATGAAAAAGTGAAACACATTGGTCTATGATATTACCTAATAAATCATAAGCTACAATGTCAGATTCAAATTGCACAAATAGGAAACCAATTTGATGACCAATCTACGGCTCTTTCTTTTTGAACTGTTTTCCGAGAGTGAACCGTACAAAACACCGTACTTTAATGTTGAAGCCAATGGCAGCTATACTTTGCCTCACCAAGTCATTCACTGAAACACTGTCATCCTTAATGAAAGGCTGCTCTAGAAGAGCAAGCTCTCCTAACCTCTTTGAGATTCTTCCTTCTGCATCTGAAGTTCTTTCTCCTTCATTACAATGGTTTTGGGAATATCTTCAATAGATACAAACTGAACCTGTGGACAAGCAGCTACATGCATTGCAAGATCATCATCCAACTCCTTGAATTTTTCACTTCTGCCGACAAAGTCGGTTTCACAGTTCACTTAAATTAGAACAGAGATGCACGATTCGTGAATGTATGTATCGGTTCTTCCTTCAGCTGCTAGTCTTCTGGATTTCTTATCAGCAGATGAGAGACCCTTTTTTCTGAGGTATGCTTGCGCCTTTTCAAGATCACCTTCTGTTTCGGAAAGAGCTTTCTTACAGTCCATTATCCCTGCACTGGTTTCTTCCCGTTGTTCCTTAACCAAACAGGCCGAGACCACTACCGTTGATTTCCTGCAACACAACATTGAACAATTTAATATTTGCATCAAAGACATCCATTTTTTTCTCAAATTTTCTTTTGTACAAGTACAACTAACACCTACACATGTGGTTACGTTCAGTTGTTGCATTTTCTAAAATTATTACCAATGTCGACATGTCAGCGTTATTGTCGTGTCAAATGACCGTGTTTGTGTGGGTGCTTTCATAGACTAACGGTCACATTGATAGAACATGAACATACATAATTGAGAGAAAGATTAGAATGATCTCTGCACACTCACACTTAGAGAGGAAACTACAAAGGAATGATAAAACTCTTTATTGAATATGAGAGATATGAGTGATATTAGATATTAGAGATATGTAAGATGTATCGTTTAAGTACTTATAAGCTAAGTTGAGTAACTTGCACTACAAGCCACTAACTAACTAACTAACTAACCAACAAATATAGTTGGATTTATCTACTACTAACTAGCATTAGAATATGAATTATACTTCAACACACCCCCTTAATTCAGATTCTACTAACATCTTAAATTGGAACAAAACTAAAATCACGAGGCTTTTTCTTCTCAAGCCTTGCTAGATCATTCATACTGCTACTAGCTTGATTCTTCATACAAGCTAGTAGAAATTCTGCTTTGACAGTTTGTAAGAATAGTTTGTTATATATTTGAGAGATTACTGCTTCATACAAGTAGTTTGTTTTGAAAATCATTTTCAATGGCTGGTTAATTTTTAAAAAGTGATTTTCATTATGGTAAACAAATACAAAATAATTCCTGCTTTTGTAAAGAATCTCTAAAAATTAATCTCTAGATTATTGAGTATCATAATCACATTTTTATAGCTCCAACAAATGGATCCTAAATATATGTTGTTTTTCAAAAATACCATAGGTTAATTTTGATATGATTGCAGCATGTGAAACGTGCAGCCCTAAATGATTTCAATACTAGAAGTGCTGAAGTTATATGTGAGGTGAGTTCAGTTTACTATATATATAGGATATTTCTGAGTCCGTGGTAAAAGTTAATAAATTTGTGCATGAAAAAAGAAAAAGAATATTACTATTTCTTTGTCGCGAACACAAGGTTACTTTTCATGTTCCAGTTTTCTGTGAAGTAACCATGGTGCAATTCTGGACCTGTTCTCATATTGTTGAAATCTGATATTTTTTGTATACTTTGCAGCTTAAGTTTAATGTACCAAAATTGTACAAATTTGATAAGATTAAAGAGCCAGACATCGCTGTAGCCCTATGATATTTTTTACGTGCAAGTCGCCGAAGTGAAGGAATTTAGTACAGACAGAGATTGTGTAACATTCCAATTGATGATTAGATTGAAAGTTGAAGAAGAAATTTTGTTATGTACCTGTATAAGAAAGATATTTATGTGTTTTTCCTCTTTCTCTAATACAGGCTCTTCTTATAGTTGGGTGATTCCTCTTTTAGAATTGTGAATGATAGTTTACCATTTTTTTCTCTCCACAAAAAAAAATAAAATCTTATGTCACATTGGTCCTTCAAATATTTATACCATCATATTGGTCCCATGATTTCCAAATTAATTCTTCAAACAATGCTACTGCCGAAATTATCTTTTTGTTGTTACTTTAAACAGCCATTTTGATGAAGTTCACTTAAAAGATTAATGTTTTTTGAAAGTAAAATGGACTTGTTAACTTGTCATCGTACAAAACCCACGATATAGTTAGCATGATAATGAAAAAGTGAAACACATTGGTCTATGATATTACCAAATTCATAAGCAACAATGTCTTGGTTCAATATAGCCTTCACTTACACTCTACTGTCAGATTGAAATTGCACAAATGGGAAACCGAGCTGATAAGCAATCTCCAGCTTCGCCTTCTATTTCTCTTTTTAAAACATTTTAAGCTATGCTGGTATGGCTGTTTCTTTTTAACTGTTTCTTCGAGAGAGGACCGAACAAAACGCCGCACTTTAATGTTCTCGTCAATAACAGCTATACTGTGCCTCACCAAGTCTTTCTCGCAGCAAATCTTCTCTTTGCATCTAAAGTTATTTTACCTTTGTGACAATTGTTTCGGGAATATATTCAACAGATACAAACTGAACCTGTGGACAAGCAGCTACTTGCATTGCAAGATCATCAACCAACTCCTTGAATTTATCACTTCTGCCGACAAAGTCGGTTTGACAGTTCACTTCAATTAAAACACTGATGCGTGCCGTGAATCATGAATGTATGTACCAATTCTTCCTTCAGCTGCTAGTCTTACAGATTTCTTATCAGCAGATGAGAGACCATTTTTCCTGAGATATGGTTGCGCATTTTCAAGGTCACCTTCTGTTTCAGCAAGAGATTTCTTACAGTCCATCATCCCTGCGCCGGTTTCTTCTCGTAGTTGCTTAACCAAAGAGGCTGAGACCACTACTGTTGATTTCCTGCAACACATTACAATTTATTTCTGTCAAAAACAAATCCATTTTTTTCTCAAATGTTTTTGTGTGTACAACTAACACATACACATGTGGCTACGTTCAGTTGTTTCATTTTCTAAAATTATTATCAATGTCGACATGTCAGCGTTAGTGTTTTTCAAATGTCCGTGTTTGTGTTGGTGCTTTCATAGACTAACACCCATATGTCAGACACATTCACAACTTAGGTTATGTATTGTCTATACCAAGAATAATTCAGATAATATGTAACATATATAAGCTGGTGATATATGCAAGAAGACTTAGCACCCTAATAAAGCTTGTAGTTCAAAAGTGCCGTACGTAGTTCTTCACATTATTTGTAAAAAGAATGAAAAAGAATAGGAAAATGAGAAATGAAACCGATTGCTCACACATAGCTGAGACAGATTATGGAAATGTTATAATGGGCAAAACTACAACAGGGTTTTTAACTTTATATAAATTTCAAACAGAATCTTTTATCTTAGAAAATATTTACAACATTGAACCAACTTAATTCTTAGCTTACACAATCAATCAATGATCAGTACAACAAGGTCACAGTTTTAGATAAAAAACAAAAAACTATCGTGTTAATTTTGATGGATTAGATATTGTAACAGTCGCTATGATGTAACTTAGATGTAACCTTGATGAACTGAAGATCTAATGTACCTTTTAAAATGGTAGTATAATTTATTTTCTCTCTTTTACATGTAAAAACGGAAATATGAAGCAAATAAGATGAAATTGAAACCTTTACTCGAGCCTTCATCTGAAGCAGATGCCGGTCTGTTCTTGCACTTCTTCTTCAGTGGCAGGACTCTCAGGAGAGGGAACTTGATTGTTTTCTTCTGTTACATCTGTCGATAGAGGATTCAAAGATAAAATAGGATACTATAAGAAATGAAACGGTATCATGTAATATATGATTTAAATATGAAGTTCAAATAAGCGACAAGCTCAAAAAACTTTCTATCAAATTGGGAAGATACTTTCAAAAAACTTTGATTGTAAACATTATTGAATTGCCACGAAAAAAAAACCAATACAACTAACTTATTAAATTAACTGCAATTGAGCATTCTGTTTCGACTTCAAGACAAACAAAAGAAAAATTAAAATTCAAACTTATTTCATGAAAATACCTCATTAATAAAACACTAAGCAGATGAAATTTCAACTAAGCTTACTAAAATTTCATGCTTTAAAGCATAATCTATTACCAAAACATCAATTCTCAAAACTTCAATTTTCAACTTAGTAAAGTTAAATAAACAAAATCAACTCTAAGAAATGCCTTGTAAAAACAAAAAACAAAATAAAAAAAACAAAAAAACACTTGATGGTATGAAACAGAACATATACCTGGGAGGCTTCAAAAGGGTACAAACAATGAAAATATGTTTGTATTTTGCAGGTTGGACAAACAACGAGTAGATGACAACAGAGATTAAAGTCACGTCCAATTTGTTGAGACTCTTCTTCAGCTTCTTGTGATCCGTCTGATATGTGATTGTGGACAAACAATGAGGTGAATGATTCTTGTTCTGGTTGCGGTTGTGAACACGGATTCAGTCAGGCAATTAAGCATACATGTTATTGCAAAAAAAAAATATATAATTGATTTTAGTTGTAAACAAGATTCTTTTGAGTTATCTTCAGTAATCAGTACCTCTGCTTGCGGCGAGTCAGTTCTTCACCCACTTATTCCTTTCTATTACACACTTTCATAAGCCATTTCAACCGGTGAGTCACTTTCATAAGCCATTTCTGTGGAGATTCAGTAGAAACTTCATCTGCAACAGGTGAATCTGGCTCCTCCACGGATACTTCTGTTTCTATGGCTGATATGGAGGTTCGAGATTTATTTCTGTGGATGACATGAATACATATTTTAGTGATAAAGTGTTGCTTAAAATGTTTTTGTCTATGAAACACAGACACCAGAAACGACACGGAAATTACAGCCTAACACAAATTTAAATCCCCCAACAGTCTAAAATGCAAATCAGACAAACAAAGTCTCACTTCTGCCAACAATACCATGAAGAAAAAAAATGAATAATCTTCAGTACCTCTGCATGCGGTTGACAATAGAGCTTGTTTTTGTGGTTGACTTGTTATCACTTGTTGACTTTCTTCTCTGTGAAGTTGTTATGCCTTGTGAGATGAATGATTCTTGTTCTGATTGTGGTTGTGTCTCATCTTCATTTGCCAAATTCAACTCTTGTAGGTCTTGTTTACATACCCAACGATACCCGCAACTCTTCACCTCCATACCAGAACTTTCAAAATGGAATTTACGAAAAGAACCATAGGACCCACGAGGGATGTAGATTATCCATAGATGACTTGATTTGGTCGTAATAAGTCTTTCTTTGAGAAAGACTGGAACACTAAGGTAATTCAGTTTCATCTTGAAGTCCAATGGCCATCCCATCACTGTTGGGTCAATGGTAAATACTGCACAACATACAACGCCAATGATATTATTATTGTCATGCCAAATACAATATTTGTTTATTTGTATTGAATCACCCACGCTCTGATTGTTAATCCAACTTGGTATTTCACTTCCTGGAGTTACAATTTGAATCCTATCCTGGTAGAATTGTTCGTATGCTTGAATGAATTGTGTCATCCATGAAAATGCCATGCTCCTGCAACGTTCCTTCTCACTATCAGCCAATTTTGGACAGTTGAAAATGACCAATCCTGTTGTCCTAGGATATTTGTGATCTCGATGATCCCACCCAATAGCGGTAGGAAAAGGAAGTCGAGGCAAAAATTCCAACAACTTGCAATGCTGCAAATTTAAATATACAAGTTTGGAAAGCTTCCTCAGGCTAGGTAGTGTCACAAAATCATTTCCCCCTAAATTTAATTTTTCTAGCCAATGAAAACCTTCAATTGAATCAGGAACTTGTCTTACATGGCAAAAGCTAATGTCAACTTTACGCAAACAATATAAGCTATGCAAAGATGGCAACAAATATGTGTTTCTCGATTTGATGATACTTGAATTGTTAAACACTTCGGAACAGCCACCCATTTTTAGAACTTTAAGAGAGCCAAGACCAAGTATGTTGTTTGGTATGCTGACTAGATTATAGCAATAGTTTAAATTCAAGTAAACAAGCTTTCTTAGAAGTCCATTAGATGGATCCAACTCCACAAGTTTTAAACATCCTTTCAAACTTAACCATTCTAGATTCGGGAACTCTCCAAAATCTGTTATCTTTTCTAGATAGCTGGAGTCACCTAGGTCCAATTTTCTCAAATTGGGAAGATACTGTGACAAAAAAAACCAATATAAACATAGCTGTTACTTTGATTGTAAGAGAATTTTTTAGAATTTCTTTATATTTCTAAGATAAACTTTAATAGTAATAAGATAATTTATAGTACCTTCTTGTTTTTCCATAGTTGTTTAATCTTGCTCTCCGTCAAGATCAATTCTACAAGTTCATTGGGGTGAAAACTTGATGGCAAATACTTGAAAGGATATTCAAACCACTCAATACATCTTAATTTGTTTGAAAGACAACTTGGACTTTCTAAGATATTCCCACCAAATGTTGCTCCATTGCACATGATGAGCAACCTAAGATTACTCATTTTTGTCAAGTGTTCAACGTCCACCTCATCTTCTTTATCTGTTAAAACTATGGCTTCAACATGATTTTCTTAAAGCATTGCAAAAAATAAAAGAAAAAATAAATTACTTTCAGTATTTATAGTTTTTAAAAAACTGAAAATAAGTTTTTTCATTTCTAAACAGCTACTTTACCATTTGTTCCATCGTAACATTGTAGATTTGTTTTACAGACCACAACCTGCTCCACTTTCTTTGCTCTTTGCTTGAATTTTCTTGCACAATTTTTCTGCCTAGCTCTTGCAACAAAGAATGCATTTTAATTGTTGAATACTCAATGCTTATAAGTGATTTATCAATAAGAACTCTTAATCCAATATCAGCATGAAATCCACAATAATTTAGAATGTTTTTGACATCTTCCTCAAACCAATTGTAGAAAAAACAAGCAATGTCAAGAAAAATTTCTTTTTCCATATGTTTTAGCCCATCAAAACTTAACTGCAGCACTTCCATGACATCATTATCTGGACTTTCTCTCAATCTAGCCAATGCACTATTCCATTCAGTCACATTACGACCGAACAAAAATGAGCCCAATACTTTAATTGCTAGCGGTAGACCATTAGCATAATTCAATATCTCATTTGCCAAATTTTGATAATTACTGCTAATAATTTTCTCAAGTTGGAAAGCTTTTCTACAAAATAACTTGTGAGATTCAGCCTCATCCAAAAGTGGAACATTGTAAACTACATTGACTGCATACGCTTTCAAAATATGTTCATTTCTAGAAATGATGATGATTCTACTACCCAGATGTAACCATTCACGACGCACAGCTATTGCTTCCAATTGTTCAACTTGATCCACATTATCAAGAATCAGAAGGGCCTTTTCACGACTTAACCTATTTCCTATCAAATTAGTTGCTCTGTAATGATTGTATATTTGATGGGGTTCTATGCCAAGAGTTTGAAGTAGGATTTGCTTTTGTGCATCGAGTGGACCATCATGTAATCTATAAAATTTGTTTACGTCAATAAAACAGGATGCACTAAATTGATGACATATTTGGTCATATAAAGCCATAGCAAAGGTTGTTTTCCCTATTCCTCCCATACCACAAATTCCTATAGCACGAACACCATCAACTGAGTCCAAAAGCAAATGATTGTGTAATGCTTCTATAGGAGAATCAATCCCAACTAAATCTGTTGAAACACATGAAGGTTTCCACTCCAATATATTCAATATCTTTTGAACAATCTTTTTAATTTCTTCAGCCTGTGGCCTGAAAGTTTAAAAATTTGTTCAATAACATTATATCATCACGTACAAAAACCCAAAAAATAATTAGTTTGAACTTCAAATATTTGTTCTAGAGGCAAAAATAAAATTAATAAGAACTCTTTGAGTTTGTGTCCGGGACTCGTGCACCATCTCTTCACCTTATATTTTCTACCAAGAAAAAAAAACTATAAATTACTTACTTATCATGTAGATCCCAACCAGAGATACTCCCCACTTTTTCTAGAGCTTCTCTCCATTTTGACACCATTTGAAATTCTTGTTGGAATCTTTGTTCATGGTTGGTAAAGGCTTGGCCATAATTTCCACAAGTTCCTTCGCAAGTGCTGGTGATATAGTTGCTGCAATCCAAAGGGCGACGGAACAGACATTTAACAATTAGAAGTCTTATCTAAGAATTCAAAGATATGTGAACAAGCTAGAAAACTATGACCTTGTTCGGATAAACAACCTAATTAAAGCTTATAAGATAAGCGCTTATTGTATAAGTGTTTATGTATAAGCTATTTTTATAACAAAAGATAAAATATATTAAAAGTGGAAGTATATTAAAAACCGAGTACATGCATGTTATTGCAATAAAAATATGATTGATTTTAGTTGTAATTTCGGAAAATGACATACAATCAGTAGTTCCATATGTAAAATATGAATGCAGAAAAAGTGTTAGATAGAAAACAATAACCTTCTGTTTCTTGAGGTGCTGGCTCAACTGCTTCACAGTCTGTCTGTGTTGTGATTTCTGATTCTGTGATAACAAGGCCAGGCTCAACTGCTATAAATATCGCCAATAAATTAATCTACTGTAAAAATTCTAGGAGCCAATAATTAAATTCATGAATGATGCTTTCAGTGATAAAGCCTTGATTAAAATGTTATTATTTATGACACACCAACACCAATAATAATTTTAAAAAATGACATAATTAAATTATATGTGTTGGTGTTGGACACCGACATGCTTTATAGGTTATTATCATTCACTCCCAAAACGTAGTCGGTGTGTTAATGTTATTCATAACTTCAAATAAAATCCAAAAAACTTTTCAAGTTTTTGGATTTCATTACGTGGATTTCACAATCAAACTCTAGGAAAAATTCAATTATATCCTTCATGTCATCAATGTCATTTACAAAATATTAATATTTCGTTGATAACATACAAATTAATATCACAGCAAAATGAAACACAAAGTTGGTTACAACAAAAACATTGAAAAAATGAATATAATGTTAACAAGATTCTTTTGAATCAGCTTCAGTACCCCATTTGACCTGCTTGTGGATTATGTTATGCAGGTTGAGACTCTTCATGACCTTCTTGTGGTGAATGATTCTTGTTCTGGTTGCGGATGTGGTTGTGTGTCATCTTCAATCGTCCAAATCTTGCGTTTCCGAGTTAAGGAATTTTCGTAATTCATCATTGTTAAATTGAACTCTTGTAGGTCTTGTTTACATACCCAACGATACCCACAACTCTTCACCTCCACACCCAACTCGTCACCACAACAAATGTTAAAATTGATATTTCCAAATTCATCATAGGGCTCTCGGGGGATGTAGATTAACCATATGTGACTTGATTTGGTCGTTATAAGACGCTCACTGAGAATTACTGGAACTTCGAAATAGGTGATCCCCAGGTACATTTCAAAATACGATAGAAACTGTCTCTCCACTGTTGAAGCTTGAGGTGTCACGGAGAATACTGCACAACATACAAAGCCAATATTATTATTGTTATTGGTAATTGGAGCCAATATTATGGAATCACCCATGCTCTGATTGTTGATCCAACTTGGCATCTCACTTCCTGGAGTAACAATTTGAATGTAAGTGTTCTCTTCAAAGTTGGTTGGGTAGGAGGATGGTGGGTTTGCCAGAATGAATTGTATCATCCACGAAAATGTCATGCTCCTGCAACGTTCCCTCTCACCCAATTTTGGACAGTTAAAAATGAACAATCCTGTAAGGTTCTTAGGATCAACCCGCCACCAATCTTGGTTCTCACGGTGATGATGCCCAATAGAGGTAGGAAAAGGAAGTTGAGGAAAAGATTCCAACAACTTGCAATGCTGCAAATTTAAATATACAAGTTTGGAAAGCTTCCTCAGGCTAGGTAGTGTCACAAAATCGTTTCCCCCTAAATTTAATCTTTCTAGCCAAGGTAAACATTCAATTGCATCAGGTACTTGGCTTAGATGGCAAAAGCTAATGTCAACGTTACGCAAACAATATAACATATGCAAGGATGGCAGCATGGTCCACTCAAAGATAGAGGACGTTGATCGGGAACGTGAAGCACTTTCATTTTCTGAGGATATGTCAGGTTTCTTAAACAGTTTGGAACAGCCACTGATATTCAGAACTTCAACAGAGCTAAGAACGAATATGTTCCTGGGTATGCTTACTAGATTATAGCAATAATTTAAATCCAAGTGAACAAGCGTTGTTAGATGTCCAATAGATGGATCCAACTTCACAAGGCTTATACATCTTTTCAAATTCAAGTGAACAAGCTTTGTTAGAAGTCCAATTGATGGACCAAACTCCACAAAGTTTGTACAGTCTTCCAAATTTAACCACTCAAGATTCGGGAACTCTCCAAAATCTATTATCTTTTCTAGATTCCGAGAACAACTTAGATCCAATCTTCTCAAATTGGGAAGGTTCTGTGACATGAAAATCAAACAAAAATAAAGCCATTACTTTGATTGTAAGAAAATTGTTTCAAATTTGTTTATATTCCTAAGATAAACATTAATAGTAATAAAAGAATTTATAGTACCTTCTTGTTTTTCCATAGTTGTTTAATGTTGCTCCACTTCAAGATCAATTCTACAAGGTCATTGGGGTGAAAACTTGATGGCAAATACTTGAAAGGATATCTATCCCAGTCAACATATCTTAATTTGTTTGAAAGACAACTTAGACTTTCTGAGATATTCCCACCAAATGTTACTCCATTGTAGAAGATGAGCAATCTAAGATTACTCATTTTTGACAAGTGTTCAATGTCCAACATTTCATCGTTCTTCAAAACTATGGCTTCAACATGCTTTTCCTAAAGCATTACAAAAAAATAAAAGAAAAAACAAATTACTTTCACTATTTATAGTTTTTATAAAAATGGAAATATGTTTTTTTAATTTCTAAACAGCTACTTTACCATATTCTCCATCTTAACATTGTAGAATTGTTCTGCAGACCACAACCTACTCCATTTTCTTGGCTCTTTGCTTGAACTATTTTGCACAATTTTTCTGCCTAGCTCTTCCAACAAAGAATGCATTTCAATCACTGGATCGTGGTGATATTCATCTTCATCGTTAATGCTTATAAGTGATTTCTCAATGAGAACTCTTAATCCAATATCAGCATGGAATCCACAACAATTTTGAATGTTTTTAACATATTCCTTAGGCGAACCAAGGAAAAAACAAGCAATATCAAGAAAAATTTCTTTTTCTGTATGCTCTAGCCCATCAAAACTTACTTGCAGCACATCCATGACATCATTATCTGGACTTTCTCTCAATCTAGCCAGTGCACTCTTCCATTCAGTTACATTACGACCAAACAAAAATGAGCCCAATACTTTAATTGCTAGCGGTAGACCATTAGCATAATTCAATATCTCATTTGCCAAATTTTGATAATTGCTGCTAATAATTTTCTCAAGTTTGAAAGCTTTTCTACAAAATAACTTGCGAGATTCAGCCTTATCCAAAAGTGGAACATTGTAAACTACATTGACTCCATACGCTTTCAAAATATGTTCATTTCTAGAAATGATGATGATTCTACTACCCAGATGTAACCATTCACGACGCAGAGCTATTGCTTCCAATTGTTCAACTTGATCCACATTATCAAGAATCAGAAGGGCCTTTTCACGACTTAACCTATTTCGTATCAAATTAGTTGCTCTGTAATGATTGTATATTTGATGGGGTTCTATGCCAAGAGTTTGAAGTAGGATTTGCTTTTGTGCATCGAGTGGACCATCATGTAATCTATAAAATTTGTTTACGTCAATAAAACAGGATGCACTAAATTGATGACATATTTGGTCATATAAAGCCATAGCAAAGGTTGTTTTCCCTATTCCTCCCATACCACAAATTCCTATAGCACGAACACCATCAACTGAGTCCAAAAGCAAATGATTGTGTAATGCTTCTATAGGAGAATCAATCCCAACTAAATCTGTTGAAACACATGAAGGTTTCCACTCCAATATATTCAATATCTTTTGAACAATCTTTTTAATTTCTTTAACATGTGACCTGAAAGTTTAAAAATTTGTTCAATAACATTATATCATCGTGTACAAAAACCCAAAAAATAATTAGTTTGAACTTCAAATGTTTGTTCTGGCAAAAACAAAATTAATAAGAACTCTTTGAGTTTCTGTTCGGGACTCGTGCACCATCTCTTCAACTTATATTTTCTACCAAGAAAAAAAACTATAAATTACTTACTTATTATGTAGATCCCAACCAGAGATACTCCCCACTTTTTTTAGAGCTTCTCGCCATTTTGACACCATTTGAAATTCTTGTTGGAATCTTTGTTCATGGTTAGTAAAGGCTTGGCCATAATTTCCACTTTGCTTTCGTACCTCAGAAGGATCAACTTCATAGAAAATAGGAAGAACATGTTTTTTGGATCCCTGAACGCATTCACATATTTTCTCTAATTCTTTCAAGCACCATGTTGAGGAAGCATAGTTCTTTGAGAAGACCGCAACGTAAACCTGAGATCCTTCGATTGCTTGAAGAAGCTCAGGTCCTATGGACTCACCCTGTTGAAGATTAATGTTATCCCGAAATACAGAAATGTTTTTAGTTTCAAGGGCATCAAAAAGAAAATCAGTGATATTATTGCGAGTGTCTTCACCTCTAAAGGTGACAAACACATCATAATAATGATTTTTCTTTGAAGAAGTCACAAGAGCTGAAGATGAGTTGCTGCTGCTAGCCATATGAATATACAAGTTTTTAGAGGATTGGATATGGCAACGTGAATTTTTTTTTTGTTAGAATATGGCAACGTGAGTGTATCACTTGAAAGAAAGCATATATTTATATTATGAACAATGAACTTCAAGCGTTGATTTCGTGGCACTTTCTATGAAATATGAAAGGTAATTTACTAGTGTTACTGTATATGGCAGAGTTCACAGGTTGGTTATTTTCATTAATTGAGCTTGGTTACTTCTTCACAGCTTCCACAAGGACCATAAATATGGTGCTTTAGTCACTTCCAGTGGGGTTGATGTCCCACTTTATTGTCTCCACACATGACACATTATAAAAAACAAAAGGGTAAAAACATTTTTACGGGTTGAAAGGTAAACTACATTATTTTTAGTCAAAAAAGGTTTACAAAATCACACTTTAACAAAATTAAAAAACAAAAGTTAATGAGATATAATCTCTCGTTCAAAAAATTTATCAAATTTTTATCTCTACTAGACACATTATAAAAAAAACTTATCCATAAAACTATAAATTTATCCTAGAAAGATTAAGGTTATATTTGTTGCACTTAATCTTTAAATATTTATCTCATCAAATCGATCCTTTGTATAACGAATAATAAATTAAGGTTAAATATATTTTTAATCCTCTATAAATATATTAAATTAAATTTTTTGTTTTCTTCTATTCAAAATTTTCCTTCGACTTTTAACCCTGTAAAAATTTCAACCACCACTTTTAGTACCTACTTTAAATTAACTCATGTTTAGACTTTGTATTTTCTTTTTAGTGAAATTGTGCAGAAATATGTAGGATATTATAAAAATCTCTCAAAAAAAGTATTAATTTTTTTTAACAAAATATGAATTAAATATGAAGTTTTAACGACCAAAATTATAAAAATTCATATTTATTTCATGTTTGGTTAAAAAATTCTAATTTTTTTACGAGAGATTCTTATAATATTTTAAATTTTTTGGAAAAATTTATTAAAAATATGAAGTCTACATATAAGTTTACTTAAAAGTATAGACTAAAAGTGGTGATTGTAAATTTTATAGAGACTAAACATCCAAGAAATTTTTTAAAGAGACTAAAACAAAAAATTGATATATATATATATACTATATATAAAGAGAATTACCTCTTTGAGCATACTTTTGGGTTGGTCTTTTCTTTCTAAAAATACCCTTAATTTTTAATTTTAATTTTATTTTAAATACAAATAACACATGTAACAAATAAATAAGAATAAATTTAATTTAAAGAGAAAACTCTCACACAATTCCTCATGAATTGTTTTTACTGTTAGTCAATTATAAAATAATACGTGGATTACTAATTCATGTCACTAATCGTCGCTGTTAATCTTCTTTTACCTCCGTTAACCACATATCAAACTCACAAAAAACTAGCACAAAACAAAAATTCATGTTACTTTTTTTATCATCAGCCGATTTTATGTTGTACATCTGTATTGTTCCCCTCAATGCAACCGACAAAGATCGCCAAGTATTTTCATATCTCTTCCACAAAAAACAGTATTTTCATGTTATTTTATTTTACTTTCACAAAAAACAGTATTTCCATTTTATTTTATTATTTTATTAATATAAGTTACTCTTCCTTAACCTTTGATAAATTCAAAAAAAATACGTGAGAAAAAATAATGGTAAATATTGGACTTTAAATCCTCTAAAAAAAATTAGTAACAAACGTGATCAAAAATTAATGTTCAAGATTGGACTTTAAATCCTTTAAAAAAAAGATTAGTAACAAACGTGAGCAAAAAATATTGTTATAGATATGACTTTAAAACCTCTAAAAAAATATTAGTAACAAACATGAGCAAAAAATAATAAGGTTAACGATTGGACTTTAAATACTCTAAAAAAATTAGTAACAACTGTGAGTAAAAAATAATGTTAAAGATTAAACTTTAAATCTTCTGAAGAAAAAAAAAGATTAGTGACAAACCTGAGCAAAATATAATGTTAAATATTGGACTTTAAATCCTCTAAAAAAAGATTAGGACTCAAAATAATTTAGAAAAAGATTTGTTAATTAACACTATATTAAATATTAATAAGTAGGCTTCTCACAGTTCATAGTTCACTCCCGCATTGTTTAGTTTTTCTCAACCTCTCTCAGCCCTCTGCATCATAATTCAAAATTAACCTGTAAATTATTTTATTTTTCTTTCATGTTACAACTAACCAGAGTCAATTAATTTTATAGATTATATTGACTTTGTTGGTTTATAAGTGATTATGATTCAAAAATAATTTTGTTATATGCCTTGACAATATTTTGTTTATAAATCAATATATCAAAATTAAAAAAATTTAATCAAAATTATACAAACAAACGTAATAGCACAGTAGAAAAAGCGGACAGACAGACACGATAGTGCCCATCTTTCCACTAGTATTTATAAAGATTAAAATATTAATGTGGTAACATTACATATTTGGAAGACTAAGTTTAAAATTTAATTTTTTTTTTTGTTAAATATGTTTTTGATCCTTATAAATATACCAACTTTTCGTTTTAGTCCCTCTAAAATTTTCCTTCAACTTTTAGTCCTATAAAATTTTCAATTACTACTTTTGGTCCCTATTTTAAATTTCATTTTAGTATTTTTTTTTTAATGATATTATACAGAAATGTGTAGAATATTGTAAAAATCTTTCCCAGAAAATATTAGATTTTTTTAACAAAACATAAAATAAATATGAATTTTTAACCGTAAAAAATATAAAAATTCATATTAAATTCATGTTTTGTTAAAAAATTCTAAATATTTTTGGTAGTGATTCTTATAATATTATAAATTTGTCTGAAAAGTCTCATTCAAAAATATGAATTCTACATATGAGTTTATTTTAAAAGAGGGACCAAAAGTGAAGATTGAAAATTTTATAGAGACTAAAAGTTAAAGAAATTTTTTAGAGGAACTAAAACAAAAAGTTGGTATATTTATAGGAACCAAAAACATATTTAACCCTTTTTCTTTTAGAAATGGTTTAAAATTTACTTATTAACTACATTTAATTAAAAGGGATATTTACATGAGGATGAGTTCACCGGTTGCTTCTTTTGAATAATGGAGCTTGGTTGCTTCTTTACAGCTTCCACATGGGCCATATATATTGAATAAATTCGAATAAAAGTTACATTTAAATTACATTACATCCTAAATATGGTCTATCATTACATGACATTACATTCGGAATTGCACCTTTCAACTACAACAATTGTGTAACCTCTGAATGGTGCAAATTCAAAGTTGCTAAGCAGCAAGACTCCATCATCCGTCCTGAAAGTGCTTCTGTTCCATTCAAAATGTTAAATTCTCGTTGGTCTTGGTTTTAAATGATAGTATTCAAGTGCCAACGGAATGAGTCCATACCTTGACACTTCAATACCATCATTTAAACGAATCCAACAAGAATTTAACATTTCGAATGGAACAAAAGCACTTCCGGACGAATGTTGGAGTCCTGTCGTTTAACAAGTTTGAATTGCCCCATCCAGAGTAACACAATTGTTGTAATTTGAAGGTGCATTCCCTACCTAATCACGACCGCCACCTAATCATGATCTTTTGGCGGAATCAGACTTTTGATGATATCTTCAGCTAATCTCACCAACGTTGCTCGCATATCGATCCACTGGAACATGATGTGCTCCCAAAATATGGTCGTCACGTTTTCGTCGTTCGTCAATTCCACCCAAGTGAATGATACTCTTCCATCGTCGAGCATTGGACGTTTATACCGAACGTATTCCACCTTCCTTGTGTCTCGGGGGTTGACTCCTTTGTTGAATTCATCCAGTTGATCTTTGAGTCCTCTTAACATTACACCAAGGCACCGAACCTTCAACCTCTGAGGTTCTCCGCCGTTGAATTGTGCACGAACGTCGATCTACCCGGCCATTGTTTCAAATCTACACAATAAGAAATTAAAAATAATCAATGAAAATTCTCTAAAACAAACCCTAAATCTAAAAATAAATCTCTAAAACTCAAAACCTACAACATAAACATGCAAACATCTAAACATTTAAGCAACACATGTCATTTTCATGTAAACATTGTATGATTTCTTGACAAAAAAACAAAAATTTAAACAAACCCTAAATCTTAAAAATTTATAATTTAAGAGAAAAAATCTAACATAAAGGTTGATTGTGTTTGATTATGAAAACTTACTTGTTATTGAAGTGTTGTTTTATTTGAACTTAAAGGAATTTTGGATTTGGTGATTTTAGAGAGATTTTGGAGAATTTTTGAGGTTAAGGAGATGAATGGGGCGTTCTGCCTAATAAGACAAATTGCTGCGTGAGTTAACTAGCGCTGCGCATGTTAACTAACGCACAATTTTACATGTGCGCTAGTTAACATGCGCAGGGGCAAAATCGTCCCACCTGCAGGGCGGTAGTGTATTTTGCAGGAGGAGAGTGGCTTTCTTATATTTATCTTCTTATTAACCGATGAATTTCGAGTGTCAGATCCATTGTTTTTGACTTCTTGAGTTGTGGCAATTTACAATTCAGCTAAAATTATCTTACGTTACATGTTAAGGATTCCACGGAGAACAAATATTCGATATGTATTATAATAGACTGGTACAATTTAGATTTCTAAGATATAATTTTTAATATATATTTTATGGCACATGTCAAGAATAGACAAGATTTTTAATATATAATTTCTATTTTTGGAGTACTAATATGTAATTTTATGGCACATATTAGATTTCTCTATGTTTAATTGAAAGTGTGAAAACTCTTTAAATTAACAATGATGGTTTATATAAATTAAATTTGAAAAACTTTTTTTCTTCAAAAAAATATAATTAAATACGCTGAATAATCCAATTTTACAAAGTGTTTTAAAAATTTAAACTACTCATTATTTTTATTTATCTTTATAAATATTTACAATGTTGAACCAATAGGACTTTGGGTAGTGAGAATTGGTTTAGCGAGAATTGTGTGGATTAAAAGGACTTGGCGTAGAGATTTTTAAAATGTTGAATTGTGCAGAAAATGTTGAGATTATTAAAATGCAGAATAATTCAATAGGACTAAAATGTTTAATAATCCAATAGGATTAAAATGTTGAGATTTTTAAATATTAGAATTTGCGAAATATGTAGAATATTATAAAAATCTCTCCCAACTGGACTTGATGCAGATTTGCTTTTTAGAATGTGTCTAAATCATAACAAATGCACATTCCAGAAACTAATAACAGGTATAGGAACTACTAAAGGTACTAACGAAACAAGAACAACAACTACTAATTCATCAGCTAATATATTTCCGAAAAGTCGAAAACTAAGTGATAAGGGTTTTGTGAAATCTTCTTAGATGTTAATCGGTAAAAGGATTGGAGTTGGTTGGATGTATTTACCAAAATAAGCCAATCCTTTTTTTGAAATACCCGCATAGAATAGGCTACTGACGTAAGTAAAGCTAATGCAACAGTAGTATTCATATCATTTGTGGGTGCAGCTAATTCTCCATGAGGTAACTTTATAATTTTCCAAGGCAAAAGAGCCCCTGACCAATTCGAAACAAAAATAAATAGAAACAAAGTTCCAATAAACGGAACCCACGGACCATATTCTTCTCCAATATGAGTTTTGCTCACGTCTCGGATGAATTCAAGGACATATTCAAAGAAATCCTGACCGGATGTTGGAATAGTTTGCGGATTTCTAACAACGAGAATGGTTGAAATTAATAAGATAGCAATTACAACCCAAGAGGTAATAAGTACTTGAGCATGCACTTGAAAATCCTCTATTTGCCAATAGAAATGTTGACCTACTTCGACAGCAGATATATCATAGAATCTGTTTAATGTGTTGATGTAACATAATAGAACATTCATATTGCCCTGCCCTCTAAAAAAAAATAGATAACTTGAAAGGGAATTATTTTGATTCAACCATTTTCGTTATTTGACTTTCATTTCCTTTTCTATTTTGAATACCTACTAATCACAAAATATTTATTTTTGCACAATTTTGTAATGCTAGAATAACCGATTCCATAAATCGATGACCGCCCAACCAAATCTAAAAATTTGTTTATCTTATTATTAATCAAAAATTTCGTATATAGCTAGAACGACCCTCACAAATTGCAAAAACTAATTTGTTAAGAATGAATCGGATTGAAGCTATAGCATCATCGTTAGCTGGAATCGAAATATCTGCTAGATCTGAGTCACAATTTGTATCGATTAAACAAATCGTTGGAATTCCCAAAGTGATACATTCTCGAAGAGCCGTATATTCTTCTTGCTGATCCACAATTATTACAATATCGGATAACCCCTTCATATATTTTATGCCACCCAGATATGTTTCCAAATGAGATAATTGTCTCTTGAACATAGCGGCATCTCTTTTTGGAAGAGAGTTCAGTTTCCCTGTCTTTTGCTTCGTTCTCAAGTCCCTGAACTTACGAAGTCTCGTTTCTGTAGTATACCAATTCGTTAACATACCTCCGAGCCATTTTTTATTCACATAATGACATCGAGCTCTTATTGCAGCTTGTGTTACTGAATTGGCTGCTTTTTTTTTGTACCAACAATTAAGAATTCTTTTCCTATGCTTGCTGCATCAAAAACCAAATCACAAGTTTCTGATAAAAAACGAGCAGTTCGAGTAAGATTTGTAATATGAATACCTTTACGCTTTCCCAATATAAAAGGTGTCATTCGAGGATTCCATTTCTGAGTATCATGGCCAAAATGAACTCCAGCTTCCATCATCTCTTCACAAGTTATGTTCCAATATCTTTTTGTCATTTATCCCCACACGTTTTTTTTAAAAAAAGTGAAAAAAACGAGACCAGGTATCCTGAAAGAGCAATAAAGAATTGTTCCGATGGAACCTTCTCTTTTATAGACGATTGGCCTTTAATAGATAATCAGGTCATTCATTTTTTTCTATTTATTATACTTTATTACCAAATCAAATGAGTGCATTTAAAGGGATGAATTGAATGCTTCCTAAAAGCGCATTCAATCCTATATTTCTAAATTTCATTTCTAATGTATCATAGAAAATTATTTGAAATGAAAAGAATCAAATAATTTTCTGTGATGGAACAAAAGATTTCGAGTTTCTACTTCGAATAATTTTTTTTTTCAAGGTAATTTTGTTATATTGCCTTGACCGTGAACGGTGCATTATTAATATTATTCTTATGAAAGAATATTTTTCTAAAGTATAAAAGTTGACAAATAACTAGATGTGATCATATTAGCACTAACACCGAATTTCGTCTGTCAGAACTCCAGAATTAAGTGTGTTTAAGCGAGAGTAGTATTGGGGTGGAAGACATCTTAGAAATCATTGTGTTGCACTTCTTTTGAGTTTAAAAAAAAAAGTAAATAAATAAAATCGATCAATAACTCTTTATTTCATAAAATATCATTAATATATAGATTTAGAAAGCAAGAGTATCAATACACATCAATAATTTACGAGTGTACCGTCTTTGAGCTCATTTTCTCATTGACATGGAGTGTTTTTGCTGATGGCAGTGGTAAGATGTTAGTGAGTCACAAAAATTGGCATGGAAGGACGCAAATGCCCCTAATTATATAAAGCAAAAGTCCATTGTTCATCTCCTTCAAATTTCTAAGAATCAACAGTGGATCAATGATTAAAGATTATTATCATTTACATGAAAAGTAACAAATGTCAAGAATTAATGAAACAAACAATTCAAACCTTAATGAAACTTGTAATTGAAAAATGCATCAACTAATAATTTCAACACATAAACAACAGAGAATTACACAAAATTCAGTCCTCATGTATCCTCAATACAGATACAGATCAGTAAAACCTGTCCGCGCCTAATCAACATTTGGTTATTATGAAGATCCAGATTTCTGTTTTCAAAATTGATCTCACTCCGCCGCATACTTCTTCCTATGAAAATGCAACAAATACTTCTCTTGAAAACCTTGTAAGCTATGCTGGTACGGCTGTTTCTTTTTGAACTGTTTCTCCGAGAGTGAACCGAACAAAACGCCGCACTTTAATGTTCTCTCCAATGGCAGCTATACTTTGCCTCACCAAATCTTTCACTACAACACTGTCATCCTTAATAAAAGGCTGCTCTAGAAGAGCAAGCTCTCCTAACCTCTTTGAGATTCTTCCCTCGACAATTTTCTCTCTAATGTTCTCGGGTTTCGAAGCAAGGTCTTCTCTTTGCATCTCAAGTTCTTTTTCCTTCGTCACAATAGTTTCGGGAATATCTTCAATAGATACAAACTGAACCTGTGGACAAGCAGCAACTTGCATTGCAAGATCGTCAACCAACTCCTTGAATTTCTCACTTCTGCCAACAAAGTCGGTTTCACAGTTCACTTCAATTAGAACACCGATGCGTGCATCGTGAATGTATGTACCGATTCTTCCTTCAGCTGCCAGTCTTCCGGATTTCTTATCAGCAGACGAGAGACCCTTTTTCCTGAGGTATGCTTGCGCCTTTTCAAGATCACCTTCAGTTTCAGCAAGGGCTTTCTTACAGTCCATCATCCCTGCACCGGTTTCTTCTCGTAGTTGCTTAACCAAAGCGGCTGAGACCACTACTGCTGATTTCCTGCACCACAACATTGAACAATTTAATATTTGCGTCAAACACGTCCATTTTTTTCTCAAATTTTGTGTACAACTAGCACGTACACATGTTGTTACGTTCAGTTGTTGCATTTTCTAAACTTACTACTGGTCTCGGCATGTCAGTGTTAGTGTCATGTGAAATGTCCGTATTTGTGTCAGTGCTTTCATAGACGTCAGCTCACAAATCATACAGTCACAACTTAGGTTAAGTTTTGTCTATAGCAAGAATAACTCGAGAAGGTTAGGGTTAAAATATTCAAGAAAATTTAGCACCCTTGTACAATTTGTAGATTTCAAAAGTCAGTCAGTTCTTCACATCATTTGTAAAAAGAGTAGGAAAATGAGAAATGCAATCCATTGCTCAAATATTTTAGCACACAGCTGAATCAATTAGTACATAAATTGGCCTTAATGATGGAAATTTCATAATGGGAAAAACGACACAATTGGTTCCTTTAACTTAATTTAAAAGCCATCCTTTATCCTTTTTTTGTGTCAAATTAGTCTTTTATCTCTATAAAGAATGTTTCACCGATCAGTACCACAATTGGCCTTTCGTTGACTATCAAGTCAATTTTAATGGATTAGATATTGTAACAGTCATTGTGATGTAATTTAGATGTAACCTTGATTAATTGAATATGTAATGTACCTTTAAAAAACAAAAATGAAGTTTGGGCCAACATTGTTGATGTTTTTAAACAAAGAGGACTAACTAACTTAACACGTAGAAGAAATAACTAGTTTGACATGGAAAAAAAAAATCAAGGACCTATTTGAAACTCCAGGTACTAATTACCAAAATTTCATAATTAATTAACTCAATAACAAGTAGAAATTCATTGAATTACACTTACTTTGGTTCAGTCTCCTTGGCTTCTGCAGCAACAGGCTCCTCTTTCACTGGAGTAGTTACCGGTTTTGCTGTAGTTTGTGCAGCGACTTCAGCAGCAAAATCCTCGCTTTTCTTTTCCAAACCCTCTCCGAGGTTGAACCGAACAAACCTTGTAACTTTCATATTTTCTCCAATAGTTGCAATTGTCTGCTTAACCATATCCTTTACTGTTACTTTATCATTCTTGATGTAGGGCTGCTCAAGCAATGCTAAATCCTCAAGTCTTTTCCTTATCCGTCCTTCAACAATCCTTGATCTTATTTGCTCCGGTTTTGACGCAAGATCTTCTTTTTGCATTTCTATCTCCGTTTCTTTCTTCACGAATTCCTCAGGAACGTCTTCAGTAACAACATACTCTACTTGGGGGCACGCAGCCACTTGCATGGCTATATCATCGACAAGCTCTTTGAAAATTTCACCTCGAGAGACAAAATCTGTCTCGCAGTTTACTTCTACCAAAACACCGATCCTGCTGTCATGGATGTAAGAACCTATCCTTCCTTCGGCAGTTGCTCTGGTTGCTTTCTTGTCTGCACTCGCTAAGCCTTTTTTTCTAAGGAGCTCTTGTGCTTTGGTAATGTCACCTTCACTCTCTGATAGAGCATTTTTGCAGTCCATCATTCCAGCTCCTGTTTCGTCCCGAAGTTGCTTCACAAGTGCTGGTGATATAGTTGCTGCAATCCAAAGGGTGGTGGAACAGACATTTAACAATTAGAAGTCTTATCTAAAAATTCAAAGATAGGTGAACAGGCTAGAAAACTATGACCTTGTTTGGATAAACAACCTAATTAAAGCTTATAAGATAAGCTCTTATTATATAAGTGCTTATGTATAAGCTATTTTTATAAGAAAAGATAAAATATATTAAAAATGGAAGTGTATTCTTTTTTTCTTCTCTTTTACATGTAAGAGCTGAAATGCATGTATCAATTCAAATCTGTCTAACATATTTACTTCTGTTTGATATAGAAAAATTAGAGTTGAAATTTAAGGCAAATAAGATGAAATGGAAACCTTTACTCGAGCCTTCATCTGAAGCAGTAATGTCAGTGTTTGTCTCAGATGCAATGGCAACCACTTCATCTTCAACATGTGCTAATACAGGTGTTTGTTCTTGCACCTCTTCAGTGGCAGGACTTTCAGGAGAGGGAACTTGATTGTTTTCTTCAGTCCAAAAAACTTTCTATCAATTTCAATTCAATAACCAAAATTCAATCAGGCAAGCAGAATTTGAAAAGGAATGAAGCATAACCTTTATTCAAGCTTTCCTCGGGGGACAAATCACCATTTTGTCCAGTTAAACTAGCATCAATCTCATTGTTCTCGGGAACAGCTGCAACGTTATCATCTATTTGAAATGCAAAAGAAATATTATTAGTTAAGTTAATAAGAAACCCTTAAACATGCATCTTACTGCACAAAATATGTTTGATTTTAGTTGTAATTTCGGATAATGACAAATAACCAATATTTCTATATGTTAATACAAATGAGATAGAAGGGCATAAAGAGAGACAGATAGAAAACAAGAACCTGGTGTTTCTTGAGGAGCTGATGCACTTGACGTAATGTCTGATTCTGTAACAACAGGGCCAGGCTCAACTGCATCACTATCTACCTCAGTTGCAGCTACTAATTCTTCCTTTCCATTGTCAGTTTCTGATTGTTTTTCATCTTCTGCAACAATTTGATCAGCCACTTCAACCGGTGAATCAGTCTCGGTGTTGCTTGTTGCAATATCTGTCTGAATAGCTTCCTCGATGAGTGAATTTACCGCATCTAAATCTTCTTCTGAAGCCAAACTTTCAGCAACCACCTCTGTTTCCTTCTCAGTGGCACCATTTATAATACTTCCTTCTTGGTTGCTTTCAGCGTCCGCAACAGTTGTCAAGGAATCGACCGGTGAATCTTCCACAGTTTCTGTAGTTGATGATTTAACTTCACTCTGAAGTTTCTCCCTCTGATCCAAAAATTTAGCAATATCCTTATTTCTACGAAAAGCCAATACAAAAGGGTTTGTTGCGACGTCATCACCCACTTGTGCAAATACCTTGTCCAATTCTGCAACAGCTCCTTCCTTCTTCATAGTCAATGTCGCTTGTCCTCTTGTGATACGCAAAACTCGTACGCTAACTTTTCGACCAATCTCCAAAGAAGATTTTCCCATTATCTTCCCAAATCCATTGTCATCTTCCTCAGCTAATGGTAGAAATCCTTCCTCTCCTTCAGGAAGTGATATAAAAGTACCACTCCTCGTCATATTCTTCACCGTACCCTGCAACTCCTGACCTACAACAAATTTCGTGTTTTTCTTATCTTTCCTTGGACCCGATTTCGAAGAATCCCTTCTCCCAGAGCCGGATTTCTCTGCATTGTTCGGTGCATCATTACGTTTACCAGTATCAGCGTTTTCACGCATAGATAGAGATATACGCTTAGTTTCAGCATTCACTTCAATCACCTTCACCGTAACTTCTTGTCCAAGAGACACAACACTTGAGACATCCTTTACAAAGCTATCACTCAACATTGAAATATGAACAAGTCCGTCCGTGAAAGCTCCAAAATCAACAAACGCACCAAACGGTTGGATAGATTTTACTTTCCCCGTAAAAGCTGCCCCGGGAACCAAATCCTCATTCTTTACAGGAGGCATCTCGCTTTTCCTTGCAGGTCTTGAACGTTTGGCTTTCGTAGAACCAGCATTGGCATCGGACTTAGTAGATGAGTC
The DNA here is from genome assembly GCA_946800305.1 of Medicago arabica. Classification (NCBI taxonomy): domain Eukaryota; kingdom Viridiplantae; phylum Streptophyta; class Magnoliopsida; order Fabales; family Fabaceae; genus Medicago; species Medicago arabica. The sequence continues at coordinate 2,541,821 of OX326966.1, read as the reverse complement.
TTCACTTGTTCCAACTTCATTTGAAGGAGATTCACCAGAAACTTCATCGGCAACAGGTGAATCTTGTACCTCCACGGATACTTCCGTTTCTGTGGCTGATATGGAAGTTCGAGATTTTTTCCGGTAAGAGCATATTCGTTTGTTCTGAGGAAAAACTCCATTGACGACAAATGAAGGAAAGAGAAATCTCCGAGTTGATGACCCATGTCTTAAAGAACTCCTTGAAAAGTTGAGTCTAGTTAATGAGTTGTTCTTTCTTGTCAAATAGGCAACTCCAGGAATAACTGAAGAATTTCCGACAGAGCATGATATTATGGGATTCATGTTGGATTTGAATTATGAAACTTTCTTATTTTTCAGGATCAGTTCATCCTGTGTTCACCTTCAGAAACATATGAAGAATATCAATCAGTGCAGGCACAGTAATAAATTAAATACCTAGGTAGCCACCATAATGACAGTATTGCATAAATACACAAATCACATTACATTACATCAAGCATAATCACATCTTCTACAAATTATGAGTGAATATGCACAATGACTACATTGTAGAGAAATGTCTACAAGAAAACTACTACTACTGAATTTTACTGCAACAAAGATCGTCAATAAATTAATCTACGTGAAAAATTCTAGGACCCTATGGTATTAAAGAACTTCAACTTAAGTGTACTAAGGGAATTTAAATTCATGAATGCTGATTTCAGAGATAAAGTGTTCCTTAAAATGCTGTTATCTATGAAGCACCGACATAGACACCGAACTCAACATGGACACTAACACGTCGAAACCAATAATAATTTGAAAAACTGATATAATTCAATGTAATTATATGTGTTGGTGTCGGACACCGACGCGTGTCCGACACCAGAACAGGCCTAATCCGAGAGACGAGAAGTGTTTGTGCTTCATATGTTGTTATTCACTCCCAAAACATTATCGGTTACTACTTATCAATTCATTCATACATGGTGTATTAAAAATGTTCAAAGTTTCAATCAATATCAAAAAAACTTGAAGTTGTTGAATTTCAATATCTGGATTTCACAATCAAAACTCTTAGACAAATTCGATTGTCTCCTTTATGAAAATAACACAGTCATAAAGATAATTGGCTAGACCATGACATTCAAAAAGCACTTTTTTTGCTAAATTAACACAAATAGCTTAGTGAATTAACTAGAATTGAGCATTCCGTTTCAATTTTAATCAAATTGTGGAACAATAATGCACTAAAGAGACTCAAGTGATTCCAAAGTTCAATTAATCAATTTCAATCTTCAACATAGTAAAGTGAAATAAACACAATTAACTCTAAAATAATATCATACTTCCAAAATTCAAACTCAATTAATGAAAATATCACATTCATTTCATCAATATAATTGGCTAAGCCATAAAACCCCAAAAGCACTTCTTCTTCTTTTTTAAATTAACACAATTAAGTTAAATTAGTGAAGAATTAACTAGAATTAAGCATTCTATTACAATTTCAAGCACAGTGTAACATACTTTCAAAACTCAAACTCAATTATGGAAAAATATCACATTCATTTCATATAGATAATTTGCTGAGGCCATGAAACCCAAAAAGCACTTTTTTTCAAAATTAACACAATTATCTTATTGAATTAACTTCAATTAGCCATTCAACTTCAATTTCAAACACAGTGTAACAAGAATGCACCAAGGAGATAAAATTTCAACTAAGCTTAATAAAAATTCATGCTTTGTAACATAATCTATTACTTTAATCCAAACTTCAATTAAGAAAAACTCAATTTTCATCAACTTAGTACATTAAAATAAACAAAATTAACTCACGGAATTGCAAGATAAAAACAAAAAACAAAAAAAACACTTCATGGTATGAAACAAAACATATACCTCGGAAGCTTCAAAAGGGTAGAAAGAATGAAAATGAAGATTGGTTTTTGAAGTTTTGAGAGTAAAAATGTAATCTTTTTGGTGAAAATGGAAATGGGTTGTGATGATGATAGAAGGAGGGAAATGAATGGAGTGGCTTTAAATCCTTATCTTCAATGTTTCACAGTTTTCTTTGTTTTTTGTTTTTCTGATAAACCGAACCTAACTCCGAAGCTGAGGTTTGGGTTATAGAGCCCATGTTGTTGGGCTTTAGAAGCCCATATCATTGACATCTCTTTTTTACGGAAATTATAACGTTGCTTAATAAACACCTCAATTTCGCTCCAGATTAAGTTTCCGATCGGCTGTTTTTGTGTGTATAATTTGATCCGATCGTAAACTTCGACCAGCTCTTTTCAATCAAGTGAAATTTTTTGAGATGTCTATTGAATAACCAAAATTATGTGTCGTAAATATTTACGATATACATTTTTTAAAACAATGCATAGGAAACTTTGTTTGTTCTAATCATTTATACATAAATTTTTAAATGTTAGTGCACAAAAAACATTAAGTTTAAATTAAATGGTTAAAGTTAAGTTGTTAATAAACTTTAGTGAAGGCAAATCATCTGTTAGAAACCAAATTTGATTTATGTCTACAGTGCTTTAGATTATTATGGCTCATTTTTCCTGAGAATAGAGAAATTAAATGGTTAAGACAAAAACGAAAGAAGAAAAAAACAAACATGTAGATTTCGACGGATCTAAAATGTTAAAGAAATAATGTGGGGATAGTGGTGTTATTTTTTGTTGTTGTTGTTGTTGTAAAAATAGTCTAGTGGAGATAATCACACACATTAAGTGTGAGAAATAGAGAATAATAGGTTCGAACTTGTGTCTCAATACATCAAATATTTATGTAATTGGGTGGCTATTCTTGAAAACGTAAAGATATATTTAAAAGGTGTGGGTGTATCTTTAATAATTGCACAGCCTTTTTTCGAAAGAAAGAAAAAACGTTGGGTTTAGACCTTGAATACATAGATTGATCAGGATTTAATAAAGGGAGAAATTATCGAACATAGTTAGGAGAATCTAAGTTTAATTTCTGATAGAATAATTCTTTACTAATTTTATTTACCTTCTGAACGAATTTCAAATTATCATGACTTCTTTTCTCTTGGAACTGCAGGATTAACAAAAAATGATATCCAAACAATTTTAGTAGAAAATAATCAATTATAAAACTAAATGTATTTAATTTCATTGATAGAGACATGTAGTTAGCTCCAAATAATTCAAGAGACAAATCAAAATTATTAAGTCAAAAACATTAGAATATAGCAACAACTAAAATATAATACCAACACGTGCATAAGACAATTAAATTATTTTATTTTTTTTCAATATTTCAATTTGATGTCTATTTATATTCACACTAGTTAGGCAAGTACAGAAAGTGAAAGAAATCATAAACAACTTAAAGAAATAAATAATACGTGGTGTGAGCCCAGCAGCTACAACACACTAAAACATTGTATCATTGAACATACACATTGTTAATTTATATCTTCAAATTTCAATAATAGGATCATTCAACAAGAAGAAAAAACGTGGGAAAAATATGAATTAATTCTATAATTAAGAGACATATTATGTATCCCCGTTAACTTTGCTCAGTTGATAGGGATATTGCATATTATATACAAGAGTCGGGGTTCGAATCTCAGACACTCTACTTCTCCATAATGTGAATTCTAGTCACTAGACTACTTGAAAAAAGAAAAAACATGTTATGTTGAAATGTACATTTCCTATCTTTAACTAATTATGAATCTATCTATTCCTGTAGTAATGGAATAGGGCTCTTATGAATCTATCTTTTTTTTTTGGAATAGGTTCAAGTACGTATACAAGAAAGTTTATGCATTGACATTGACATAAACAACATTTAATCAATTAATAATCTTATATTGGACTCATTTTTTCTCCACAAGTTTCTCCTATCTGATTTTTTTTTAAAGAAGTTCATGCTATCAAATCAGATGTAATCATATTTGAGATCAGATGTAATCATATTTGAGATGTGTCGTATATTAAATATTATAAACATTTTCAACTAAGATATAAATTTTGGTTTATCACATTTTATGAGTGTAGTTTGTTTCGTTCGACTCAACATGATTGATATTTTACCATGCTCTTTAATTGTCCCCCTCAATGACGTGAGCATCAAATTATGGAAAATGCTAACAAGTGCTCTAAGAGCATTGTTTAAATATTTAAAGGTAGAAATTTTTGCATTGAAAATTATACAGTTATAATTTTAACATGTGTTTAATTTGTATTTTCAAAACATAATTTATTTTTATAGGTTCCTTAAACAACACCCTTAAATTATTTATGTCAAATGTGACTAGAATTTTTGCGTGAAACTGCATAGTGATCTCCCAATTGTCCATTCTTTTTTAGTCACAACATATCTTTTTGATTTGCTACTCTTTTCTATTTCGGAGCTGTAGAGAAGTTCGTCTGAGCATTAACCTTGCATAAACAACTCACAACATACTCTCTTAGTAGCACCACAAATCAAGTAAACCAATAGGAACATAAAATAAATATTATTGTATTTTCCAAAATTCACAAAAAATTTCTTAAGTACAATTTAATTATCGTGTTGAAATTAATCAACAATCTCCAACAACGGCACCAAAAAATTGACTTTTGACAAATGTACCAAATTATCATCAAGTAATAAAAATTTGTATCCATAGGAATTATGATAAGTCGAAACTTGACAATTATAGCATTATTTAAGTGATTGATGTGAAAGGGGGATTTTGCATAAGAGTTTAGTGATGAAACAAAAACAGAGAGATTGTATTGTCGGGATTAAGCTTCATTAACTAATTGTGTAATATCCTTTCTTAATTGATTATATGTTCCTCATATTTCAATTATTCCTCTACTTGTCCCTCGTTGCAAATTTCCATATTTGGCAAACGATGCGTAATTCAATGTATCAATTGAATTATGATGCTAAGCAAAATAATCAATTGATCAATGGCATATGACCGGAGTGAGTGTGTGTGAATGCAAACATAACCTTATGTCTAGGCATTAGAATATACACGTGATCCAATTTAGATCCCTTGGATAAAAAGTAGATGTCTGGTACGTTCTAAACAAAAAGTTTGTTTTCATATTTAACGTATGAACAAACATCAAGAAAATATTTAACCAAAGATGCAATCAAATATAATATACAACCGGTCAGAGTAAGTGTTTACATCAAATTCCTAGCAACTAGACATAATCCTAACAATAGAGAGAATCAGTTCAGCATAAACTTTCACCAAGAAGCAAGAAGAAAATAGATTGAAGTCGAAGTCTATTCCTCATTCTCCTAGGTCGTAGATCTCTCCCCCCCCTCCCTCCCTCTCACCCCCCCCCCCCCCCCCCCCTCTCTCTATATACATCTATATATATTTATATATATATCCTAATTTTTGAGTTCTTCTCTACACAAGACCTTCGATATGTGGTATGATATATCCCTGAACTAGATGTGATGACATCTATTTATTAGAAGTGATAACATATATTTATAATATTATAGTAAGCTCGAATTTGCTAGGCGAACTAATGTGCGCCTAGAAAATCTGAGATTTTTTCAAATGGAGGGAAATGGCATCTCATCATGAGAGTTTACTAAGCCGCCTTAATTCGCTAGGCAAAGTTGCTAGACGAAGTTGCTCTTGCATATTCCCTAGAAATTCTCTAGAATCCTTTGATTTTAGCTTGCTCAACTCGCCCAGCGAAAGTGTTATGGATCAGAATCCTTGATCTTTATCCTTTTTGGTTATTAATCTCCAAGACCTACAAAATATGAAGGACATATGTCAAAGCAACTTAATTCACCCAAAACTATAAATATTAGATATTTACAATATATTAGGGATTTTTAACTAGATTACTTGCAAAACAATTTAATAAGTGTTGTGTAAATGATCAGGAATTTGACATTTATCACTTCATACAAGATATGGGATCTTGGGTTGAAGGAGTTTGGATACTGAAATTAACATGAATGAGACATTTCTTTACCTAAGAGGATAAAATATTCTCTAATTTGTAGAATCTAATTCATACAACTCTAAGCCAAGAAGGGAGGGACAGTTGAAAGTGGAAACTAGATAAGATAGTTATGTTTATTGTGACACATTAATATACGTCATTATGTGAAAACGTCATCCAAGTCCTTTGAGTTTAGATATGTGTCGAATTTTTAGGGGTATTTTGGATAGTTATGCTCCTTCAAATATCATAGTCTTTTCTTGGCAATTGATTCTCTATCGTGTGCCTACCATGTTGAATCTTTTTAGAATGGGTGTTCTACCAAAGGCTTCAGTCTGAACTTGTAGGTTGTGTCTAGGGAAGAAAGAGTTTGAAGATCACTTATTTTGTAAATGTGGTTTTGGAGGGGCAATTTGGTATGAAATTTTCACATAGGGTGTGGCGTTCATAATTTTTCATGTGAACTTAATTGTGTTATGGAGTGTTTTGCTGCAGTATACGAGAAAAATAAAGGAAGGAAGCCAGGTTTATATTAATTTGGCATGATAGAATGCCTCAAATTGTGACTGAGTTGTTCTCATCTACTTGGCTCACTAACCTGCCATAATTCATTAGGAAAATTGAAATTTGATATAGTGAATGGTGCCTTGTTGCTAGACTTCACTTTCTGACTCGATTTGCTATGATAACACTTCTTCTCACTTAAAGAATTGACTTGTACTCAACTTTCTTGGCATTTTTCTTTGCTCACCATTCATGATCGTTCAACACTACAATTGCATTAATAAAAGGTCATAGTACATGAAATAAAACTTAGGGTCTAGATATCTAATATTTAAATTGAATTAGGAGATTGCAATTGGGTTTCTTGTCAAATAATTCACTAAGTGCCTTAAATTACATTGGGAGCCCATATATAGTTTTCTCATGTTTTCATGTTTTTTGGTTCCAATGGCTGTGTTATAGATACATGATTTGTGCACATTAGAAATGACATGAATTTAACCATATTTCTCAACCATAACATTTTAGTCATTCTTAAACGATATGAGACTTAATCACTCACTTACAATCTAACAATGTACCCTCGACAAGTGTGAATTCCCACATCTTATATCAAGACCCAATGCAGGATCCACTCTGCTCCCTCACTAAGTCGAACCAAACTTTTGATATCACTTGTTGGGTAGTATGTGGAAGCCGAGAGCAACAATTGGTCAATGCTCCATGACCACAAGAGAGGAAAACATCATATCTCCACCCCAAACTTAAGATATTTGGTATATGAGTCACCTCTCTTATATATCTATCATTTTAATTACCTATGTGAGACTTAACCACTTACACTTGAAATCCAACATATACCCTCCTAAATCCAATTCCAATATACATAGATTAGTTCGGGTGAATCAAACCTAAAATTTAGTATAAAAACACACGTTTAGGAGTTCTCAAATGGAGTCTTCATCGATTTCCTCATTGTTCAAGTGTTGTAGCATCTTCCCAAAACAATCTTTCTAACTTTTTTTTGTTGTGGGTGGTACACCCCTTGTACTGTTTCCAATTTGAGAGATTTAGTTAGCACCCATTGTACTTCTTCCATTGTGGCATTTTAACAATATCTTGTTTTGCTTTTTAAAAAAATGTACATCATCATTTGAAAGACGGTTCAGTGAATGATAGTAGTTTAGTGACGAATTTTTTTTTTTAAAAGCTAGAATGATATATATAAAAACCACAAGTAGATGCTTCAACATAAGGAGTGTCAAAGAGTCTACACAAGATTAGGGCTGGAAATGAGTCGAGTCGAATCGAACCTGTCTGAGCTCGACTTGACTCGATAAATATTGATTCAGCTCGAAACTCGACTCGAGTTCGAAACGAACCTTTTTTTTAGCTCGAGTTCGGCTCGTTTAAAGTTCCCGAACAGTTCGGTTCAGCTCGTTAGGTTCAACTCGTTTGCTCGATGTGCTCGTGATTTTCGGGTGTCAAAATCATTGATTAGATTCGAACCTTGAATCATTGAACTCTCAACTTTTATTCGCGGGAAGGGAAAAAAGTGAGTAAAAAACCCTTAAGACCTTGGATTCGGAGGTTGGTTTCGATTGGGGAAGGTGTTAAGCACCCGAACCGACTATGGTATCCCATAGGAACCTTCTACCTATTCTCTAATCTTGCGCTAAATTAATTTTACTTATATTAAAAAGTTAAGAGTTAAAGTGAAAGAAGGGAGAAAGAAGAAGCATGTTTTTGGTTATTTTTATTGATTTGGAAGGGTTGAAACCCTTTGCCTACTTACCCAAATAAATCGGGATCAAAATCAAGTAGTTCGGCTAAAGAACTTATTTGATGAGTTGAATTGATTTTAACATTTTTGAAAGAAAAGGTTTTAAGAAGAGATGAGAGGCCTCAAGGCATGAGAAGAAAATACGATGAAGTTAGTCGATTTTAATTATACGAAATCCATGTCTAATGTGGATATTAAATTAATTAACATTTGATTAAGGAAAATAAAAAGAAAATCACTTGGATTACATACCAAGGTTTACTTAAAAGAAAATTGAATTTAATTTTTTTGATTTTTTTTGAAGAAAATATTTTTTCCTAAACTAAACGACGAAATCGCGTAACGGCGGAATAAAAATAAAAGAGCGTAAAGCGATAAATAAAGTGGTGTGTCGGTGCGTGTGCCGGTTACATATTACATACCCTAAATACATTCTATGGTCTTAAAAGAGAAAAAAAACGCGAAAATAAAATTACATCAATTTCCTAATTACACACTAATCCAAAAATAAAATAAATGACAAGAAAATTTAAATATGCATATGATATTTAATATGAGAATTATTTCTATAAACTAAAATGCAATTTTAAACACATTAAAGACAACAAGACTATAAAATGCAAATATATGAAATAACCCTAAATGCAAAATAACAAAATTAAAAGGAACAAAAATGCATGAATTTTTTAAAAGGTTTAAATGAATAAAAATTATATGAAAGGGAAATTAACTATGAACTAAGCAAAAAATGCATGATGTTAAAATTAAGACATTAAAAAAATGCATGAAATATGGTTTAAACATCATATGAATTAATTAATAAAAATAAAAGAAATGCATGAAATTAAAAATAAAGTTACTACAAAAACAGAGGGGGTGCAGAAAGCCAGAAGGGGGGTGAATATAGCAAAACAGTAGAAACAAAGGAATCTGGGCTTGGGTAATGGAGCTGGGGCGGGTACTGGGTCAACCCATGGGTGACCCGCCCAGCTCCGGTGAGTATATAAGGGTTTTTCACCCACTTTCCTTCATTTTCCCCTCCCCATTCTCTCTCTAAAAAAAAACAAAGAAGAGGAGCTCTCCCTCTTCTCTCTAAACACGCCCACCGGAGAAGAAGAGTGGTGGAGGTCGGAGATGCTCCGACGCGGTGGCCGGCCGGAGCGCCGCCGCGTCGGAGCGGTGAACTACCTTTTTTTTTTAACAAAAAATACACCAATCTCTTCCTCTCTTTCTTCTCTTCATGGATCCAGCATCAAAAATCTCAAAACCACTTTCAAAAATCCTAGATCTAACCTTGAAGAACATAAATAAAACACAAAAAAAAAAATCAAAAAGGAACTACCTTATCTCCTTCTTTTTCTTCTCCGTTCGGCTTCCTTGCTGTTGTTTTGTTCTTTTTCGTTTTCTACTTCTTCTTGTTCTTCTTGGTCCGTTTATGTTTCGGTTGTGGCGTTGCTCCGTTCGGATTCGGTTTGATGTTTTTGTGTTACCTTTCGGATTTGATGGTTGGGTTCAGATTTGGTTCATGTGTTATGGATTTGGTGATGGTTTTCGGATTTGGATTTGTGGTTGATGGTTTTTGTGATGGTTTTGGTGATGATTCGGTTTTGTGTTATGGTTCAGATTTGTGGTTTGGATTTTGGTACTGTTGTTGCTGGATTTCGAAAATGGTTTTTGGTACTGTTGGGGTTTGGATTTCGAAAATGGTTTTTGGTACTGTTGGGGTTCTGGCCGAATCTGATTTTTTTGATGGCTAGGGTTTGGATTTTTCTTCTTTTCTCACTGATTTCTCTGTGATCGTGCTTGAGTTTGTCACCAAATGGTGATGAACTCGCACTTGAATTGCAGAGAAAATGGTTCAATGATGATGGTTCCTTGATGAACCACTGAGAATCATTTTGAAATTTTTTTTGTTCTTGGTGTTCTTGGTGAAAAAGGTTTTTTTGATCTGTTTTTTTCTTTTGTGATTTTTTGAAATCTGTTTGTATTGGAAAGTGGGTCTGACTGATTGATTGACTCTGACACACTATGTACCTGATACCTGGAATAGACCAAATTACCCTTGCTCTTTCTTGGAGGAAAAGTTGGATTGGACCAATAACAAAGTGACATGTGTACAAGGACTAAAATAAATAATAAATCTAATAAATAAATAACAATAAATAAGTAAAATGAAAAAATAAATGACTAAATAAATGGTTAAAAATGGAAAACGAAAATTAAATAAATAAAAATAAAAATGTCCCGTCGGAACCAAAAAATGAGGTATTTTAAAATACCTCTCTGCCGAAATTTCGTCTGATACGACTGAGATTACGCGGCTTAATTACGCTAAATAAAACGATAAATCAACGACGTGAATGAAATAAACTTTACGAACGCAAACGCTACGCTACGCTAAAAAACGCACAAAACGCGAGTAAAAATTACGGAAACGATACGCGCGCGATATTAAAAATAAACGACGAACGAAAAGTAAATGCGACCACAAGTACGAACAAAAACAGATTATTACGGGAATTCGCGCGCGAACAGACGACTGGAAAACAAACAACGTACGAATAAAAATAAAATAAATCGGTCAAAAATTAGGGTACGACACTCGAATTGTATATCTTACAAGCTTTTTTTTTATCAAAAATATATGTTTTGACATATTTAAAAAAATAATTATAACTAATAAAACTATGAAGCATACATAACTTTTGCTACTGTAGCACAATCCATATACTACATGTATAGTTTTTACATTGTAATTGTAATGCACTTCTCTTGTGTGTGTATATATATACACTGACCTCTCTAATATTTTGTAAACTCCCTGATGTGGGACTATTTTAGAGCATATGTTTGTTTAAAAGCTTGTATAAACTATTAGCTTCATTTTTTCCTCTCTCTATTATTATAATGTTCCTTAATTTTTAATCAAATTTGTAATAATTCTTATGAAAAAGTACATAATTATTAGAAAAAGCTTGTAACACACACACACACACACACACATATATCGGGCTGGTTCATGAACCAAACGAGTCGAACCATACTTAGCTCAAGTTCAACTCATTTATTTAACGAGCTTAATTTTAAACTCAAGTTCGGCTCATTAGGTTCATGAACCAAGTTCAACGAATCAATTATCGAATCGAATCTCGAACTATTTTCGAGTTGGTTCGGTTCATTGCCAGCCCTACACAAGATCAATGTTTAGATACATTGTACAAAGCCTCAAAGGCGAAACAAGCAGCAGAAAAGAAAGGACAAGCTAAAGAATTGTATTTAAACAAGCTAAGCGAATCCGCCTCCACAATTGGTAATCAAACTCGAAAGTGACATATTTTGATTTCAACCATCAAAAAGATTGAAGTTTCACCTTTTCACATAACGCTTTATACATTTCCTCTTTCATTTGGAAAACTCTATTGTTATAAGGACTACAATGAAATTTTTTTCTTCAAGACTACTAATATGGACTCCATATTTTTTTGCAGAAACCAAAATATTTCTTCACTCCAAAAAAATCTTAAAAAATAAACAGATTCCTAGTTTTCATCCTTTTTTTTTTAATTAAGGATTGTTGAATGATTTTGTGATTGAACTTCTTTATTGAAATGATGATTGAAATCCGAAGTACACATGTACAAACTTATAATACACACATCCTTGGGTGCATAACTCTGCTACTGCAATCCAATAAAGATATTTAACCTTGGGTGGTGTAATATATATTTCAATTTTATATATTTCTGCATATGCATAAGACCAAGTTATGAAAATTAATTTGATTCAGGGTCCATGATCTTGAAAGAATTTTGGAAGATTCTCTTTGCTGAATTTTCCATCTCAAAATGTTTGTGACAGATCGAAGGATTTGAATTCACTGTCCTGAATCAAATAAAATAATCCTATAGATCATAGAAGCGCTTAAATATTGTTTATTGAAGACTAATGGGTTGATTTGGTTTGAGTTTGGGGAGAAAAAAAAAAAAAACCAACCAACCAAGCATTTTCTTACTGGGATCGAGTGCATGTATCAGTCATAATATTCTATCATAAATTATATTTTGGTCTAACTAATTTATCTTTAATAGTTTTTTTTATAATTTTTCTTGGTCTTCCTCCATTAAGAAAAAAGTTGATTGATATGATTGTTGTAATTTTTTCGAGTCAACGTGATACATAACGAGTTAGTTTAGGTTGGTTCAATTGAGTTGATTTTTTCTTATAAAAAGATGGATTGATTTTTTTAGTAATACAAATTCTTGTTTATTTTGTGAAAATATTATCAACTTTTATTTTCCAAAATACGTTTTCATGTTAATTTATTAATAAAATAATGTGAGACTCTTAAAGTAAAAATTGATAAGATGAAATACCAATTAAGAAGGATACACTTCTCGAAGTAGTTAAAAGATAAAAAAATCTTTTTTTTAAACGTTATAGATTTTTTGTTTGTAAAATCTTTATTGTTAAACGTTATAGATTTTTTGTTTGTCGAGTAGTTTTATGGTTAGAGCGCATACATATTTTTAAATGTGAAGAGGTGGATGTCTGGAGTTCGAACTTCAGTCCAGCATATAATATGCAATATCTTTACGGAGATAACATTATAGATTTTTTATACTATTCAAATAAATAGATGCCTTTTTTTTTTTCTTCAGTGGCATATAGGAGAAATCTCCCAAAGTGATGCAAATAATGAGCACAAGAAATATGTTAGCCATGCGATAACTAAACAAAATGATCCCTCCCAGCTATGGATGGAGGTAGAAGGGGTACTCAGAGGTGACGGTCTCCAAAACTTTTTTAATATTTTTTATGCCAATGTGTATTTTATTTTATTTTTGTCTCTATATTAAATTTTTGTGAACTTTATATGATGTTATATAATAAGTTATTTTTTTCTCTCAAAAACCAACTTTTTTTTTTCCGAATCAATCTATCGGACCTTCAACGCTTAACCTTCAAGATCTTATTGCACCAATCCTTAACTTGAATCCTTAAAAGTGAGAAAGAATTTGAGATTTTGTGTGCAATTTAAAAAAGTACCATAATCTTTAATGAGAATTCGATTTAGAATTCCTCATTCCAATTTTGCTTACAAATTTTGACCAATTGTCTTTCATTTTCTATGTGCATTTTCAGCCACCACCAACGATTCAATGCTCACGATTTCACATGGAATTCATTCTCCTACATTTGCATTTTATTTGTTTCATTTTTTCTTTCTATGTTATTCAAAAATCACATTAGTCTTCCCCTTCTCTCTTTTGTGAGTCATCACCAATACTCTAGTTTCTTCTTCGTCATTCACCAAAGAGGGGTGATTTAGGGTCAACTTTTTATCCAAAATCACTCTTCTTACTCGTTTTTATTTTTCCCTTTTATTGAAATAAGTGATTTTCACATATATAACATTTTTTTTTCATGATTTCATCGTCTTAGTGTGACGTTGTTTTGTTCACCATTTTTGTGCAACGTTGTGTGTCTTTCATATTGCTTCGATCTAGTGTAGATCCAATCAATAACTTTAATGTCGTCAACGTTGCAGATCCGAAGACATAGATATTACGAAGACTTGAATATAATCATATGTGCATGTTTTTGTACGTTTCCGTTTTATGCTATTAACATAGATGTTGTGAATTTGTTTGCAAATTTATCCTTTATTGTTTTTATTAATAAACTATACTTTAAACTTGGTCTCCTTAGACGTAATTCCGGTCTCCGTCCTTGCTCTCAGTGAAAACAACAACAAAAACTAAAACAACACTAGACAGCCGTCTAACCTCCTATCAGCGTCACCCAACCTTAACCTAACATGAGAAAGATAAGGAAAAGAATCAAAATAAATACATAACCTACAACATAAACATATATATACAAAAATTTAAGGAGTTGACATATCCCAACAAATGTTTTGCCAAACACCGAATCACAATGCGCATGAAAAAATGTTTGTTGGATGAGGTCAACTCATTAAATAAATCTCCGTATAAAAAATATTAATTCGACGATTGCGCGTGAAAATACTTCTAGTTTTAAAAAAATAAAAAATTAGGCTCAAGTCCCCGTGTGTGTGTGATACATCTGACAGAATAAAATTTTGGAAATCTGATATACTAAGATAAAGTTGTGGCTGATTTATCTTGATATGAAACTTAGGCTTCACTGAATACATACAACATTTTCAAAGGATATAATTTTCCTTTTCTAATCCTTCTGTATGCAACATGCATGTTTGAGTTTGCATGTGCCCACACAAATGTATATAGTAGGTAATACCATATATTCCCTACATCTTTCTCCACTTCCTTTTGTCAACGTTTTCTTATTTCTATATTTTACAACATGCATAAAGATGCACAAACAATCTCTATGTATCTCTGTCCATAATAATACACAAAAATCAAATCGGATCAACATAATCCCTTGTTTTAATCCTTACTTTGCATCTAATCATTATCGTTATCTGAGATTTGGTATATGATGATTTCTTTCTCTTTTCCTAATTATCTCTTTATAAATATTAATCTTGTCTTTACAAAAAAACTTAACATGTAGTGAATGATTTGTAGACTAAAAATGTCACTAAACCGTTCGTTAACATTAACAACTAGCGGTTCAGCGATATTTTGTAAATTGTCTCTAAGTTGGTCACAAACACATTTAAAGACTGATTAAAAAATTCAGTCATATGGAAATTTAAATAATCTACTCGCTAAATTAATTTCTATATAATAGAAAATTAGTAGTCCGCTAGTGAATGTGACTATCTTCATTTTGTACAAGTAAAAAAAAAAAAAAAGGTGAAACACATTGACAAAATTAGAATTATGAAAGAGATCATAAACACAAAAGGAATTCAATGAGCTTGAATAAATGTGTGAAGTCAAAATCTTTTAGAGGAAGAGGAATGACTCTATTTTTGTAAACCATAGCCCTTAGGTTGGAGATCTAGTTGAAAAAAGTTAATGTAATGTCTTGAAAGTGATTTCTAGCTAGGGCAGAAGTTCATTTGGTGGGGGTACAATTGCTCTCATGCTTGTATATTTATAGGAGTTTGAAGATGTTTCTAGAAGTAGAAAATATGTTTGTTTTCTTACTTTTATACATTACATTGCTATAGAAGTTTCTAAGATACAACTTAATCTAAACTAAGAAAACAATCTAAATATGTAACAATTTTTTTATGAAAAAATATGTAGCAATTTTAACAATCTGATTGATTTTATTTTTTTGTTGCAAGACAATGTTTATTATTAATCAGATCCTTATACAAGACGTCCATAAACTGATAAGACATAACAACCAAAAAGCGTCGTATACAAATGAAACACTCAAATAAAACTTATACATTCTTGATATCAAAACACCGATAAAAATATCACCCAACCGAGAGCTTTTCTTGATTGATAGGTAGTTTAAGTGTCTACATTTCCAAGTCACAAACTAATTAGCTCTAAGTGTGATTAGTTCTAAGTGGATGCAGAAGTGGAGACTTAGAACTAAAATAATAATTAAGTAGTACCTTTTAGGTCAGCATTTCCATCAACCCAACCATAGTGTCCAAGAAAATCATTAGAAGAGAAGAGGAATAACAAAAAAGGTAAAGAAAGAAAAGTGGAAAAGAAAAAGAAATTAAGGAAAGAGGCAGATCCCTAAATAACGTAAAGTAACAAAATCATAATATTTTTCTTTTTAATCTTAACACCTTTGTATTATATTCTGTCGTCTAATTAAGCAACAAATGACATGCTTTTGTTGGGGTTTGTGGGGTCCATTGTAATTTGCTAGGGTTCACATGTCTGGCCAACAAATTGGAGGCTATTCTTATTCCACCACACATACAACTCATAAGATATATGATTATGACCCACATAGTTCAATAAAAGAATTTACTAATAAGAATTATTACAATATTATATATAATCATCATATGGTGTAATAGAATAATTTATTAATATGCACTATTGAACAAATCATATGCACTGACGATATAGCTCATACAACCATTCATAATATATCAAAATTTATAAATTTGTATAAATATTTTATAAAAGACTACTATTTTTTTTTTTAAGAGGCTAAAATGGAATATATTACTCAAAAAAAGGCGTCGTCTTCCTTAGGACAAGATGTACTAAGAAATAAACACCAAAATCAAAACAATATTTACAAAAGAAACCTGTACAAAGAAAAAGACAGAGGAACATAAATAAACTCTAGCCTATGCCCAAAATGGTGAATGGACTAGGCCACCAGCCATGGTAATTAAAGGGAAGTGAGACAAATTTCGCATTCAGCCATGAATAAGCAAGAGACTTAATCTTTTCAACCACTTGAAAAATCGAGCATACTTTATCATTGAATTGCCTGTTACTTATTTTAACGATGATATCTTATTGAAAATTGGACACCATCTTTGCATACAAATTCAACTCTCTATAGACTTTTGCATGCACCAACGTTAACATTTTTAGAGAGAGTTTGCTACCTATTTAACTTCCATAATATAATATTTGAGGGATTAGTTTCAGCAGTTGCGCATGGAGGATATAATGTTTACACCTAAAAATACTCTACATTTTTTTTAAGGAAACTCTATATATGTCCGCTAAAAACACACACACAATATATATATATATATATATATATATATATATATATAGAGAGAGAATAAAATATGTGTGTGTCTAACATTTAGAGTGTGTTTATTTGGAGGGAAATAAAATAGAGAAAATTGGGAGGAATCATTTTAAAATTTAGTTGTTTTATTTAGAGGAAAAGGGTGTGGAAGAGAGTGAATCAAAATCACTCCTAAACAAATTTTAAATCAGTCCAAAACAGGGAAGTTGGAGGGAGAGCTAGGAGTTGTTTTTATATTGGGACTTATTTGCCCTTTAATGTACTTTAATGTATTAAATATTACAATGGTGTAAAATGTGATTTTACACTTTTGCACTATTAAAATCTCTCATCTCTTCTTGTTGAATCAAACAGTAACTATTTAAAATTACTCTCTTACTCTTCTCTCTATGAAATCAAACAGATCCTTAAAGTTCAATAAGTTTTTTTGAGGGATAAAGTTCAATAAGCATCCACTAATAGTTTAATTATTCAAATATAGTTAAATATTTGACTATAATTCCTGTACCCATCTATGCATAGTAAAAGAAAAATTATATTTGTTCTCGTGAGCTTAGTTCAGTTGATAGTGACAGTGCATAACATATTTAAGGTCTAAGGTTTAAACCTCGACCAAAAAAAATGGAAAGACCGAAATTTCAATTTTTAAGATGTTGACTTTTAAGAAAATATTTCTATGCCTCAATTTAAATTCTTAACATTTCACATACTAATAGCTGAGCAATACAAAGGGGTGCAGTGGTAAAAAAATTGGGGACTAGTCATGAATTGTGTTGCCTTAACATGAGTATCACATTTATAAAAAAAAATCTTGCTAACGAATGTTTGTTTAAACAACTTTAAAATGAAATATTGTCTTGAAAGTATAAGTTAAATGTTTGTCAATGTCGAAGTTGTTATCATATTGAGACCTAAATAATATAAAGACACTTGTTAACATTTATCCGTATAAAAAGATATAAATTTATGAGTTGTCCTCAATTTTATTTGTAAAAACTTAAAATTGTTAACATTTTGTAGAATATTAGCGTAAGTTTCCACAAAACCTACCATTTATCAAAAAAGATGCTAGTGATAGTGAACTCACCCGATTGTATTTGTGTCTGCTTTTTAACGACGCAGTTCATAAGAAGAAAACATGGACATATCTAATTATTGTTAACCAAAACAAACTTTGTAATTTTAGTCGAAATAATATCAATGAGAAAGAGACTTAAAGATATTAGGGTTAAAATTGAAATACACACGCTATTATAAGATTAGGAATGACTCTATTAGTTTATCTTCGGATAAAAGATAGGTTGAAACTAGCAACATCAAGTTCATTATCATAAGAACAACCATTATGCACCACAATAACAACAACTTGACCCAATCAAAGCCTCTATCAACTTGACCCATTATCGCGAGAGGGATGAAGGAGAGGACGACATGACGGAGGTGGCGGTCAGAGGAGAGGAAGGTGGGATAAATTGGGTTCGTTTGCAATCTCAGATCTAATGTTTGTGATTGTTGGAGAATGTAATTTTTTGATTTGGAGAGTAAGTGTGTGTGATAACAATTGGTGTAAAAAAGGCCATGGCTGCATGCAATTTGCGAGGGGCACACCCCTGTTTTAGCTAAAAGCGTTCCATTTCAATTTCCCAGGGAATTCCCTGGCTTTACTCTTGGCAAATTTGCCAGGGGTTCTTGCTCCTGGCATTAGGCCCTGAGTAATAGCAGTATTTCTTGTAATGATACTCCTAAAGTTAGGTTGATCATATATCTATCCAAGGCCGAACTTGTGCAAATGCAACAAAGCCCTTAGGAGAGGGACTCAAATTTTCAAAACAAAAAGGAAATTTTTTTTCTACACACAAACAAAATCCATCACTAAATGTTGTTTGTCCGTAAGTATAAGTCTGAAAGACAATAATTTTGTTGTCAATTATGTATTGTCTGAAGATAAATATCTATTTATCTAAAGATAGAAGTTATGTTTGAACCGCGACTTATATTTTAAGGTTCATTCTTAATATTTAAAGCTAACCTCTAATTTAACTAAACTGACTCTCTGTCTACCATCCAAAAGTTTTTTTTAGATTCATTCATTTAATGATGTATGTGATTCATAATATAGACCACATACATCATTAAATGAATGAACCTAAGAAGTAAATTTTGTTTATATTTTGAAAAGGTAAATTCTCAATCAATTGATACATTGAAAAGTTCACTACCAAATTTGATTTACTTTTCCTCCTTAATAAGCTACTTTTATAGAATTTTACAGCTAGGCCTTTTTAGATTAGGCCCTTCAAAGGTACTATCAGCTGAGACAAATTGACCGAGAACTAGGAAACCACATGCATAGTGGAACCTACTCCCTCGTGGCTTAATTTCTTATAATTTTTATAAATATTTTTTCCTTTTTTTCTTGACCAGATAAATATTTTTTCCCTAAGGCACACGAAGTTATGTAATCTACTTTGATCAGTGTAATCAAAATAATCTTATATAAAAGTACCATAAAATAAATCCATCAAGTGGACAAGAATCAGAGACAACTAATTTATAATTAATTACTTATATGCCACTTTAGATTATATATGCTGATTGCTTAGATAAAGACTGATGATAAAAGTGACAACCTCATCATCATCGATCATAGCATACCTTAGTCTATTTTTTAATAGAAAGAAGGTTTGAGCAAACATCTACAAAAAACAATGCAAATATTCAATCAACAATATCATATGAGCAATAAATAAAGATGCACAAAAAATATTAAAAATTTCACTTGCACCCTACCTTTGTGGCGCGTGGCTACAAGCCTATACCAATACAGCTTATGTAACATTTTTAAATTAGAGACAATCACTTTCAAAGATAGTCTCCAAAGGACCAATAATAAATAGCTAATAATATATTATCAATAAGGTTGAGTTTAACAGAAGAGGTTTCATATCTAGAATACGATGTTAGATATTTAAAATACGATAAATTAAGATTCGAATGTTAATAATGAGATATATTCATATTTAATGTGTTTTTTAAAATTTAATGAATGAAATTTGGTTAAGAGAAAAAGAAACAACTAAAAATTATATGTGATCATATATTTTACTTGATGGCTAAAGAAAAGTATATCCCTTTATATATGAATAAATTCCTTCAAAAAAATAAATAAATGTTAGATTGGGTAGAATCACCCATCTCATTGAGAGTTTTGAAATTTGTCTATAAGTATAACCTTTATTTTTGAAACAAAAATTTATGTATAATCTATCAACAACAAAATCATAAATTTGAATCTAATAATTTGTATGAGTGGGAGGTCGAACCATATATGCTAATCTTATATAATAGTTGAACAAAAGGTCTTCGTTTTCGTAACATGTAATCTTTAATTAATTTGTCCTCAGCAAAAAGAATATAATATACAAACAGACACGTATACAAGTGGTATTTTTTTCTTCAAATAGTCTAATAGTTAGAATTCACTTTTTTTAAGGTGAATAAATGGGTGTCCGGGATTCGAATCTCAATCCCTGCATATAATAATGCATGTCTCTGCCAACCTGAGTTATGCTCACGGACTATACAAGAGTGCTTCAACCTGTTACAATGTGAAAACTAACGCATGTAATCTTTCATTTTCATTTTTTATTTATTTATAGGAGTTATTATAGTCTTTAACGCGTGATTATATCTAGAGAGAAATTATATATAGTCTCTCTCACATGACTCAAGAAAAATAATTGAAGCATTGAGAGAGATAAAGATCATATAGAATCTAGGCGTATATTTATAACTTAAGATTGAAATCTAAACACAATCTGATCCAGCTATGCAATTATTCCTAAGTTTTGTGCTAATAGCTTAAAAAAGAGCATAGGAGATCTCATTTCCAAGCAAGGTTTTAAGGGATTTGCAAAGGAAAAGCCACCATATACTTTTATATCTCTACCTTGATATATAGCACATAAGGAATTAGAACATGGATGGTAGTAATTATTTTGGAGATTCAAACATGGGAAATGAAAGAGTAAGTGGATCTTCATCAAGGAAAGGGAAGAAAAACAATCAAGATAAACCAAAGCAACCACAAAGAGGATTAGGTGTTGCTCAATTGGAAAAAATTAGATTACATGGTGAAATGGCTTATGGTTTTCATCCTCCTTTACACAACCCTCATCCATCTAATTTTATCAATGTAAGCTTCTTAAATTCTCTCTCCCTTTGCTCAAATCAAACTACTCTAGCAATTTTTCTCTTTTTTAATTATTTTTTTCCTTGTATTTTGCTTATGAAAAAAAAATTACTTGGATTTGATGAATTATTTAATTTCATCTAGTTTTAATTAATTTGTTTCTGATGATCATGTAGGAAGATCCAAGAATACAAACACCATATTCATCAATACCATCATCATCTTTTTCATACTCATCTTCATCTACATCATACACAGCTTCACATGGCTTTCAACCAAACATTATGGTAAGTGTAATTTTTTTTGCTTTTCTTGGATCCCAATTTTTATTTATGCTTTTAATGGTACTATATATTTCCTTTTGATTCTTTTGTGATGAGTAGTTTTGCACATATTTTCATAATTGTCATATATGTCATGTTTAATTACTAGTACTATAACTATGACTACAAAAACAATATATTCAAGTGGGTTGTAATGTCCCCATAGCAATCAAGGTAACTATTTTTCTAACCCTTGATTTTTCTTTTCTTTGTTGTAATGACATGACATGATACTTATCATCTTATTATTCAAATGTTTACAAACATATAACATATCCAATAACCCTAGAAATGTTATTTTTGGATCTGAACTAACTCTCCTTTGGTCTATGGTTGGTTGAATTTGAACGTACAATTGTGTATTAATACTAACCCTAGGTGAGATGAAATTGCCTGTCAGCTGGCTGAAAAATATCATCAAAATTTTCAAAAGGTTTTTTATTTTTTTTGCATATATTAGCATCATATTCATCATTACAGTTAGTTTTCTTATACAGAAAAACTAACATTAAATGAATTAGAAAGTTGCTTTAATCTGTATATATACAAAAACAAAGTTTATATGTCAATTTACAAGAAGTGTTTTCTAAATTCAATTAGACAATTCCAATCAGATAAAATTGAAAAATACCACATTAACCATGACCAAGATTGTATAATTGTCATAACATCTTATTGAATTAATTCTCATATCTAAGATGTAAAAACATTTCATTCATAATTTTCTTTTTTTGATTCTTTGATTCTTTGTATTTATCATTGTGAATTCAATTATGATACTGCTCATTGTAATCTCTTCTTAATATCATTCACTCAGATATTAAAAAATGTAGTTTTTCTGTGCAGATGGGCCTACCTCAATATGATAGAACAAACATTAGATTTGGAGATTCTCAGCCAGTATTTGATTCATCAAGGTACTTAAATTTTCCATCCACATTAGTTCCATTATTATTGATAATCAAAGCAAAATGTGTTAATTTTACTTGCAATATTGATCACTTTTGTTTTCTTCTAATCTTGTTCTATATATAATGATTTGTCATGATGTATTTCTTGCTTATATGTTTGATTCTTTATCTCAAATCAGATTATGGGAGCATGCCAATGCCACTTCTCAATCCACCACAACCAAACCATTACTTAACCTATATGTAAGGATTCATTTTCAGCATATATATCTCATATATACAACACACAAAAAAAAAAACCAGATTTCATTCTTACACACTCTCAATGTAAAGATTTTTACACTCTCAATCAATGTAATCATCAGATCATTAAAAACGTCTGACTTTAATCATAATCAGTTTTAGGTTACACATATAACTAATTGTGATTTGTTAACGGTGTAAATTTTTCTACGCCGATAATCTATCAAAATGTAAATCATAGAAAATATACCTAGCTTCTAATGATCTACCAATAAATTCAAAAAAACTAAAAGCCTTTAATAAATTTTCTTCTAAAAATAGGACTCACAATACATAGATACCAAGAAGCATAGAAGTGGTTCAACAAGCAGTCAGAACTCAGAATCAAGTGATCACAATCAAGAACCAGATTTGGAGCTAAGATTATCTCTTTGATCTTCCATTATAGAAAGAGTGGTGATTCTAGTAATTGTAATGGTTTTATATACAATTATTTAAGAATTGCAAAAAAGCACAGTGAACAAGTCAGTGTGTTTATTTTTAATTGAAGTTTCATTGTGTATTGAAAAATATATAGATTGGTTGCATGAAAAACAATGCAAAAATTTACGTTAGTTAGTGTGCAGAATCATGACCAAATCATGAATTTATCTTCTTTAAAGTGCTAAAGAGGTAAGGGTTCATTTCAGAATTGTGAATGCTTCATCTTCTTTGACTACTTCAGCCAATATTAAATTGGATGCATGTTATTATAAAGGTCATAAAATTATTTAGGGTCCACCATTTTTTTTCTGCATATGCTAAAATAAATCGAATTAAAGATGAAAGTTTAGAGAGAAAAAAAATGTAGATTCCATCTATCATTCCACCATCAAAATTTAGTAGTAACAATTAAGATTAGATAGAGATCGTTTATTTCTTTATATTTTTTTTTGAGAGCTTCGTCATATTTTATTTAGGGGAACTTCTTTATATTTTTATTTAGTTGAAATTTTAATTTTAATATGTCAATTTTATAATCGATTTTCAACTGGTGAGTTTGACTAAATATACAAATTGTCAGGGTCTTTAAAAAAAAATAACGAGGGTGTGTATTGAAAAACAAATCCAAGTTTCAGGTTAATTAAAAAGATGTATGACTGTTTCAGTGAGCATTTTTCAGTTGGTATAGACGTTGTGATATCTAGGAGTCGAGCTTTAAACTCTATATTTTCTAATTATTTATTTTAAGTGGTGAATTCTAGCTACCAAGCTATTTTTAAAAAAGGTTATACTAACAAAGTGCTCTTAGGGCACTTGTTAAGGATTCAAAAGAGGAAATGATTCATAAATTTTGTTTAGAAAAAAAAAGAAATTCCTTTTTTATGTTTTAATGTATTGAATACATAATTTTAAAAAAATATATTTTCTTTTTTAACTCCTAAACAAGTGTTCTAAGAGCACTTGTTAGTGTTTCCTTTTTAAAAATTCCTTAAAAAAAGCAATTTTAAAATATATGAGGCCAATTATTTCAATTTTTTTAATAAAGAATGAAACCTATTATTTGAACCGACTGTGTTGTAGGGATTAATTATTTAGGCCCAATATAATTAAAGGTGGTCAATTTGCTTTGTGTCGCCTAAATGGAGATCTTAGATTGAGATGAATTGCAACAAATTGCAACATTCACAAATTATTTGGAGATGATAAAAATACTTGTTTTCATTTTTTTTAAGTGTTTAATTTTTCCAATTTTCAAGCATCTTGCGTAGAACGTATTTGGGGTTGGCCTAATGGTTGGTTTGAGATCTTGGAGTTTGCTCCTCTCAAGGTCTCAGGTTCGATTCCATCTAGTGCCAATTTCGGTGGCCAAGTTCATACAGAGCTTTGCTCTGACTTTAAATGGGGTCCCTGCAAGTGGGCGGTGAGATTGCTTTAAATGGGGTCCCTGCAAGTGGGCGGTGAGATTGATCCCCTCAGATTAGCCGGTCCTTGGATCGGATACCGAATTTTCAAAAAAAAAAAAAGAAGCATCTCACGCAGCTTCCACTTTTTCAATTTCACTTCAGCTCAAATTAAACGAAATTTGGAATTTTTAGATTATTCAATTCAAATCTAATTCGTTTTCCTTCCATCTCCTTCATCTGTCAATTAACTTCTTTATTTTTTTTGCAAAATCATCCACTTCAGATTCTATATTATAGAGCGCATTTTCCCACTTCAAAATAATTGTGGATGCATGGGAAGCTATAGTGGTGTATGATTTAGAGAAAGCGTATGTTGATTCTTGTCGTTTATTCAAAATTGTGTGCACAAACTTTCCAAAAAATTTAGAATATGTGGAAACTACTATTTTGGGGCATGTGAAGGAGAAAGTTGCAAGGTATTGGACAAACCGCGTCATGCATATCTAGAGATACAAAGACAAACAAAGTTGAATCTACTCACAATCGATTGAAAAAGTTTATGCGTAATATTATGGGTGACATATGTAAAATTTGGGCTTCAAATAGCAACATGATAAAGTTTAAGCATACTTAGATACAAGTATTGTTTCAAAATAGCATGATTTTATTGGAACAATGATTCAAAGGAAAGGTATTGTTGTCACATTTGGTTGGAATCATATATCTAGAAAAACATTGCATTTTATTGAGGACGAGGCGGATCGAGTAACAAGTTGTGGTATGGATAAATTCAAATGTGTTTGTTTAGTTAAGGTAGTATACAAATTGTAGTGTGCATGTAAAATTGCTAAAGATGAAACACAATACACTCATTTTTTTCGATGAAATTACGGTCTTTGGAAGAGGTTACGGTTCGACGATAGTAGTGTTGTTAAGGAAGGCCAACCTGTTATATCTCTTTTTTCATAATGAGGTTTGCTTCATGTCCGATATTTTATGTTTTCTAACTTGTTTATATGTAATTCTTTAATTATGAATTATGTTCTCTTATTAGGGAATTTCCGATTATATAACTTGAATGAGGATAAAACACGTTCACATTATATAACCCAAGTTAGAGTGATTTCCCACCCTTTTGTTGTTTGCCGCGGTCTTTCTTCTGTGTGGTGCTCGGGGAGGTTTAGATTTTAAATACCGAACTATGTTCAACTGATTTTGGATTATAGAATATAAAATGTCCACGTAATATAACAATGTGTTGTGTCATATTTTTCCATGATCCGAATTAACACATAATAATATTATGCAAGTACGATTCAACTTTGTTAATAATAATATGAAGGTACATATGAATGTGTTGTTTCGGCAGCTTATTTCACCGAAAACAACCTCAATATATCCACCTCCAAAAAAAAGGTTAACACGAAAAGTGCACTAAATAAGAAGAATCATTTTAAATGGCCAACTAAGCAATCACCTTCTTTCTTTGATCATATCGGCAAAAAACATTTAGATACATCAGTTTCATAGTCGAAGTCATCATGCCCAAGTAAAAAGAGTATGTGTGCTAGTATTATATCTCCAAACTCTCCTTTAGTTCAACTTGGCTTCAACATAAGAAGCAAATCTTGTCATTAATGCATCAACTTATTGAAAATGTGATGGATGTCTAAGATAATGGTCATTGTGGATTTTGTGTTGTTTCAAGTATGTTTGTTTAGTATGTTGATACTCATCATTATTCATCTTGATCTTACACAAGAGTTAAACAATGACTCTGGGTGTTATATCTGAATGTTTAGGATAGAGAATCAATTAAACAAGGTCAAACATGCTTTGACTCGTGTTGGAATCGGTTCTCCACTTGGGAAAAGATGCATGATTATTCCATATGCGACTTTTTTATTTAATAAAAGTATATGGTAGTTTTATTGTCTGGAACATGGTACTTGAAACCATTTTTTTTCTTTTACGCGGAGCACCATTAGAAAGTAATAGATTCATGTGCCTTGCATCTGTGAAGGAAAATCGCTTTACAATGGTCAAGTTGCTTGTGGAATCCCAGTTTCTAAATTGTATTTAGTGTTATTTTTTGTGTGTAAGAATCATAGTTATTACAAATATATCTGAAGGACGAATGTCTAATTCCTCCTACATCACAAATATGAGATCGCTGCCGTCAAGATAATGTAGCAGCATGAGAGCGTAAATATTTCCATATAGGATGGTAAACAATGAACTCAGTCGCAATGCAGGTAATGTGATATTGAAGAAGATGGTGTGATGATAGTTGAAAACCTTGAGAAGGATGAAGATGATAAAAAGGTTGCGGATGTATTAATAGTTGAAAATGATAGTCTTGAAAGTGTTGAATGAGATCACTTATACCTCACCCAAGATTAGTTCAAATTTACATTAGGGAACTAAACATAGACAAACACATACATACATGCACGCGAGCGCGCGCGTGCGCGCGCGCACACACACACATATATATATATATATGAGCTGCTAACTTACTCCCACCTAAAAAAATGGAGTAAGTTAGCAAGTCTACTCCCACTTGTTTTTGACCAAAAAACCCTTCTATAGTATTTTCACCTAATAAATGTTAATTTTGTAAATTCGATGTTAGACTTTGTAACTTTTTCTTGTACTGTTAGCGCTTGTATATTCTATGAAATGTTCATCATGTTTAGTCCACCTTATGAACTCTCTCATTCGTCATGTTTGATTCGTGTGTACAGCCATAACAACAAGAACAACTGCATCGTCTCCATAATAACTAACAAAATTAGACTAATCAACATCATATTAATTTTTATTTCTTACAATTTTTACAAAAAAATTAAAACAATTGAGGAACGAAAATAATCAACATAGATTGATTACCAATCATTGATTAGTTTGTCTCATACATCTTCTCTTGATGTGTTTAAAATGTCAATGGATTATGTTTGAGGAGAATCCATGGCTCTCTATCGATGCATGAGTATGGTTATGGTCTATGAGAATAACAACTGAGACACTTAAGATGGGGAAAGAGATAACCGCACTCGAACGCGTATTATCACTTGATAATCGTGTGTTAAATAAAAGTAAATTACTTCAGTACCCTTTAATTTTAACTAGTTTGAAATGAAAATGTTGGGTAATTGGTCAAAAACAAGTGGGAGTAGGCTTGCTAAATTACTCATAGGCGCTAACTTACTCCTTCATGTTTTTAGGTGGGAGTAAGTTATCAGTCATATATCTGTATATATATAAGTTGCATTTTTGTTTGTTGGAGTTTAGGCGTTTTTGAATTCTATAAATCAAAAAATCTTAAACTCGCATCAGATTATGTAATCTAAACGAGGGTCAAATTGAAAAAATAGAAGGTGTCTGACAGGCTTGTAGAGTAGAAAAATAAATTTTCTTTTGGATCATATTGTTGACATGTTGTCATTACATATTTTTTTTAGACTTATTTTGATGTTTATATTGAGTCTGTAGCAATTTTAGACAACCTGGAGTTGGAAAAGCAGAAGATATCAAGATGTTGGAATTAATTGCATCGTATCACGATTTCGTAGTCATGGCACGATTTTCTACCCAGTATTGGAGAATCTCCCTACCTATAATATCGTGTCACGATGACATAATTGTGACACGATTGTGAGGAGCATCTGGAAGGATCATTATTGTATTTGAAGGCAACTGTGATACGATTTTGGGCGGTGGTGCCTTGCCTGTTTAAGCTGAAACTTGTTTCTGAAAAAGGGTTCTGAATTTTGGAGATATGGAGCACGATTTTAGGATCACAAGACTGAAGAGGTGATTATGTGTGTGTTTTATGCTTCAATTGATTATGTTATTTGTAATTTTCATTATGGGTAGTGATAAACTTTTAGCAAGTGTACTAAAAATGCATCGAAGTAATAAAATAAGTTCGTATCCACGAGGACTGTGTTAATCTCAATTTGGCAATAAAGTAAATATTTAGGATGTATATATTATTTTGTAAAATATAGGTAGTAGATTTGATTTGATTGCATAAAATTAAATAACATAAAATAAAGATTTCGTTAGAAAATATAGATAGTAAATAAAATGGTTTGATGATTGGATTAAAACAGATGATCAAGCCTTTCGAATCCTCTATTGCTCACTGTGAGTAATTTGGCTCTCTTCACTCTCAAAGAAATTAACCTAGCTTTACGACGGATTAACTAAGTGGTTTTGATCAATCTCTTAACTCAAAACCCTTTCCTAAGTTATAACCTTTTAATCTCTTAAACCGATTGAATAACTGCGGAAGCATGGTGAGAACGTTAATTCATAAGTCATAACTCTCAATTTCCTATCTCTAGGTTCCTATGTTGAATTAAACATAATTACTATTTCAGTATTAAAAGCTAGGGTTAGTAGTCATTCAATTCCTAAGATCAATTTATATGGTTGAAAGAAGCTAGGGTTAGTAGTTGTGTTCGTGATTTTCGGGTGTCAAAATCATTGATTAGATTCGAACCTTGAATCATTGAACTCTCAACTTTTATTCGCGGGAAGGGAAAAAGTGAGTGAAAACCCTTAAGACCTTGGATTCAGAGCTTGATTTCGATTGGGGAAGGTGTTAAGCACCCGAACCGACTATGGTATCCCATAGGAACCTTCTACCTATTCTCTAATCTTGCGCTAAATTAATTTTATTTATATTAAAAAAGTTAAGAGTTAAAGTGAAAGAAGGGAGAAAGAAGAAGCATGTTTTCGGTTATTTTTATTGATTTGGAAGGGTCGAAACCCTTTGCCTACTTACCCAAATAAATCGGGATCAAAATCAAGTAGTTCGGCTAAAGAACTTATTTGATGAGTTGAATTGATTTTAACATTTTTGAAAGAAAGGTTTTAAGAAGAGATGAGAGGCCTCAAGGCATGAGAAGAAAATACGATGAAGTTGGTCAATTTTAATTATACGAAATCCATGTCTAATGTGGATATTAAATTAATTAACATTTGATTAAGGAAAATAAAAAGAAAATCACTCGGATTACATACCAAGGTTTACTTAAAATAAAATTGAATTTGACTTGATTGACTATTTTTTTGAAGAAAATATTTTTTAACTAACGACGAAATCGCGTAACGACGGAAAAATAAATAAGCGTAAAGCGATAAATAAAGTGGTGTGTCGGTGCGCGTGTCAGTGCGTGTGCCGGTTACATATTACATACCCTAAATACATTCTATGGTCTTAAAAGAGAAAAAAACGCGAAAATAAAATTACATCAATTCCCTAATTATACACACTAAGCCAAAAATAAAAACAATAAAATAAAATAAATGACAAGAAATTTAAATATGCATGCAATATTTCTAATGAGGATTATTTCTATAAACTAAAAATGCAATTTTAAACAAATTATAACAACATGACAATAAAATGCAATGCAAACATAGGAAATAAATATAAATGCAAGATAACAAAATAAAAAAATGCATGAGATGTTAAATAATAATAAACAATCATAAAAGCATATAATGAGAAAACACTACACAATTAAAAAAATGACAAAGTAGAAATAAATTAAAAAAGAGAAGAAGAAAAAGAAATTTAAGAGGAAATGGGAGATTTAATAGAGGAAATAGTAGTAAAATATAGAAAAAAACAAAAATAACAATAAAAAAAAGCTGGATGAATCTGGACCATCTGATGAATCGAAGGATCCAGATTCAATCACAGTATTACTTCATCACAATCACCAGATCAAAATCAGGAAGCAAATAAGATACAGGGAACACCACAGGCAAATGAAAAAAAACAACACAGGATTAAAATACTAACTAAATTCTAGCCGTCAGATCTTGGAATGGTCCAAATCTGACGGCTTCAAACATGAAGGAACACCATAATATCCCAGGCTTGCATACGCGGGATCAAGGCAGAAAAAAGAAGTATAAAAGCAAAAAAGCTCTCAAAAACACATAAAAAAACTTCTCCCTTAGTTCTAGAGAGAGAAGCTCTGGCTTCTCTCTAGAACCAGACGGTGGCCGGCAGCCGCCCCACCTTGTCTTCTCCGATGGGTCTTTCCGCTCCGGCGCGGTGGTGGCCGGCCCAACAGGGCGGCGCCACCGCGTCGGAAAACTCAAGTTGGTCCGATTCAAATTTTTTTAAAAGTTTTAGACATCCATTTTTTCTTACTTCTTGAATCCAAGTTTAGTTTTTTCAAAAAAGGTCCCAATCGGAGTAGATCTGAGTTTGAAGTTTCAAAAAAAAACAAGAAAAAAAAAGAACAAATGAGCAAACCATTACCTCTTCTCTTCCTCTTTTCTGTTCGGTTGTGTTGTTTGTTCTTGCCTTGCTCACGGTTCTGTTCTCTTCTTCTTCTTTCCTTTGCTTTCGGATTAAGCCTTCCTTCTCCTTGCTTGCGTTTTTGTTGGTGCGGATTTGGTGATGTGTTTTTGGCTTATGGTTGGGTTCAGATTTGGTTCATGTGTTATGGATTTGGTACTGTTGCTATGTTATTGGTTCGGATTTGGTGATTGTTTGTTGGTATGGTTCGGATTTGGTGATGTTAGGGTTTGGTTATGAATTCGGATTTGTGTGTTTGTGGATTTGGTTGGTGATTCTGTTGTTGCTATTCGTGTTTGGCCGAATCTGATTTGTGTGGGTTGGGTTTGGATTTTTCTTCTTCTTTCTCACCGATTCTCTGTGATCGGTGCTTGAGTTTGTCACCGAATGGTGATGAACTCGCACTTGAATTGCAGAGAAAAATGGTTCAATGATGATGGTTCTGCAATGAATCACTGAGAATCATTTTTAAAAAATAAAAAAAAATTTGTTCTTGGTGAAAAAATGGCTTTTGATCTACTTTTTTGCAATTTTCTTTTTCTGAATCTGTTTGTTGTCTTGGAAAGTGTGACTGGCTGACTAACTCTGATACACTCTCTTAATTACCTGACGCACGGAAAGGACCAGAATACCCCTGGTGGAAACTTGGGGAAAAAGTTGGACATGACCAATAACAAAGTGACATGTGTACAAGGACTTAAAAATAAATAAATAAATAAATAAAAAGACTGATAAATAAATAACAACACATTAAATAAATGGAAAAATAAATGACTAAATAAATAATTAATAATTAAAAACGAAAATTTAAATAATAAAAATAAAAAATGTCCCGTCGGAACCAAAAAAATGAGGTATTTTAAAATACCTCTCTGCCGAAATTTCGTCTGATACGACTGAGATTACGCGGTTTTTTACGCTAATTAAAACGATAAATCAACGACATGAATAAAATGAACTTAACGAACGCAAACAAAATGCTACGCTAAAAAAACGCACTAAAAATTACGAAATTAAAACGCGAGCGACATAAACGACGAACGAAAAATAAACGCGACTGCAAAATACGAACAAACGCAGATATCACGGGAGTTCGCGCGCGAACGGACGACTGGAAAACAAACAACGTACGAATAAAAATAAAATTAATCGGTCAAAAATTAGGGTACGACAGATGCCCCTATTTAAGTTTCTCCGTCACGAGGGTTAAAAAAGACGAAGATTTTTGAAATGACGTGTCGGAGAGACTTAAATATCAAGTACACCAATTTTTGACCAATCTCAGAAATCGAGAAAGCTCTATGGATGTGATGATATGAGTTGTCTGTTATGCAAGTACGAATGCAATGACGACGAAAATACTAACTCGAGAAACAGATAAATATTACTGGGGAGCAAAAGATGTCTATTACCATTTACAGGGGTAAAGACGAACATACGAAAAGAAATACTGGTCATTACCTTTACTGGGGTAACAACGAACATACGAAGGGTAAAACTGTCCATTACCTTTACTGGGGTAATGACGGACATACGAAAAGAAATACTGGTCATTACCTTTACTGGGGTAACAACGAACATACGAAGGGTAAAACTGTCCATTACCTTTACTGGGGTAATGACGGACATACGAAAAGAAATACTGGTCATTACCTTTACTGGGGTAACAACGAACATACGAAGGGTAAAACTGTCTATTACCTTTACTGGGGTAATGACGGACATACGAAAAGAAATACTGGTCATTACCTTTACTGGGGTAACAACGAACATACGAAGGGTAAAACTGTCTATTACCTTTACTGGGGTAATGACGAACATACGAAAGGGTAAAACTGTCAATTACCTTTACTGGGGTAATGACGGGCATACGAAAGGGTAAAACTGTCAATTACCTTTACTGAGGTAATGACGAACATACAAAAGGGTAAAACTGTCAATTACCTTTACTGAGGTAATGACGAACATACGAAATGAAATACTGGTGATGCGTTACTATTACTGATGTAACTTAGCCAAACAAAAACGGGGTACAAGCGAATACTATTCGTACGATTGTAGCTTCAAAGAGATACTGGGGAAAATTGAAAAGGTGGGACCTGCCACTTGAACGAAACTTAACTGATAAACAGACCGAAATGAACATATTGATGATGACAAACTTTACTGGATACACATGGAGTAGGACATATAGGTAAAATGCATATGAATGATATCAGTATGCATGATATGTATGCATGAATGAATGAAACATGTATGAACATATATTGGTGAAACTGACGAGACAAGATTGGGCAGGTCGTAAGGATAGTGACCCGGTATTACAGTGCCAACACTTAGCATTCTTCACTGGGGATAATATCACTGGAGATGAATCAAACCGCAAACGGAGTGCCATCCGTTAACCAAACTGAAACCGGGTAAGGACCACATAACACAAAACCTGGCTGAGGTCGCCATTTCTGAACTGAACCAAAGTACCTTCTCAAAATCGTGCTTCACATAGTCATTGCTTTTTCTTGTATTCTTTTTCTCTTTTTGAAATCCCTAACT
Source organism: Medicago arabica (assembly GCA_946800305.1). Taxonomy (NCBI): domain Eukaryota; kingdom Viridiplantae; phylum Streptophyta; class Magnoliopsida; order Fabales; family Fabaceae; genus Medicago; species Medicago arabica. The sequence continues at coordinate 2,508,504 of OX326966.1, read as the reverse complement.
TTTGCCTGGATCGCCCTTTCGGGTTTTCAATCCACCGGGAATATATTCTTTTTTGTATGTCCCTAATTTTTGCCTGGATCGCCCTTTCGGGTTTTCGATCCACCGGGACGCTCATTTTTGGCTTAAGCCGCCCTTTCGGGTTTTCGACTTAGCGAGCTTTTTTTTTTTTTTTGCTACTTTGCTTCTCTTCTTTTTTTTGCAAGACTATGATCCACTCTGTTGAATTCACCTGCGTTTGAATGGATGTTGACATATGTTTCCATGATACATGAACCTACAGATAATATGCTTGTCATTTTTTGTTTTTTTCAAAAGAAAACATAAAAGTAAAAGAATTTTTCAAAGTTTTTACGTCAAGTATTGACATTAAAAATGGAAGAAGAAAATTGCATATAGAATAAACAAGAATTCCAAAAGAGGGCACCGGCTCAAATTAATGTAATAGGGTGGTAACCGGCCAAAGGCATGGCTCCACGGATTACAAAAGTTGGAAAATGGTAATTACATGGGAAGGTACATTGAACACAATAACCACTACATTCCTTAACAACTTTGAACCACTGCTTAGATGCTTCAGTGTCGGAGGACTTCTGACAGCTAAGGTGCCCCAACTGGGTGATGCTTGATCTGATGCAGTTACTTTGTCATAATCCTTAACTTTTGCATAGGCCGCCCTTTCGGGTTTTCGACCTATCGGGATAAACTCTTTTTTTTCAATTCTTTTTTTTTCTTTTTTTTGTGTCTCTAATTTTTGCCTAAGCCGCCCTTTCGGGTTTTCGACTTACCGAGACGCTCTTTTTTGGTTTAGGCCGCCCTTTCGGGTTTTCGACCTACCGAGCTGTTCTTTTCATATATCTTTAGACAAAGTATTTCTTGACTGCATCAGAATTCACGGGACGAGGTAAATCTTCTCCATCCATATTTGTAAGGATTAAAGCACCACCAGAGAACGCTCTCTTGACCACATAAGGACCTTCATAATTGGGAGACCACTTGCCCCTGGGGTCCGGTTGGAAAGATTTGATACACTTGATCACAAGGTCTCCTTCTTTGAATTCACGGGGATGAACCTTTTTGTCAAACGCCTGTTTCATCCTTGACTGATATAGTTGTCCGTGACACAAAGCGGTCATGCGTTTCTCTTCAATCAAATTCAATTGATCATACCTACTCTGGCACCACTCAGCTTCAGTTAATTCAGCCTCCATCAAGACTCTCAAAGATGGGATTTCCACCTCCACAGGGAGCACTGCTTCCATACCATATACCAAAGAGAAAGGGGTTGCCCCTGTTGAAGTACGCACTGAAGTACGATATCCATGTAAAGCATAGGGTAACATCTCATGCCAATCTTTGTAGGTAACCACCATCTTTTGCACAATCTTCTTGATATTCTTATTTGCAGCCTCAACCGCACCATTCATCTGAGGCCTGTATGGTGAAGAGTTGTGATGTTCAATCTTGAAATCATCGCATAATTCTTTCATCATGTTATTGTTCAAATTTGTACCATTATCCGTGATGATCTTGTTAGGAATACCATAACGGCAAATGATGTTATTCTTGATGAACCGAACCACTACTTGCTTGGTCACATTGGCGAAAGATGCCGCTTCAACCAACTTGGTGAAGTAATCAATAGCCACTAGTATGAAACGATGTCCATTAGAAGCTTTTGGCTCAATCCGACCAATCATATCAATGCCCCACATGGAGAAAGGCCACGGAGAAGAGATAACATTGAGCATAGATGGTGGTACATGGCTCTTATCTGCATATATCTGACATTTGTGACACTTCTTGGCATAATTATAACAATCATTTTGCATCGTTATCCAGTAATAACCTGCCCTCAATGCTTTCTTGGCCATTGCATGTCCACTGGAATGAGTACCAAAGGGACCTTCATGTATCTCATGCATCAGTAAATCTGCTTCACGTTCATCCACACACCTGAGCAACATTGCATCAAAGTTTCTTTTGTACAATACATCTTCATTCAGGAAGAAATTACCAGACAGTCTTCTCAAAGTCCTCTTATCTTTGTGAGATGCCCCAGGCGGATACTCTTGAGTTTGAAGGAAAACCTTGATATCATGAAACCATGGCTTACCATCAGCAAGTACTTCAACTGCAAACACATAAGCGGGCCTTTCAAGGAACTGGACACTGATTAATGGCACATCATTGTGACGATTTACTTTGATCATCGAAGACAAGGTGGCCAAAGCATCTGCCATCTGATTCTCATCACGGGGAATGTGACGCAACTCCACTTTGTTAAAGAAAGTTAACAACCGTCTTGCATAATCTCTGTAAGGAATCAAACCAGCATGGTGAGTTTCCCACTTCCCTTTGATCTGATTAATCACCAAGGCTGAATCTCCACATATGTCAATATTCTTAATCCTCATATTGATTGCTTCTTCAATGCCCATGATGCAAGCTTCATATTCTGCCATATTGTTTGTACAATCAAATCGTAGCCTTGCAGTAAAAGGGATGTGAGTACCCTCAGGTGTGACGAGGACTGCCCCAACTCCATTGCCATAAGCATTAACGGCCCCATCCAATATCAAGCCCCATTCAGACTCAGGATCTGGACCTTCACCAAACAACGGTTCATCACAATCTTTCATCTTCAAATACATGACCTCTTCATCAGGGAAATCAAACTTAACAGGTTGATAATCTTCAACCGGTTGATGCCCTTTGATTGCTTTCTGAGTATGGTATTCAATATCAAACTCGGCCAATAACATCTGCCAACGAGCAATTCTTCCTGATATCGAAGACTTCTCCAGGAGGTACTTGATTGGATCCATTTTGGATATCAACCAAGTGGTATAATTGATCATATAGTGCCGGAGACGTTTGGTAGCCCAGGCTAAAGTACAACAAGTCTTCGCAAGTGCCGAGTATTGGGATTCACAATCTGTGAACTTCTTGCTTAAGTAATAGATTGCATGCTCTTTTCTACCAGTTTCATCCTGCTGTCCGAGTACACAACCCATGGAATCTTCTAACACAGTCAAGTACATGATCAACGGTCTTCCTTCAACTGGAGGGACGAGAATTGGCGGTTCTAACAAATACTCCTTGATACTGTCGAAGGCTTTCTGACAATCTTCCGTCCAAACAATCCTTTGATCTTTGCGGAGTAACTTGAATATCGGCCCACAAGTAGCAGTCATATTAGAGATAAACCCTTGAATCATATTAACAGCCGGTCCATGAGATGGCAAAGGGTTATTCGGAGTATTGGAATTGGTGTCCTCGAAGGACAACTCTTTGCTTTGAATCAATCTCTGAACTTCTTCTTTGAGCGGGTAGCAATGCTCAACATCGTGCCCAGGTGCCCCTTGGTGAAAGGCACACGTAAGATCAGCACGGTGCCATGGAGGTAGTGGGTTCTGCAGGCGAGGAGGCTGCCTAGTCTGCACAAGATTCCTTGCTAATAAAGAGGGTAGCAAGTCTGCATACAACATGGGTATGGGGGGAAACTCTTTTCTGGGTAGGCGATTTGGCTGTTGTGGGGCTCGATTACGAGGTTGTTGTTGTTGAGGTGGTGGTGGGTAATATGGTTGTTGGTAGAAAGGTTGCGGATACGGTTGTTGATATAGTGGTGGATAGAATGGTGGAGGCCTCTGGGGCGTTTGAGGGTGGTAATGTTGATTTTGTGGAGCTGGAAAAGGTGGTGGAATATTGGCAATAAAGGGGTAGTTTGGATATATTGGCTGGGATCCACCCTGGGCTACCATACTGACTTCCTGAGCACTCTTCTTTGGATAACTGCTTCCAAATTTCTTGGGTCCATTAGACGACCCACCTGACGAAGCACTTGACACACTACCTTCTTTGGCCAAAATTCCTTTGCGGACCAAATCTTCAATGCGAACCCCCGCATCAACCATCTCAGTAAACTTCTGCGATGCGCAACCAATCATTTTCTCCGAGTAGTAGGGACTCAAAGTTTCAAAGAAAAGATCAGCCATTTCCCTTTCCTCCAGAGCAGGGCGGATTTGGGCCGATTTTTGGATAAAGCGGAGATCATACTCCTTGAAAGACTCTTTATCCTTTTGAGTCATAGCTTGCAGTTCCCTTCGGGTGGGCCCCAGATGTATGTTATACATGTACTGCTGTATGAAAGCCCTGGCCAGTTCTTCGAAGGTGGTGATGCCCTTCAGATTCATATACCATATTTGTGCAGGACCAGTCAAACTGTCTTGGAAACAATGAATGAGCAAAGGTTCATTGTCTTTGTAGGCTGTCATCTTCCTTACATACATAACCAGGTGACTCTGTGGACAAGTGTTCCCTTCATATTTGACGAAATCCGGAGTCTTGAACTTGGGAGGCAGTACCACATTTGGGACCAAACAAAGATCGTGCACATTCTGACCATAGATGTCTTTACCACGAAGAGCCCTCAGTTCTTTCTGCACTACGTCGTATTTCTCTTCCAGACTCACCATTCTGTCATCTCCTACCACACTACCCGAATGATAAATTGGTCCTTCCTCCTGCTGAGCAGTATGTACAATGGGTGCCGTATGATTCATGACAGCTTGAGGGAATAGTTGTCCATGATGAAAAAGTGGCGTTGCCTGTTGTCCATAAGGAGTTGGCATTTCTGGGCCAGCAAAGCGTACACCTTCATTAGCTGTAAGAGGCATGCTCCAAGGATACTCTTTGGACATGTAGTTCTGAGGGTGATAAGCAAAACCAGGAGGACGAAGACCTTCATTATACATATTTGATGCATCTCCAAAAGAAAAACCAGCCGGGGTGGGCTGTGCAGTGCCAGTAGCCGTGGCAGTAAGGATTGGTTGTGTAGGACCAGTCTGGGCAGACGAAACAACCACAGGAGAATTATGTGCAGCAGACGTAACAACAGGAATTGGCTGAGCATCAAGAACTGGTTGAACCGGGATAACATCAAGAATCGGCTGGGTAGCTGCCGCTTGCGCCTGATTGGCCATTATAGCCTCCATCATAACTGTCAACTTGTCCATCCCCTCTCTGAGTGTAATAACCTGCTCTTTGAGGTCTCTGTTCTCTTGTTCCATCAAAACCATCTTCTTTTTAACAATTGCCCGAGTGTTGTGGATGCGAGAAGGCTTGTACTGAATACGCCGGGCCACTTTCCTTGACTGAGGCAGAAATGAGAGAATTATGAGACTCGGTTTTGACAGTTTATGGATGCAGTATGATGCATGATATGCTAAATGCAAAAATAACGCAATTTTTTTTGATTCATCGAAGAACTTATAGAAACAATTTTTTGTAAACATAACAACCCTAAACATTCATTACAAAAAATAAAAAGCAAAAACAAGATAATTCCCTTTTAAACAAACTGAGCCAAGGGATAGACTTCAAAGTACATAATAGAGGACTAAGAAAATACAATAAAAGGAAACAATAGATGAAGATCTCAAGTTCTTGAAGCAGACTACTCCTCCAAATCTGAATGCGGACCAGCGAAGAAATCCATGCGTTTCTTCTTACTCCTGGGAACCTGTTCAAGTATAGCATCCTTTACCCTGATACGCTCTTTCAGCTCAGCAATCTCTTGATCTTTCTTATGATTTTTCCAATTCTCTTCTTCTAGCAAATTCATGAGGGTGTCATTCTCACGCTTAGCTACTTGATACTTTCCTTCCCACTCAGCCTTTTCACGCTCTAACTTAGCCAAACGTAACTGATACTCTTCCGCAGTCTGAGGAGGTAAAGGCAAAATTGGTGCTGGTACAGTTGAAGATAGGAACCTCGGTAAGACGTAAGGCATTCCCAAGTCTGCAGCCCTGTCAATGACCCATTGGGTATAGGATTCGTGCACAAAGCCTTCTCTTCTTCCTAATTGACCTTTACTAAGTCTATGGATGCCACGCCAAGCTTTCACAAACAAACCTCTCTGGTTCAGGTGATCTTTGTTATTGAGATAGAATTCATTCTCTAGATAAATATTATCTGGCTTAGTTCTCAACGGATATCCAAACTGACGTCTGGCTAGAATGGGGTTGTAGTTAATTCCCCCGTGTATACCGAGAAGGGGTACACTGGAGTATTCACCACAACTGACAATGATAGCTTCCACATCATTAGTTGCACGGTACCAGACTATATCGGATGGAGTTAGAGACATGATTCTTCGGGACCACGGATGACCCTCTTGATTGGCTTGAAATGAGTGGGTTTGAAGTAGATGGGAGGTAAACCATTTGTAGAGTAAAGGCGCACAACAAAAGACAGTTCCACGTCTGGCGAGGGTTCGGTCATGGATAGAATGGTATGTATTGGCTAACAAAGTAGGGACAGGGTTTTTGGTGAGAAAAATTTGGATAGCATGGATATCGACAAAGTTGTCGAGGTTTGGGAAAAGCACAATGCCGTATATGAGCACAGCTAAAATGGAATGGAATGCCTCATTACTGGATGCGCCGGCAAAGGTGGAAGCTTGTTGGTAAAGAAAATCAGTAGACAGGCCTAGGAGACCTCCTTTGGTAGTGAGGTGGGCTTTTATGACAGAGGCTCCAAGGTGGAGAGCTGCGGCAATAGTTGCGAACTTAGGAGCGGGTTCAAGGCCACTGAATGGTATTTCATCAAGCACTGGCAGACCAACTAAGTAGGAATACTCTTCAAGGGTGGGAACCAATTGGTAATCAGGGAAAGTAAAGCAGTGGTAGAGTGGATCGTAGAACTGGATCAAAGTTTCCAAGATTCCTTTTTCAACATCTGTTTTGAGGATACCCAACAATCTCCCATGACGCTCGTGAAAAGCTTCCTGACTAGTTACCTTCTTTGCCAAATCTCTTAGCTTTAAAACATCCGGCTTGTGGAAAACATACTTCCTGGTGCACCTCCTTACTTTGTCCATATCTAAAGATGTTTACAAGAAAAGTTTAAATAAGTCCTTCGATATTTCATCGGATGCAAAAATATATTTATGGATGAATGCATGTATGCATGATTATGCTAGAGAACATAGAAAACATGGTGGGGTTAAGTCCACAAAGTTGGAGCTGAGGGTAAAACACGTCAATAGGTAGGGACTATGGTTTCAAATGTACCTGTATCACGGGTTCTACCAAGTTCCCAAATTACAACCCCCTTTCGAATATATTGAGGCCTAAGAATACTCCTAGTCCCATAACATTCATAAGGAAGTTTAGTTTGAGTGTAGTATCGCGTAACGACTAAACCAAGACTGACTCATGATTTTAGCCACCGCACTACATCCTAAAAGGCTGAGATGGGTTAAATGTAACTCTAGGTTCTCAACTTCGACGGTCACTTGAAAATAGCATGCCAAACATGAATACTCATGTTAACAAATTATACTTCCAAGATTCCTTAGTTGAGTGGGGTTATCACATGTACCACAACCAAAAATCACTCTTGGTAAGGCACTATGATTTATACCACCATCCTATCCTAATTTCCTCTCAAGTCCGGGTAGGGGGACTTATCTCGCCACTCACGTAAAAAAGGTAAACAATTAGGCACGTATTTACAAAAGTATAAGCAAATAAAGCGCAAAAAGTAAAGAAAGATAAAATAGGCTTAACCCTCAAAAGGTTCCCAGTGAAGTCGCCATTTCTGTGCTCGTGATTTTCGGGTGTCAAAATCATTGATTAGATTCGAACCTTGAATCATTGAACTCTCAACTTTTATTCGCGGGAAGGGAAAAAGTGAGTGAAAACCCTTAAGACCTTGGATTCAGAGCTTGATTTCGATTGGGGAAGGTGTTAAGCACCCGAACCGACTATGGTATCTCATAGGAACCTTCTACCTATTCTCTAATCTTGCGCTAAATTAATTTTATTTATATTAAAAAAGTTAAGAGTTAAATTGAAAGAAGGGAGAAAGAAGAAGCATGTTTTCGGTTATTTTTATTGATTTGGAAGGGTCGAAACCCTTTGCCTACTTACCCAAATAAATCGGGATCAAAATCAAGTAGTTCGGCTAAAGAACTTATTTGATGAGTTGAATTGATTTTAACATTTTTGAAAGAAAGGTTTTAAGAAGAGATGAGAGGCCTCAAGGCATGAGAAGAAAATACGATGAAGTTGGTCAATTTTAATTATACGAAATCCATGTCTAATGTGGATATTAAATTAATTAACATTTGATTAAGGAAAATAAAAAGAAAATCACTCGGATTACATACCAAGGTTTACTTAAAATAAAATTGAATTTGACTTGATTGACTATTTTTTTGAAGAAAATATTTTTTAACTAACGACGAAATCGCGTAACGACGGAAAAATAAATAAGCGTAAAGCGATAAATAAAGTGGTGTGTCGGTGCGCGTGTCAGTGCGTGTGCCGGTTACATATTACATACCCTAAATACATTCTATGGTCTTAAAAGAGAAAAAAACGCGAAAATAAAATTACATCAATTCCCTAATTATACACACTAAGCCAAAAATAAAAACAATAAAATAAAATAAATGACAAGAAATTTAAATATGCATGCAATATTTCTAATGAGGATTATTTCTATAAACTAAAAATGCAATTTTAAACAAATTATAACAACATGACAATAAAATGCAATGCAAACATAGGAAATAAATATAAATGCAAGATAACAAAATAAAAAAATGCATGAGATGTTAAATAATAATAAACAATCATAAAAGCATATAATGAGAAAACACTACACAATTAAAAAAATGACAAAGTAGAAATAAATTAAAAAAGAGAAGAAGAAAAAGAAATTTAAGAGGAAATGGGAGATTTAATAGAGGAAATAGTAGTAAAATATAGAAAAAAACAAAAATAACAATAAAAAAAAGCTGGATGAATCTGGACCATCTGATGAATCGAAGGATCCAGATTCAATCACAGTATTACTTCATCACAATCACCAGATCAAAATCAGGAAGCAAATAAGATACAGGGAACACCACAGGCAAATGAAAAAAAACAACACAGGATTAAAATACTAACCAAATTCTAGCCGTCAGATCTTGGAATGGTCCAAATCTGACGGCTTCAAACATGAAGGAACACCATAATATCCCAGGCTTGCATACGCGGGATCAAGGCAGAAAAAAGAAGTATAAAAGCAAAAAAGCTCTCAAAAACACATAAAAAAACTTCTCCCTTAGTTCTAGAGAGAGAAGCTCTGGCTTCTCTCTAGAACCAGACGGTGGCCGGCAGCCGCCCCACCTTGTCTTCTCCGATGGGCCTTTCCGCTCCGGCGCGGTGGTGGCCGGCCCAACAGGGCGGCGCCACCGCGTCGGAAAACTCAAGTTGGTCCGATTCAATTTTTTTTAAAAGTTTTAGACATCCATTTTTTCTTACTTCTTGAATCCAAGCTTAGTTTTTTCAAAAAAGGTCCCAATCGGAGTAGATCTGAGTTTGAAGTTTCAAAAAAAACCAAGAAAAAAAAAGAACAAATGAGCAAACCATTACCTCTTCTCTTCCTCTTTTCTGTTCGGTTGTGTTGTTTGTTCTTGCCTTGCTCACGGTTCTGTTCTCTTCTTCTTCTTTCCTTTGCTTTCGGATTAAGCCTTCCTTCTCCTTGCTTGCGTTTTTGTTGGTGCGGATTTGGTGATGTGTTTTTGGCTTATGGTTGGGTTCAGATTTGGTTCATGTGTTATGGATTTGGTACTGTTGCTATGTTATTGGTTCGGATTTGGTGATTGTTTGTTGGTATGGTTCGGATTTGGTGATGTTAGGGTTTGGTTATGAATTCGGATTTGTGTGTTTGTGGATTTGGTTGGTGATTCTGTTGTTGCTATTCGTGTTTGGCCGAATCTGATTTGTGTGGGTTGGGTTTGGATTTTTCTTCTTCTTTCTCACCGATTCTCTGTGATCGGTGCTTGAGTTTGTCACCGAATGGTGATGAACTCGCACTTGAATTGCAGAGAAAAATGGTTCAATGATGATGGTTCTGCAATGAACCACTGAGAATCATTTTTAAAAAAAAATAAAAAATTTGTTCTTGGTGTTCTTGGTGAAAAAATGGCTTTTGATCTACTTTTTTGCAATTTTCTTTTTCTGAATCTGTTTGTTGTCTTGGAAAGTGTGACTGGCTGACTAACTCTGATACACTCTCTTAATTACCTGACGCACGGAAAGGACCAGAATACCCCTGGTGGAAACTTGGGGAAAAAGTTGGACATGACCAATAACAAAGTGACATGTGTACAAGGACTTAAAAATAAATAAATAAATAAATAAAAAGACTGATAAATAAATAACAACACATTAAATAAATGGAAAAATAAATGACTAAATAAATAATTAATAATTAAAAACGAAAATTTAAATAATAAAAGTAAAAAATGTCCCGTCGGAACCAAAAAAATGAGGTATTTTAAAATACCTCTCTGCCGAAATTTCGTCTGATACGACTGAGATTACGCGGCTTTTTACGCTAATTAAAACGATAAATCAACGACATGAATAAAATGAACTTTACGAACGCAAACAAAATGCTACGCTAAAAAAACGCACAAAACGCGAGTACAAATTACGAAATTAAAACGCGAGCGACATAAACGACGAACGAAAAATAAACGCGACTGCAAAATACGAACAAACGCAGATATCACGGGAGTTCGCACGCGAACGGACGACTGGAAAACAAACAACGTACGAATAAAAATAAAATAAATCGGTCAAAAATTAGGGTACGACAGTAGTCATACAAACAATCATAAGAAAAACATTAAACACAAATAATTCTGAATAAAGACTAGGTTTTCATTGATGTTAAAGAGAGTTCTTAACAAATTACACTATCATAGATCACAAAGATTCATCTCATGGCTTAATCAATCTAAGAGGTTAGCTACTCATAACTAAACAATCAAATACATAGAAAATAGTGAACATACATAAATCCGGACCAACTATGAGTTTGGCGGATCCACTGCGTGTTCTGCGGTTTCCTGGTGCCGTCTATGCTCTATTAGGTCTCCAAAATCGCTCCCTAAGCTTCTGATCGCATTTGGCTTTTATAGACAAAGAATTAGGGTTTCTGAAAATCCCACCATCGTGCCACGTTTCGAAACCATCGTGGCACGATTTGCTCATTAATCCTACGTGGCAGCAAATTTACTCACCCATCGTGGCACGTTACACATCCATCGTGCCACGATTTTTCCAGTATCTTCAGGTAAATTCCACGCTTCAAACGTGCCACGATTCAGGTCCATCGTGGCACGATCTAGTAGCTAATTTATTACATTCTTCTCCAATTTGTGCAAAACTTCTCTTTTATGAATCTTGATCTTGCTTAACCATGTATACAAACATTTGACTCTCAAAACATCACAAAAAGAACACAAATATGACTAAAAAACTAGTGTTGACGTACTGTCATCAGGTAGCTAAATCACTAGAGATTAGGCCTGGAGATGATTCTGATGTAGACTTGTTTGAACCATGTGGGTTGTGAAGTTCTATTGCATTTAAATATTAATCTAGTTTTATTCAATCCAATTGTTCTTAGTGTTTTTTATATACCTATCATATGTAAAATGAATTTGAAAGTATGAATGACTACTGACCATAGCTTTCAACTTAAACCTAATTGGATTGTTCAATTAAACATGGTTAGTCTAAAAATGGATAATCGTTTAATTGTGATAATAGATTAACGCTTTGAAAACCGTTGAGGGATATTAGACCACCTAAAGAATTATGGACTGTAATTAAAGAAGAGGACATTGATTCAAGGGATTGATCAAAGTTACTTTTGTTAATCATCGTAAAACTAAAGAAATATTCATGTAACTTAGGTGCAGTCTACCAAACAGTTGTAGTCAGAGGATTCGAAAGACATGATCTCATCTCTCATATTATTTTCAAAACACTTTACATGTTTTCTTACTTTTATGCAATCAAACCAACTGCATAGGGCAACCCTCCAATTTTACACATCCGAGATCATAACCTTATTGCTAATTTGGAATTAATACATTCATCGTAGATTTAAACTTTTATTTATTACTTTGATAATTTTAATACACTTGCTAATAATATATCACTTACACATATTGAGCCAACATGTAATATAGAGTTATAATTAAGTGAGATGTATAATGATGTTTGTTTAATATGCCTTCTACAATATATGGAGGTTTGAAGAGTAGAAAATTAAATTCTCTTTTGGATCTTACACATATTGGGCCAACATGTAATATAGAGTTATAATTCAAGGTTATTGCTCTTCTCCTGTTTGTTTTTACTTATTCCCGTCAACATAGTCCATCGTGAGTTAACTTATGTATGTGTATTTTCAACGTGAGTTAATTCATGTAGGTGTATTTTCAGCTTGAGTTAATTCACATTGGACGGAAATGAGTAAAAACAGATCGGAGAAGATCAATTCTCATAATCAAATGAGATGCATATATTGATGCCTTCTACAGTATATGTAAATAAAATTAAAGAACTAAGTATTCCTTAAATAAAAAATAATAATAAAGAACTAAGTATATCAACCATCTCCCTCAAACAAACAAAAAAGGGAGATCCAATGTTCTGCATGGTTTGTAGCTACAAATGCTGTTTGATGTCTATACATCACATGAATTGAAAGGTGCATATTCTTTTTGTCACAAAATTAAAATGCCTTCTATTCTTTATACTTGTCTATACTTGTCTACAAACATGGCGAAGATATCAATTTGCTATATTTAAGCAAATAGCTTATCCAACCGGTGGCTATGTTAAAGCTCATGCAAAGGTTTATTAGACACTAAAATTCTTATGTAGGAGAAGTAAGTTATATATGAGCAAAGAAAAAGACATTGAACCAAGTAATCCAACAACAAAAAAATCAAAATGACAACTTTTCACAAGGTTCTTTTGATTGCCACACTTTTGTCTCTCTCATGTTTGGTCTTTGATGTGGAGGCTAAACTCAAAAAAAATCGTCCCACATTTGAAATTCCAATCCCAGGACAAGATGTAGGAATACCTAAGCCTGATTTTGATACAAATTCTAAAGGACTTTGGGAGATTCTTTCTCAAAATTCAGGTGTATCTGCAATGCAAATCAATTTGATGCCAACAAACAAGATTGTTGTCTACGATACTACCATTTTTCGAGTCTCTAGACTCCTATTACCAAAGGGGGCACCTTGTGTTCCTTTCAGAGATTTAAATACCAAAGAAAATAAAATTGATTGTTTTGCTCATTCAATGGAATATGATCTTGCTACAAATCTAGTTAGGCCACTCAAGGTTAGTGTCATTACATAACTCAAATATATTTTTAATGATATAAACAAATGGAGAATGCTTAACCAGTGCCCCAAGGGGAGAATGCTTAACCAGTGCCCCAAGGGCATTGGTTAAACATCCAAAACAAACAAGTTTTCATGAAAAACTGTGTAATCATTACTTGATCAAAAGTAACATTTTATATTTTCAAGATAAATTTTCTATTTGTAGAATCATTAATCATTGCCCTCAGGACACTGGTCAAGACCCTTTTTTTGAAAGAACAATGTCTCGAATATGATTATCTCTTGTGGAAAAAATGTATGAAAAAACCACCAATAAATTTGCGGACAGAAATTTAAAAATTAAAAAGGTGATGATTATTGTTGATATTTTCTTCTTTACTATGATTTAAACTTGAGTTGTTCAACTATTTCAGCCTTAGTTTAAACCAATTTAACAACCCATAAATATCATGAGTTGATTAAACAAACATATGTTGAAAATTTTGGTGCAGGTAACAGCAGATCCATGGTGTTCAGGTGGAGGACTTGCACCTGATGGGACCCTCATAAGTACTGGTGGTTTCCTAGATGGAGCAAAAACCATCAGATACGTTGGTGGTCCTGCTTGCATAGGCAACAATTGTGATTGGAGGGAATATAACAATGCATTGCAAGAGGCAAGATGGTACGTGCGACCTTTAAAATGTTACACAGATCATATGTTTAAGGGATCCAAATTTTTTACCGAAAATAAATTTCTATAAAAAAATTCAAAAATATTATTGGTTGACAAAAAATATGGGCCCCGAAGTCTTTGACCTTGGCTTAGGGCTCATATAAGAAAGTTGTCACAAAAGTTTGATATTTAGGGTTCGAATATCGGCGCCTGTATATATTATGCATTGTTCCTGTTAACTGAGTTAAGTTCACCGGACTGAGAATAATCATTTTACTTGCGCTACTTTATATCAATTTGTATTCAAATTTCTAATACAAAAAATGATGCTTCAATGTTTTATTGTTTCCTTAGGTATGGAACTCAAGTAATCCTTGCAAATGGAGATTTCATTGTAGTAGGAGGACGTAGAGCATTTAGCTATGAGTACCTCCCAAGAATAGAAGGCCAAAGACCTCTAAAACCCTATTTCTTTCCATTTCTCTATGAAACTTCAGACCTTGAAGAAAACAATCTTTATCCTTTTGTTCATCTTTCAACTGATGGCAACCTTTTCATCTTCTCGAACAACCGCTCGCTCCTCCTTAACCCTGTCACAAACAAAGTTGTCCGCACTTTTCCGGCCCTCGCTGGTGGTTCCCGGAATTATCCGGCTTCCGGCATGTCTGCCCTCCTCCCTATAAATCTAGCTACTAATGCACCCATCAAAGCAGAGGTCATTGTTTGTGGTGGCAACACACATGATGCTTTCTTTTTGGCTGAACAAAAACGGAAAAAATTCGAGCCTGCTTCCATGGATTGTAACAGGTATTAATTTGAAAACTAACTTCCTAGCTAATATTTCATCTTATATATAGTCTTGAATTTTATATGATCAAAGATGTGTCCGGTGCATGTAAGTGTCTGACAACGACATGTGATTACTTAAAATTAGGTCATTTTCTTAAATTATTTATTGATATCAGTGTCGTGTCTAGTATCTATGTCTGTGTTTCTTAGATTATAACATCGTGTTTTTATAAATCAGGATGGTAATCACAGATCAAATCGCAAAATGGGAAACTGAAGACATGCCATCGAGAAGAATAATGGGAGATTGTCTAATCCTCCCAAATGGACAACTTTTGTTCATCAATGGTGCACAAAGGGGAACAGCAGGATGGTGGGATGCTGATACTCCAAACCTCACACCAGCATTGTATAATCCAGAGAAACCAAAGGGTCAAAGGTTTACACAATTGAATCCAACACTAATATCAAGAATGTATCATTCAACTTCAGCACTGCTTCCTAATGGAAAAATTTGGGTAGCTGGAAGTAACACTCATGATACATACAAGGATGTAGATAAATTCCCAACTGAGACTAGAGTTGAAGGATTTTCTCCACCTTATTTAGATCCAGCTCTTGACAAGTTTAGACCAATAATTGATGAGGTATTTTCATCAAAGAATTTGAAGTATGGTCACAAATTAGAGACAATATTTAAATTGCCACAAGAAGGTAATATTAATAATAATGTGGTTATGAATGACATTAAGATTACTATGTATTTTCCACCTTTTACTACTCATGGGTATAGTATGAGTCAAAGGCTTTTAGTTATCAAGAGTAGAGCTATGTTCAAAAATATCCAAGGGGTTTTTAGTATTGAATCATTGGCGCCGCCGTCTGGTGAAATTGCTCCTCCAGGTTACTATATACTCTTTGTTGTCCATCGTGGCGTGCCTAGCAAGGGAATGTGGGTCCACATTCAATAGGGATCCAAGGGGTTTTTCTCCTAGATCCAACGACTCTGCGTTGTGCTGCACTGATCCAAATATCTTAAGCATGTGGTGTTCAATCAATTCAGGCGCACCGACAATTAGTGTTTGATAGTATTTTGAGAAATTACTCAAGGTAGTTGATTTGAATTGTAGTTTTTGTTTTATTGGTTTGAGATTCTTCAATTTTGATGTACAAAATGTGGAGGGAAATAGTGATGTTACTATTAGTCATGTAAAAGTTAATTTGCTGCACAAAAGTTAGTGTGGTTTATACATGTAATTACATCTATCATGTATAAAGGATAATTTCTTTTTTGTACAATGTAAATGATGCAAAATATATTGCAAGAAACCAGAGAAGTTTTTTTTTTCTTCTTTTGCAAATCAACTTTCAACTTCTTAAATGTTCACTTGTTAGTTTAAAATTGATTCGATAGTGTTCAATGTTCAAATGCAAAATACAAAGGAGGTATGGGCTTGCGATAATTTAGCGAATTTAATCAAGTCCTCCTTTGAAAAACACTATTGGAGATTACTAAAGGATGAAAACTCTTTAATTAATGTGGAGAATTTTTAAAACCAAATATATTATCATAGAGGCTAATTCTTGGAAGCCAAGAAATGTTATCAACCCAGCTATGCTTGGAGGAGTATGCTAAGCGCCTGAAATGTGATCGAAAAAGGAGCTAAATGCGAGAAAGTTAGAATTTGGCTTGACAATTGGATTCCAAACCAATTAGATTTTACATTAAAACCCCATCCACAAGGATTAGAGCTCACAACCATGTTTTCTAAGCTGATTGATCTTGACACAAAGCAGTCGAAAAGAGAATGAATTACCTCTTGCTTTAATCCTGGAGAAGCTCGAGTCAAAGTAATTTTGCATTGTGAGAAAAATGGTCAATACTCGGTGAGCAGCATGAACGCGACCATCGTCTAATTACCAAGAAAATTTGTGGCGTGAAATTTGGAAGACCCCAATCCCAGAAGAGTAAAAAACTCCCCTGGCGGCTTGAAAAATAAAACATACACCCTACTATAGAGCTAACATGTCAACCTGCAGAGAGTAACAATCTCAATTGATATAGCTAATGTAGCTAACTGCCTAAATTCTACTTTAAGCATTTTTGAAAATAATTCCATTAACCATTAAAAAGTCATTAAAAACTTTTTAATGACTGAGTTATAGTGTGTCAAAGTCATTCATGTGAGTAATTTTAATGCAAATTTGCAGAATATGTTTCTGGTTCAACCCCTATTGTTTAATATGACTATTTTAAAAATGACACACTATTTGATTTTTTTTTTTTTAAGGAACACACTATTTTACTATTGAATTCAACGTAATTAATCCTTTTCTTAAGAAGTGTGTATTATCTTAGAAAAGCCACTATATACAAGATATGGGGAGTATTAAGCACATACGTGTTGGTTTGAAAAATTACAAAACAAAGTGTGCATTAAGATGGTGGAATATGATTGATGTGCAAATTTAACCTAAAATATGATTGATGTGTAAATTTAACTCAATATTCTAACAATCGACGTAGATCGAATTGATAAGACATTCAATATTTATGGTTCAATCAAACATGCAATATTCATGGTTCAATTAATTGAATCACGGTTGAATTGGATGACTAATAAAATAAGGGTCCTGCTATGTCTCGAGGGCACTGGTATGGAAACTGTTTTTGACTTTATTACAAATTAATTACACAATTTCAATGCATTAACTATTATATAATTTCCCTTTTCATATCCTTAATCAGTGTCCTGGGGGCACCGATTAGCATTTTCCATATAATATAAAATATTAAAGGTATAATTATACTTTCGGTCACTTAACTTAATTTCAAGTAATTGTTTGGTTTATTGTCTTTTTTGCATTTCAATTTTGTCCATTTAGTCTATTTGAATGTAGATTTTTAAGCTTCAAATCTAATATTCATATACGAACATAGATGAAAAACCATAGATTTGAAGATTGAAAGCACATAAGAAAATAAAAACATGAATTTTAAACTTGAAAATCCATATGCAAATGGCCCCCAAAAGTACAAAATTGAAATGAAAAAAAAATAAGATAAGGGACTAAACTGCTACCTTAAATTATTTTAATGAACTAATAATGTAATTTTGCCAATATTAAAAATACATTGTTTTTACAAAAGAATGTAAATTATTGAATCAGTTGACTAATTGCGGTTCATTCCGGCTCTATCTCGTAATGTGAAATTTAGAAAAAATCGTAATTGAACCAACTATTAGACTAATCAATCCTGATAATGATGTAGTGTTTTTTTACACCACAATGATGTAACCTTTACAATCGATATTTGGTATAAGTATTAAATATTAATCTCATTTTTCATATTAAGTATTTTCATTTTACTTCTTTAATGAGAAATCTAATAACCTTAAAAAAAAAAAGATTAAGTTAGTGTACTTGCAGTAAATACAATCTATAAAACTCGGATTTAAACTGTTTAGGTATGTCTTGAAAATGATATCAAAGTAGGTATTCATAGTCACCTTGGGCTTATGTTTTACACACTTAGGTCATAAGTAACTTAAATCCTAAGTCAATAAATGCACATGCTAGATGCTTTGGCCGAATATTTAATCCTAAGATATGGAAAAGACGGTTTCGTTGCTAAAGGGCAAGGTTGACTTAGATGCTTTGACTGAATATTTAATCTTAACATAATATTGACGGTCCACAACCCAAACACAAGTCTTCAGACAAATCAAAGTGGTTTTAATCATGGGAAGCTTTATCGGGCTTGGCTGTCCCTTAGAGATATATTTCTATGAAGGTTCAGTTAACATTTCAATTATCAACATATATTTGTAGCAACATGGTCATGTTAAGGGGAAAACAGATAGTGAGTGAGAATAAAAAAGTGTCCTTAATTATGGTAACAATATAGAGGGCACAACTAGCCCAATGTTTTTTCCTCAATCAGGTATGCACGTTGATGTATGAAAATCCTTATTTCTATTCTAGTAAAGTAATCACTCAATTAATCAACACTCAAATAAGGGTAGTCCAATATTCATTCATCTTTTGCACTAGTCCTACCCACGACATTCGACTAATTTCTCTCTCCGCGTTTCAGCAAATTCTCACCAACACAACACACAAACTTTCAAAAAACTTGCAAATTTTGATTAAACTCGTTTAACAAAAATAACAATCATACACAAAATATAGACATTAATTATATTTTTAATTCACCTTAATATATGTGAAATATATAATGCATGAGAGAGAGAGTACATAAAGGAAAACAAAATCGTCAAACACATGATGATTCGCATGATAATAAATTAACTCATATTCCGCAAGAGTGTGAGATCAACATTTGTTACCGGCATAAATATCTCATCTGCAAAAGTGTGGGATCAACTTATGTTACCCGCATAAATATCTCATTGGTGGGTGATTTAATATAAATACTTCTAGCACTATGTTATATTTGATTTGATGAGTTCAACTATTATACACTTTGTGCTAAGATTGGATTTTTTTACTGCATGCTTAAAAGAACTTGGTTATTATTTTTATTTTTTTTAGGGAAAAAAACTAGGTGATTTGTTGGTTCAAATAGTTGTCATATATCATATGCTACATTTATTTATACTTATATAGTTGACATAAATCTTAATGGCTCTCACTTTCAAATAACAATTTCAAATTATCAAATTCTATGAAAATGTCAATATACTTGACAACCAATTAATTAAATATTTATAAACATATAACGCGGTTATTTTCTTTAGAATTCTATCAAACTATTCCTATATAAAGACATTAAAAACCAAAAGAAAAAATGTCCAATTGCAAGTTTCCAACTCCATAGAACATCAAATTCACAAAGGCATATAATATTTATAATCAAGGGAGTTAACTATGGCAACTTTTGAAAAATTGTTTACTTTGTTCTTATTTGCTCTTATACACACCATTATCCTAGTTGATGCAAATTTCTCCAAAAGCATGTATATTACATGGGGTGCTCAACATGCATCACTTCAGGGTGAAGATCTTCAACTTGTGCTGGATAAAACTTCAGGTAGAATTAAATTTTGTACTTATAACTTGCATCAAATTTAATTAGATTATATAAAAAAAATATTAATTAGATTATGTGTTTGTCTTTGTAACACATTAAAAAATTTATAAAGAAAATAATTTATAGCTGTAACTTTGCAAGTCTGGTGCATCTTTCAATATTTGGCAATTGAATTGCAAATAATGAAAAAAATTGTGATTCGAACTTTTTTTATTAATCAAACTTAGGTTTTTTTTTTCATTGACGATACAGTCTAAAATATTACCCCTGAATCATAATATGGGATAGTGGGAGGTTTCGCCCTCACACCCCGGTTACAACCCAACAAACGATTGGGTGATCAAGCATGAGGAATGGTCACTCTAGCGACCTTGGCTACTTATCAGTAATTATGAATCATACCCGATGATAACAAATTTAATCAATTTGTTAATTATATATTTGAATATATGGTGGTGTTACATTTGAATTGCAGGATCTGCAGCTCAAACAAAGATACCATTCTTATTTGGAACCATTGAATCACGAATCAAATTGGTCCCTGGTAATTCTGCAGGAACAGTTACAGCCTACTATGTAAGTTCAACTAGAAGATCCAATAAATAACATAAATTTAAATTTGCATTAGAACAATTGACTTAATTTGATTCTATTAGTAAAAAGGTGAAAAGGAGATTTTACATAAGGTAAAAAATTTCCTAATGTTTCATTTCATAAAAAATTGTGCAGCTATCCTCCACAGGAAGCCAACATGATGAGATAGATTTTGAGTTCTTGGGAAATAGTTCAGGACAACCTTACATTGTTCATACAAATGTATACACACAAGGAAATGGAAGCAGGGAGCAACAATTTTATCTTTGGTTCGACCCAACTGCTGATTTTCATAACTATACTATCCATTGGAATCCCACTGAAATTGTGTAAGTTGATAAAATACTAAACTCTATTAAGCATTCATTAAGTTTAATTTTGATACACTATCATTCTTAAGAATTTTGGTACTATCAACTAATCTTAAATTTTTATATCATTAGAAGTATTGACTTTTTAATCTTAATTTATACCTTTGTTTATGTAAACAAGCTACATTTGGAAAAAAAAATTGTCTTTGAATATAAATTCACGAGGTGATAAGAGTTTGACTTTATAACCTTGATGGACAGATTTTAAACATCATATGACATTGTTGTAAAATGATTATTAATGACCCGCATTTCAAATTTTATATATGATTATTTTTTTGAAGTGTTTTGAAAGATGAAAATTCAGAGTTAAATATATTTTCATACACAAATTGACGCATTAACCAAATTTACACTTTAAAGCGACCAATTTAATGAACTTTTTTTTCAATTGATTGTGAAAGCAATCTCTAAATAGCTAAATGAGGTTGTGTCCGATTTAGTGTCTATTTAGTTTGGTGTTTGCAACCACAAACGCACGTTTGCGGGATTTCCAAAGGAAAACTGCTTTGATTTCTTAAAACTAGCATTTGAAGTTTTTGGGTTAATGTGATGAGTTGTCGTAGTTTTATGAAAAACGTGGTTTGCAAAACGCAGAAGCAAACAAGCACTTAGAGGTTGATTTGCAAAAAGTCATTAAAATACTACTCACTATGTTAAAATTACAAATTAAGCATGAGGGATATATAGTACTTAAAAATCACATAAAATTATTTGTGATCAGTTGACATTGTAAAATATTATTTTGATAGTGAATATGACTTTTCCTATTCATTTCTATAAGAAAGTATTGGTTACACCTTTCTAACTTTGTATATCATGGTTTACATTATTTGTTACCACAGGTGGTATATTGATAGCATACCAATTAGGGTATTCAGAAACTATGAAAATGAGGGCATTGCATACCCAAACAAGCAAGGAATGAAAGTTTACACAAGTTTATGGAATGCAGATGATTGGGCCACAAGAGGTGGACTTGTTAAGACAAATTGGACAAATGCACCATTTGTAGCCAAATTTAATCATTTTAGAGCAAGAGCTTGTAAATGGAATGGAGCAATTAGTATTAACCAATGTGCTTTAAATATAGCTGCAAATTGGTGGACTTCTCCTACATACAAACAATTGGGTTATGCTCAATTAGGTCAAATGAATTGGGTCAGAAATAATTATATGATCTATGATTATTGTCGTGATACCAAAAGATTTAATGGACAAATGCCACCTGAATGTTCCAAGGCACAATTCTAAACTTGAGAATGAATGGCAAGATTGCCTAAAAGGATGCTTTTGGCTTTTTATTGTTTTTTTCTTTGTTGGTGTTACAAAATTTGTGATTTGATTTTATTCTTGTTTGTCAAGAAATTAATAATAAGATATACTTGTCTTTCTTTCACCAAAAAAATAATAATATATACTTGTCTTTCTATTGCAATATTCAGTTATTTATTGCAAAATTTCTCATTTTTCTTATTTTTTTTAATCATTCTACTATGTTAATTATGTCATTTATATTTACAAATTAAATGTTAATAAAATTGGCTAAATGTTGTCACTAATTGATAGTCCTTAATTATTTCTTCCTCTTGCAATTAAACCTCGAGGTTGGTTAAGTTTTTTTTTCTTGTGTTAATCATCCGATTTGTAGGGGAAGTGGTCCTAGTAATATGGAGCTTGGTTGCAAGGTAAATAAAGATCGATCAAGAATCTCATGAATCGAACTCAGATTCTCATGAACAATTGGTCAAGCTCAATAACCATTTGATTTAGGCTGTGTTTGGTAACACAAAAAAGCTAGCTTATAGCTTGTTGGACTAGCTTATAAGCTCGTTGGATGAAAACGTGATGTGTTTGGTAACAAGCTTTTCTTACGAGCTTATAGCTTTTTTTGAAAAGCTATTTCAAGTAGCTTTTGAGTTTATAGCTGGTAGCTTTTTATATTCTCTTCCAATTTTAACCTTATTAATTTTATTTTATTATTTTTTAATTAGAAAAAACTACCCATGTTCATATGTAACTACCCACTTTTTTTATCTTAAAAAAAAAACTACCCACCTTTAGTGCAAAGCCACTTGCACGTTACTACTTACTACCATGTATTTTCTTTGTTCTTTTTCCTTTTTTTTTTAACTTGCTTTCAATTCATATAATATAATATAAAGTTTTAAATAAAATCGGCATCAAATAGTAAAACCATTTTAGTGAAATAAAAAAATATTAATTGAATTCATAACAAACATTTATCATTTTGGAGAGTAAAGTAATTTAAAATAAATTCAAATAATTAAAATTAAATAAATAAGTAAAAAAAAAGTGTATATAATTTATAAAAAAATAAAAAATAAAAAAAAGTCATTTTATGTCATTTTATATTTATCACTCACGTCAACAGCTAATTTTACCAAACACATTATTTTCAATGAGCGAACTTTTCAGCTATAAGCTATCAGCTATCACTCATCAGCTATAAGCTAACTTTTCAGTTATCAGCTAGCTTATAGCTTGATTTTATCAAACAAAACCTTAATTGTTTAGTTATAGATGGTTAACTTTTAGGCTTAGTGAAAATGAATAGTTTTGGACAAAAGGGAAGATTAAGTATTTCTTAGAGTTTGCTTTCATTGAAAGAACAAGAAGATAACCAATTAACAATTATGTCATGTATCACCATATTAGTAATGAGAATCGATGTATTATATAAGGTTAAACAATATTTGATGTTACCAACTTTATAAATATAATACATTTTTATTGGAGTCTTCAAAAAATATTCCAACTTTTCGTCATCCATTTATTTGATGTTGCCAACTTTAGTACCCCCACTGTGTCCACCTCACCAATAGAAACCACCTTCCCACCATCAGCTACACATTTTGATCAAAATATACATCATTCATATCACTCACCTTAAAACAGAGAAGAGATAAGGTGAAATAAAAAATGGAAAATATAAAAGAGAGAAGGTGGATAATAAGGACGAAGGGGTAAAGAAATCAAGGAAGAAACCATGAACACCCTCTAAATTTTTTAGTCTTATATATATGTAAAATTGACATTGTTAGATATTTACTTAATATTCTGCATTAAAATATGTACCCTTATAAGGATTCTATTTTTGTACCCTTAACACTACAAGACAAATCAAAGCAACCCCTAAAGAAAAAGACAAATCAATGGAAATATTCATAGGTCATTTAACTCTCATAACATTTATTGCATTCAAAGATATTTTAACTTTATTTTTTGGACAATAGTGTTTGTTTTAACTTGCTGACTTAAAAAAATATATATAAACCATGTATATTAGTTTAACTAATTTCAGATTAAATCGAAAAATAGTTTAATTGTAATTAATTAATTACATACTAGATTAGTTGATATTAGATTTTAATTATAGATGAATTAATGTGAGATTATTTAGTGTATGTTGTACAAGGCTAGTAAGTTAGTTTATACTAGTTTATAGAGCATAAACATATAGGACTAAGCATGTATTTAATTTCAATTTTAAGGGTCAAAAGTTTTTTTTTTTGAACAAGAATTTTAAGGGTCAAAAGTTATTCTAAAAATTATACAATTAATTTTATAATGTTTGGGCAAATTATACACTGTCAATTAGCAATTATAAACTTATTCTTTCTTTCTTTTTTTGGTACAAATTATAAACTTATTCTTTATTAACTAATTTATCAACTATATATCCTCTATTTATAATCTTTGAGTTAACTCAATTTATCAAGTGGGTGTACCAAAGCACGTGAGATCAAAATATCAATTAGTATCCTAATTATAATGGAAGCAGTAAGTATAACTATGTCAAATAAAGTCTTTCTTTTGAGGAACTAAGCCAAAGAAAGTTGAAAAACCCATAATAAAGCCACATTCTTTAATAAGTACACTATATATACCAAGTACTTCCCACTTCACTAGCACCAGCCTAAAGACTACAACCAACACTCAATAAATTCTACATGTAGATAGCAATAGGAACCACCAACACTCATTGCTCGACATTAAAAGAGACTAGCCTTTATTCACCCACACCAACATAATTCTTGGTTGATCACAAACATCAATAATATTTACCTAAGTTAGATATTAAAAAAATATTGATTTTTACACCATTTCTTCTTTGGATTCTTGTCTTCCAGAATCAAAAGTTTCTGGTTGCAAATATGTCTAGTCCCACCCAAAACCACTCAGAACCACCAGCCACGGTAGTCGGAGCTCTGCCGTTTCCTAAGCTTTTGTATTGTTGTGTTCTATATTTCAGCCGCCGTGGCTTCAACAATGTAACTTACTTTTACTTGTTTTACAAGCAAGTATGATTTTCTTGATTAAATAGAGGCATTTCTTGATCAACATAAGAACTTTTGGACATATATTTTCTTGGCATGTTACTTGGTTGATCTTGAGCATTTTGATTGACTGGTTACTTGTGTCATTATCATCTGTTCAGGTTGTCTAGTAACTTTACAAAAGCAAAGATCGATTACTATTAGATGCATACTTGCTTGGATTTATTGGGTGATTTGATGTGCATGTGTAGGCTCAGTAAAAAATTTCAAATATTTTAAATGTTCTAAATTACAATATGTATTATTTCATAATTTTATTAATGGTTGAAATTGAAATTAGATGGTACAATATATACCATTTAATCATTTTTTGGTTTATATTGATGTATTTATTAATGATTTAAATGGATCGTTTGTACTTTTTATATTTAATTAGTTAATATGAAAAAACTGGTACTCTAAGATACATTAAGCAACGACACCTTTCGAATTAAGTGTGTCTCGGTGTTTGGACGATCCGGTCCTATGATTCCATTGAATTATGTCTTTTTTTTAAAACGACACCTATGTGTTCGGTTTCATAGTTTGTTTTGCTCTTTTAAGTGAATTTCAAAATGTAGACTGTGCAATTATAGATCGGAAATTTCTTCAAAAACGTTTTATGGGATGAAACAAGTGTGAAAATAAACATGACTGTATAATACTGTTATTGCATAACCAAAATAAGCATTTAAACAAAAAACAACAACAACAAATCAAATAGAAATGTTCCTTAAAAAAATCAAATAGAAATGTATAAATAAGGCCTATTTCATCATAATATATATATATATATATATATATATATATATATATATATATATGGAATGAAGTATAGTATACAAAGTTATGGAGTTTCAAATATTCTAGTTGATTGATATCTTTTTTTTAGCACAAGTTGATTGATATCTCGAACATTTCTAAACTTGCGTGTTACATTATAAAAAATTGTAGGACAATTCTATATTTCAAAACCAATTTTAGCAAGATTTGTTTGATAGTAAGTTATATTGTGTATTGATTTAAGGCTTAATTATACTTTTGGTCATCGCATTTTGACCAGCTCACGAAAATGGTCATGTCTCTTTTAAATCGAATAAAATCGTCCCTAAACTATCATTTTTTTAACCCTTTTTTTTTTTGCAGTTTTAGTCCTACCTCCTATTTTCAACTCCATAAACGCAAAGAAATGACAGTTTTAGACATATCCCATATGTTCAACCATGAAATAAACAAGGAATAAAATATGTTGGTACAAAGAATCTATTTTATTCAGCACACTAACAAAAAAAAACTCTAATTTGAAACATATCTTAGAAAATAGATTTGTTTTTGTTAGTGTGTTGAGTAAAGTGGATTCCTTGTACCCACATGCTTTATTCCTTGTTTATTCCTTGTACCCACATGTTGAGTAAAATTGTCCTAAAACTGTTATTTCTTTGCGTTTCTGGAGTTGAAAATAGGAGGTATGACTAAAACTGCAAAAAAAATGATAGTTTAAGGACGGTTTTGTTCGATTTAAAAGAGAAAGAGAACCATTTTCATGAGCTGGTCAAAATACGAGGAAAAGTGTCATTAAGCCTTATGAGTGGTACTTTTTCTACATATGCAATTGAAACGATGTTGGTTTTTTTTGAAGAAACTAAAATGAATTATATTACTGAAAGTCTGGAGATTTCAGCACAAGGAGTGCCAAAACCCTAGCTGTAAGAGCCAATTACAAGTGATAACAAAAATGGGGAGTCAAAACAAGCTCAAAACAAAGAAAGCTGCCTTGTTACAAAAATATTCTCAAGCAAGGTAAATGATTCAACCACCATGAATGGTAGGAGAAAAGAAAATTAGGACGATTTGCCTTCAGCCGCCAGTAAGATTGAAACGAGGTTGGTTAATTTAAACTTTTTATGAGAAAAAATATATATTAATGTTTTGTGCAGGTTTATGAACCTGTATTGTGCAAACATTGAAATGCTACTCTATTGAAATTAATCTTGTTTCTCTCCTTTTGTAGTAGAGAGAGACTCATACGTCTTTGGGGACTCTACAATATCTCCCTCATCAGCAACATTTGTGAGCGTTTGTGAAAATGGAGATGCTAATGAAGATAACAATGAAGATGCGAGGTTTCATGTTCGATTCACTTCAGTGTCAATTTAAGTAGGTTAATTTAACTTTTTACAAAACAATGAAGATGCGAATTGTGCACACATATATTATGTCAATTTAGTTATTAAAATTGATCTCTTAAATAACTTATCATATTCCTGCTTTTTGAGTTGTCTAATTTAGTTTCTTAAGAATTCGTTTGTTGAGGCTTTTAATAAATATAATCGCTTTTAGAAGTTTACATTTGTAAGGTAAAAATGTAAGGTAAAAAATTTAATCACTCTCGCCTAACACATTCAATGTGTCTTCATAATCAATTCCTTTAAGGTTGGACACTATCAAATGTTTCGTCCTCGTTGGGTCATCATCGTTCTTATTTTCGTCTTATATGTTCCAATTCGAGTAGGGATAACACTCATACCCAAACCTAATCAAAGTGGCTAAAACCCATCAACTTGGGTTTGGTTTGGACGGGTATCCACGAGTATGGGCTTTGTTGCTATGCGTAACTGAGCCAAAGAATATGAATATTTCAAATAATCCACACACTATTAGGACTCTTTTCAGACCTTAGATGCATACATTATACTGAATCATGACTAGGGGAACTGTTTTCAGTGGTAAAGGTTGTATTCCCATCGAGTGTACCTGTGCTCGTGATTTTCGGGTATCAAAATCATTGATTAGATTCTAACCTTGAATCATTGAACTCTCAACTTTTATTCGCGGGAAGGGAAAAAGTGAGTAAAAACCCTTATGAGACTTGGATTCGGAGGTTGGTTTCGATTGGGGAAGGTGTTAGGCACCCGAACCGACTATGGTATCCCATAGGAACCTTCTACCTATTCTCTAATCTTGCGCTAAATTGATTTTACTTATCAAAAGAGTTTAAAAATTAAAGTGAAAGAAAGGAGAAAGATGAAACATGTTTTTGGTTATTTTTATTGATTTGGAAGGGTCGAAACCCTTTGCCTACTTACCCAAATAAATCGGGATCAAAATCAAGTAGTTCGGCTAAAGAACTTATTTGATGAGTTGAATTGATTTTAACAT
The DNA here is from genome assembly GCA_946800305.1 of Medicago arabica. Classification (NCBI taxonomy): domain Eukaryota; kingdom Viridiplantae; phylum Streptophyta; class Magnoliopsida; order Fabales; family Fabaceae; genus Medicago; species Medicago arabica. Next base: position 2,480,321 of record OX326966.1, on the reverse strand, counting down.
TTTTGAAAGAGAGGTTTTAAGAAGAGATGAGAGGCCTCAAGGCATGAGAAGAAAATACGATGAAGTTGGTCAATTTTAATTATACGAAATCCATGTCTAATGTGGATATTAAATTAATTAACATTTGATTAAGGAAAATAAAAAGAAAATCACTTGGATTACATACCAAGGTTTACTTAAAAGAAAATTGAATTTAATTTTTTTGATTTTTGAAGAAAATATTTTTCTCTAAACTAACGATGAAATCGCGTAACGGCGGAATAAAAAAATAAAAGAGCGTAAAGCGATAAATAAAGTGGTGTGTCGGTGCGCGTGTTAGTGCGTTTGCCGATTACATATTACATACCCTAAATACATTCTATGGTCTCAAAAGAAAAAAAATGCGCGAAAATAAATTACATCAATTTCCTAATTACAAACTAAAAAACAAGAAATAAACTAAATGACAAGAAATTTAAATATGCATATGATATTTCTAATGAGAGATATTTCTATGAACTAAAATGCAATGTTAACCAAATTAAAACAATGAGACTATAAAATGCAATGCTAAACATAGGAAATAAATATAAATGCAAAATAAACAAAATTAAAAATGCATGAGATGTTAAATATTTAATAAACAATCATAAAAAATATATAATGAGAGAACACTAAACAATTAAAAAGAGGATAAATTAGAAATAACTTAAAGAAAAAGAGAAGAAGAAAAAAAAAATTAAGAGGAAATGGGAGATTTACTAGAAAAAATAGTAGTAAAAAAAACACACAAAAAAAACAATAATAAAAATAAACTGGATGAATCTGGACCAATTGATGAATCGAAGGATCCAGATTCAATCACAGTGTTACTTCATCATAATCATCAGATTAACATCAGGAGGTAAACAAAATCAAGGGAACACCGTAGGCAACAAAAAACACAAACACAGGATTAAAACACCAATCCAGCTCTAGCCGTCAGATCTTGGAATTGTCCAAATCTGACGGCTTCGATCACAAAGAGAACGCAGACGCATAGCAAACTTACATGCACATGATTACATGAAGAACACATGGTATAAATACAAAAATCCAACCAAAAAAACATAATAACACAAAAAAACAAAACTCTCTTAAAACTAGAGAGAGAAGCTCTGGCTTCTCTCTAGATTCAGATGGCCGGAGCAACCCTCCCCCACCATCTTCTCCGATCTGCCCTTCCCCTCCGGCGCGGTGGTGGCCGGCCCAACAGGGCGGCGCCACCGCACCGGAAAATCTAAACCGTCTTTTTTCAAAAACAAAAACACTTTTCCAACTCTTTTCTTAGTTCTAAACACGAATCCGGTATTAGATTTTTGAAAGGATGAGCCATATGGAGTAGATCTAGATTTGAAAACTCAAAAAAAAAAAAAAAAAAACCTTTACCTCTTCTTCTTCTTGCGTTTGGTTTCCTCTTCCACTTTTGTGTTACGGTTCGGTTTCCTCTTCCACTTTGGATATGTCTTGCCTTGCGTTTTTCCTCTTTGTATTTCGGCCTTGTTTGGTTCCTTTTGTTTGCGGCTTTACTTCTTTTCCACTTTTGCTCCGTTTATGTTTCGGTTGTGGTGTTGCTCCGTTCGGATTTGATGATTTGTTGATGTTGGTTGATGGTTTTCGGATTTGGTGATTATTTGTTGGTATGGTTTGGATTTGGTGATTATTTGTTGGTATGGTTCGGATTCGGTGATTATTTGTTGGTATGGTTCGGATTTGGTGATGTTGTTAGGGTTTGGTTATGAATCTGTTGTTGCTATTCGTGTTGGCCGAATCTGATTTGTGTGGGTTTGGATTTTTCTCCTCTTTTCTCATCGATTCTCTGTGATTGGTGCTTGAGTTCGTCACCAAATGGTGATGAATTCGTACTTGAATTGCAGAGAAAATGATTCAATGATGATGGTTCTGCAATGAATCACTGAGAATCATTTTGAAAAAAAATTTTGTTCTTGGTGTTCTTGGTGAAAAAAAGTTTTTGATCTGTTTGTTTTTTATTTTTGATTTCTGAATCTGTTTGTGTATTGGAAAGTGTGACTCCTTGATTGATTGATTCTGACACACTATGTACCTGATGCCTGGAATAGACCAAAATGCCCTTGCTCTTTCTTGGAGGAAAAGTTGAATTGGACCAATAACAAAGTGACATGTGTACAAGGACTTAAAAAATAAATAAAGACTGATAAATAAATAACAATAAATAAGTAAATGGAAAAAAAATAAATAACTAAATAAATGATTAAAAAAGAAAAACGAAAATTACATAAATAAAAATAAAAATGTCCCGTCGGAACCAAAAAATGAGGTATTTTAAAATACCTCTCTGCCGAAATTTCGTCTGATACGACTGAAATACGCGGCTTAATTATGCTAAATAAAACGATAAATCGACGACGTGAATAAAATGAACTTGACGAACGCAAACGATACACTACGCTTAAAAACGCACAAAATGCGAGTAAAAATTACGAAATTAATACGCGAGCGACATTAAAAAATAAACGACAAACGAAAAATAAATGCGACCACAAAATACGAACAAAAGCAGACATTACGGGAATTCGCGCGTGAACGGACGACTGGAAAACAAACAACGTACGAATAAAATAAAATAAAACGGTCAAAAATTAGGGTACGACAGATGCCCCTATTTAAGTTTCTCCGTCACGAGGGTTTAAAAAGACGAAGATTTTTGAAACGACAGGTCGGAGAGACTTAAATATCAAGTACACCAATTTTTGACCAACTCGTAAATCGAGAAAACTCTATGGATGTAATGATATGAGTTGTCTGTTATGCAAGTACGAATGCAATGACGACTAAAATACTAACTCGAGGATCAAATAAAGTGTTACTGTGGAGAAAAAATGTCTATTACCTTTACAGGGGTAAAGACGAACATACGAAAAGAAATACTGGTCATTACCTTTACTGGGGTAACAACGAACATACGAAAGGGTAAAACTGTCAATTACCTTTACTGGGGTAATGACGAACATACGAAATAGTAAAACTGTCAATTACCTTTACTGAGGTAATGACGAACATACGAAGGGTAAAACTGTCAATTACCTTTACTGGGGTAATGACGAACATACGAAAGGGTAAAACGGTCAATTACCTTTACTGGGGTAATGACGAACATACGAAGGGTAAAACTGTCAATTACCTTTACTGGGGTAATGACGAACATACGAAAGGGTAAAACGGTCAATTACCTTTACTGGGGTAATGACGAACATACGAAGGGTAAAACTGTCAATTACCTTTACTGGGGTAATGACGAACATACAGGGTACAAACGAATACTCTTCGTACGAAATGCTTCAACGAGATACTGGGGAAAATGAAAGGTGGGACCTGCCACTTGTAGAAACTTAATTGGTAAACATACCGAAATGAACACATTAGTGATGACAAATTTTACTGGATACACACAGAGTACGACACACAGGTAAAATGTGTATGAATGATATCAGTATGCATGATATGTATGCATGAATGAATGAAACATGTATGAACATATATTGGTGAAACTGACGAGACAAAATTTGGGCAGGTCGTAAGGATAGTGACCCGGTATTACAGTGCCAACACTTAGCATTCTTCACTGGGGATAAAATCACTGGAGATGAATCAAACCACAATCGGGGTACCACCCGCTAACCAAACCAAAACTGGGTAAGGAATACATAACACAAAAACCTGGCTGAGGTCGCCATTTCTGAACTGAACCAAAGTACCTTCTCAAAATCGTGCTTCACATAGTCATTGCTTTTTTTTTGTTTTCTTCTCTTTTTTTTTTTTTTGAAATCCCTAACTTTTGCCTGGATCGCCCTTTCGGGTTTTCAATCCACCGGAAATATATTCTTTTTTGTATGTCCCTAATTTTTGCCTGGATCGCCCTTTCGGGTTTTCGATCCACCGGGAATATATTCTTTTTTGTTTTTTTTTCAAAAGAAAACATAAAAAGTACAAGAAATTTTCAAAGTTTTTACTTCAAGTATTGACATTAAAAATGGAAGAAGAAAATTTTGCATAAAGAATAAACAAGAATTCCAAAATAGAGCACCGGCTCAAATTAATGTAATAGGGTGGTAACCGGCCAAAGGCATGGCTCCACGGATTACAAGAGTTGGAAAATGGTAATTACATGGGAAGGTACATTGAACACAATAACCACTACATTCCCTAACAACTTTGAACCACTTCTTAGATGCTTTAGTATCGGAGGACTTTTGACAGCTTAAGGTGCCCCAAATAGGTGATGCTCGATCTGATGCAGTTACTTTGTCATAGTCCTTAACTTTTGCATAGGCCGCCCTTTCGGGTTTTCGACCTATCAGGATAAACTCTTTTTTCAATTCTTTTTCTCTTTTTTTTTTGTCTCTAATTTTTGCCTAAGCCGCCCTTTCGAGTTTTCGACTTACCGAGACGCTCTTTTTTGGTTTAGGCCGCCCTTTCGGGTTTTCGACCTACCGAGCTGTTCTTTTCATATATCTTTAGACAAAGTATTTCTTGACTGCATCAGAATTCACAGGACGAGGTAAATCTTCTCCATCCATAGTTGTAAGGATTAGAGCACCACCAGAGAAAGCTCTCTTGACCACATAAGGACCTTCATAATTCAGAGACCACTTGCCCCTGGGATCTGGTTGAAAAGATTTGATACACTTAATCACAAGGTCTCCTTCTTTGAATTCACGGGGATGAACCTTTTTGTCAAACGCCTGTTTCATCCTTGACAGATAAAGTTGTCCGTGACACAAAGCGGTCATGCGTTTCTCTTCAATCAAATTCAATTGATCATACCTACTCTGGCACCACTCAGCTTCAGTTAATTCAGCTTCCATCAAGACTCTCAAAGATGGGATTTCCACCTCCACAGGGAGCACCGCTTCCATACCATATACCAGCGAGAAAGGGGTTGCCCCTGTTGAAGTACGCACCGAGGTACGATATCCATGTAAGGCATAGGGCAACATCTCATGCCAATCTTTGTAAGTAACCACCATCTTTTGCACAATCTTCTTGATATTCTTATTTGCAGCCTCAACCGCACCATTCATCTGAGGTATGTATGGAGAAGAGTTGTGATGTTCAATCTTGAAGTCATCGCACAATTCTTTCATCATGTTGTTGTTCAAATTTGTACCATTATCCGTGATGATCTTGTTAGGAATACCATAACGGCAGATGATGTTATTCTTGATGAACCGAACCACTACTTGCTTGGTAACATTGGCGAAAGATGCCGCTTCAACCCACTTGGTGAAGTAATCAATAGCCACTAGTATGAAGCGATGTCCATTAGAAGCTTTTGGTTCAATCCGACCAATCATATCAATGCCCCACATGGAGAAAGGCCACGGAGAAGAGATAACATTGAGCATAGATGGTGGTACATGGCTCTTATCTGCATAAATCTGACATTTGTGGCACTTCTTGGCATGATTATAACAATCAGCTTGCATCGTTATCCAGTAATAACCTGCCCTCAATGCTTTCTTAGCCATTGCATGCCCACTGGAATGAGTGCCAAAGGGACCTTCATGTATCTCATGCATCAATAAATCTGCTTCACGTTCATCCACACACCTGAGCAACATTGCATCAAAGTTTCTTTTGTACAATACATCTTCATTCAGGAAGAAATTACCAGACAGTCTTCTCAAAGTCCTCTTATCTTTGTGAGATGCCCCAGGCGGATACTCTTGAGTTTGAAGAAAAACCTTGATATCATGAAACCATGGCTTACCATCAACAAGTACTTCAACTGAAAACACATAAGCGGGCCTTTCAAGGAACTGGACACTGATTAACGACACATCATTGTGACGACTTACTTTGATCATTGAAGACAAGGTGGCCAAAGCATCTGCCATCTGATTCTCATCACGGGGAATATGACGCAACTCTACTTTGTTAAAGAAAGTTAACAACCGTCTTGCATAATCTCTGTAAGGAATCAAACCAGCATGGTGAGTTTCCCACTTCCATTTGATCTGATTAATCACCAAGGCTGAATCTCCACATATATCAATATTCTTAATCCTCATATTGATTGCTTCTTCAATGCCCATGATGCAAGCTTCATATTCTGCCATATTGTTTGTGCAGTCAAATCGTAGCCTTGCAGTAAAAGGGATGTGAGTACCCTCAGGTGTGACAAGGACTGCCCCAACTCCATTGCCCACAAGTAGCAGTCATATTAGAGATAAACCTAGAAATATAATTCAGTCTTCCGAGGAAACCTCTGACTTGTTTCTCTGTTTTTGGAGCGGGCATATCCCGGATGGCTCTGACTTTGTCGGGATCTACTTCAATGCCTTTCTGACTAACAATGAAGCCCAAAAGTTTCCCTGATCGGACACCAAAAGTACATTTATTAGGATTCAAACGGAGCTTGTACTTTCTCAACCGCTGGAACATCTTCAACAGATACTCAACATGTTCTTCTTCAGTACCAGACTTGACAATCATATCATCCACGTAAACTTCTATCTCTTTGTGCATCATATCATGGAATATCTTGGTCATACTCCTCTGATAAGTGGCACCAGCGTTTATCAAACCAAATGGCATTACTACATAGCAGAAAGCGCCCCACGGCGTGATGAAAGACGTCTTTTCTCTATCTTCAGGAGCCATCTTGATCTGATTGTAACCAGAGAACCCATCCATGAAGGAGAAAACTTTGCATTGAGCAGTACTATCAACCAATACATCAATATGAGGTAGAGGGAAATCATCCTTCGGACTTGCCTTGTTCAAATCTCGGTAATCAACACACATTCGGACCTTACCATCTTTCTTTGGAACAGGCACAATGTTGGCCAACCACTGAGGATACTCGGATGTAACTAGAAAGCCTGCATCAATCTGCTTCCGTACTTCTTCTTTGATCTTGAGGGCCATATCAGGATGTGACCTTCTGAGCTTCTGTTTGACCGGAGGACACTCAGGTTTCAAAGGCAAGCGGTGTTCTACAACTTCGTGATCTAATCCTGGCATGTCTTTGTATGACCAAGCAAAAATGTCAGCGTACTCTCTGAGAAGTTCAATTACCTTTTCTTTGAGGGTAACTTCCAATGACGCTTCAATCTTGATCTCTTTTCTAATCTCCTCAGTACCCAGATTGATCAACTCTAACTCTTCTTCGTGAGGCTGAATGATCTTTTTCTCTTGCTCTAACATCCATCTGATCTCATCAGGAATCTCATCGTCCTCCTCTACCATAGCCTCGTAAACAGGGGATTCAAAGTTGGGCAGAAGCATAGGGTCACTGTGTTCAACGGGCTTATGTATGTTCAGTCTGCACATGATTTATGATTGATTTTAGTAAATGAGTAAATGCAGACTTTTGAATTTGATTGATTTAAAAAGAAAAAAGAGAATGAAAATTCTTTTTGGGATTTTTCTATTACCATTTTTCCAGAAAAAGCAGTAAATAAAAATAAAACAGTCATGATAGAAACGACGTTTTTCATTAATAACGACAATACTTGAAGATAAAACCAAAAGCTCTACAAGAGTTCATTTTCGTCTGTGGCAGGACGAAAAGAGTTTTCTTAAAAAAAACGAAAAAGTAGACAAACATATTACTTAGACACATGCATCACAGAAGGAATATCCACAGCGATCCAATTGCAACAGGCTCCTCCAGGCGTCACAAAGACAGGTGCAACCTCTTCCGACTGATCTTCAAGGATAGCATTGGTTTCCGGCGGAGCATGAATAAACCCAGCACTGTGAAAAGTACCCTCAACTGGCTTGAAAATGGCGCTCGACTGACTGGTAGAGAAACCGAGACCTTCTTTCCGCTTGTTCTCAGGCAGCTGTACCAATTGACCCCAGCCTCCTGTTTTACCATCTTGTACAAGCTTCCGGGCATCCTTCAAGGAGGCCATACAAGTCTCACCCTTCTTAGCAGCTCCTTCTTCTGCAGAGAACCCCTGAAAAGAAGTTCATTCCACATCATCAGCACCAATATAGGAGAAAGCAGACAAATGACTAACCAACAAGGCTGATTCACCAATTACCGTTATCAGCTTTCCACAACTTACAAACTTCAGCCTTTGATGAAGAGTGGAGGTCACTGCTCCAGCCTCATGAATCCACGGTCGTCCAAGTAAGCAATTGTATGAAGCTTGGATGTCCATGACTTGGAATGTCACCTTGAAGGTATGAGGACCCACCGTGATAGGCAAGTCTATGTCCCCAATCACCGACTTCCTAGATCCATCGAATGCTTTTACCATCACTGCACTTGGCCTCAACTGGGCGCCACGGTATGCCAACCTTTCCAAAGTAGTTTTTGCCATCACATTGAGGGCGGAACCGGTGTCTATCAACACATTCGACATCGAGTCTGACTTACAAAGGACGGAAATGTGCAAAGCCCAGTTGTGGTTTCTTCCCTCCGCCGGGAGGTCTTCATCACTAAAGCTCAGGTTATTACACGCAGTTACATTCCAAACTATGCTCCCGAATTGCCCCAGGGTAACATCGGGATCCACATATGCTTGAGCCAAAATCTTCATCAGAGTGTCCCTATGAGCTCCAGAGTTCATTAGTAAGGACATTATAGAAATTTTGGACGGGGTTTGCAACAACTGATCGATTATCTTGTATTCACTCTTTTTGATCAGCTTCAAAATCTCATCACTACCTTCCTGAATGATCCCCTCAGGTTGGCTGGCACATTTACCTTTGTCAAGATTCTGCACTGGCACATTCGGAGTAGCATTCTCGTTGCGCACAACAGTGGGGAGAATACGCCCACTTCTCATTACTTTGCCCACACCTGCTATATTTATGACAGCATCTGCAGAGTGCAGAGGGATCTCTTTACCATTCTCCACAATAGTTGCCTCATACCTGTAGGGTATGGCCTTCTGAGAAGTATAGGGAACAGGTCCTGGCAAGCGGATCACCAGAGGAGTGACATCTGACTTCGCACCATCACGGACTACCTCAAGATTTTTAAACACCGGGGTAATAACACAAACATTCCTGGATTCCTTCTTGACAATCAGCTCTTTTCTGTCAATCAATCCTTGTATATCTTCCTAGACTTTCTCACACCCTCGGGGATCCACAGAACACACTTCACAAGCATCGTGATCGTGGTTAAACATGTTGGCTTCGCACATCTTGACGTGAATCGGGACCAAAGGAGTTCTGATATCTTGAGCCCTGAGAATTAGACTCAAATCTTGATCCTCTTGAATCATATTAACAGCCGGTCCATGAGATGGCAAAGGATTATTCTGAGTATTGGAATTGGTGTCCTCGAAGGACAACTCTTTGCTTTGGATCAACCTCTGAACTTCTTCTTTGAGCGGATAGCAGTGCTCAACATCATGCCCCGGTGCCCCTTGGTGAAAGGCACAGGTAAGGTCAGCACGGTGCCATGGAGGTAATGGGTTCTGTGGACGAGGAGGCTGCCTAGTCTGCACAAGGTTCCTTGCTAATAAAGAGGGTAGCAAGTCTGCATACAACATGGGTATGGGGGGAAACTCTTTTCTGGGTAGGCGATTTGGCTGTTGTGGAGCTCGATTACGAGGTTGTTGTTGTTGAGGTGGTGGTGGGTAATATGGTTGTTGGTAGAAAGGTTGCGGATACGGTTGTTGATATAGTGGTGGATAGAATGGTGGAGGCCTTTGGGGCGTTTGTGGGTGGTAATGTTGATTTTGTGGAGCTGGAAAAGGTGGTGGAATATTGGCGATGAAGGGGTAGTTTGGATATATTGGTTGGGATCCACCCTGGGCTACCATACTGACTTCCTGAGCATTCTTTTTTGGATAACTGTTTCCAAATTTCTTGGATCCATTAGACGATCCACCTGACGAAGCACTTGATACACTACCTTCTTTGGCCAAAATTCCTTTGCGGACCAAATCTTCAATGCGAACCCCCGCATCAACCATCTCAGTAAACTTCTGCGATGCGCAACCAATCATTTTCTCTGAGTAGTAGGGACTCAAAGTTTCAAAGAAAAGATCAGCCATTTCTCTTTCCTCCAGAGCAGGGCGGATTTGGGCCGATTTTTGAATAAAGCGGAGAGCATACTCCTTGAAAGACTCTTTATCCTTTTGAGTCATAGCTTACAGTTCCCTTCGGGTGGGCCCCAGATGTATGTTATACCTGTACTGCTGTATGAAAGCTCTGGCCAGTTCTTCGAAGGTGGTGATGCCCTTCAGATTCATGTACCATATTTGTGCGGGACCAGTCAAACTGTCTTGGAAACAATGAATGAGCAAAGGTTCATTGTCTTTGTAGGCTGTCACCTTCCTTACATACATAACCAGGTGACTCTGTGGACAAGTGTTCCCTTCATATTTGACGAAATCCGGAGCCTTGAACTTGGGAGGCAGTACCACATTTGGGACCAAACAAAGATCGTGCACATTCTGACCATATATGTCTTTACCACGAAGAGCCCTCAGTTCTTTCTGCACTACGTCGTACTTCTCTTCCAGACTTACCATTCTGTCATCTCCTACTACACTACCCGAATGATAAATTGGTCCTTCCTCCTGCTGAGCAGTGTGCACAATGGGTGCCGTGTGATTCATGACAGCTTGAGGGAATAACTGTCCATGATGAAAAAGTGGCGTTGCTTGTTGTCCATAAGAAGTTGGCATTTCTGGGCCAGCAAAGCGTACACCTTCATTAGCTGTAAGAGGCATACTCCAAGGATACTCTTTGGACATGTAGTTCTGAGGGTGATAAGCAAAACCGGGAGGACGAAGACCTTTATTGTACATATTTGATGCATCTCCAAAAGAAAAACCAGCCGGGGTGGGCTGTGCAGTGCCAGCAGCCGTAGCAGTAAGGATTGGTTGCGTAGGACCAGTCTGGGCAGACGAAACAACCACGGGAGAATTATGTGCAGCAGACACAACAACAGGAATTGGCTGAGCATCAAGAACTGGTTGGACCGGTATAACATCAAGAATCGGCTGGGTAGCTGCCGCTTGTGCCTGATTGGCCATTATAGCTTCCATCATAACCGTTAACTTATCCATCCCCTCTCTGAGTGTAATAACCTGCTCTTTGAGATCCCTGTTCTCTTGTTCTATCAAATCCATCTTCTTTTTAACAATTGCCCGAGTGTTGTGGATGCGAGTAGGCTTGTACTGAATACGCCGGGCCACTTTCCTTGACTGAGGCAGAAATGAGAGAATCATGAGACTCGGTTTTGACAGTTTATGGATGCAGTATGATGCATGATATGCTAAATGCAAAAACAATGCAATTTTTTTGATTCATCGAAGAACTTATAGAAACAATTTTTTTGTAAACATAACAATCTTAAACATTCATTACAAAAAAATAAAAAGCAAAAACAAGATAATTCCCTTTTAACAAACTGAGCCAAGGGATAGACTTCAAAGTACATAATAGAAAACTAAGAAAATACAATAAAAGGAAACACAAGATGAAGATCTCAAGCTCTTGAAGCAGACTACTCCTCCAAATCTGAATGCGGGCCAGCGAAGAAATCCATGCGTTTCTTCTTACTCCTGGGAACCTGTTCAAGTATAGCATCCTTCACCCTGATACGCTCTTTCAGCTCAGCAATCTCTTGATCTTTCTTATGATTTTTCCAATTCTCTTCTTCTAAAAGACCCATGAGAGTGTCATTCTCACGCTTAGCTGCATGATATTTCTCTTTCCAATCAGCGCTTTCGCGCTCTGACTCAACCAAACACGCCTGATACTCTTCCATGGTCTTAGGAGGTAAAGGCACTGGTATTGTTGGAATAGTTGCAGTTAAAGATCTTAGCAGGGGGTAAGGCATCCCTATCTGAGCAGCTCTATCAATGACCCAATCGACGTAAGATTCATGAGTTACACTTGACTTATACTTCAACTGGCTCTTGTTCAACCTGATAATGGATCGCCAAGCTTGCGCAAACTGCATTCTCTTATCATTAACATCCTCCTTGTACAAGAAAAACTCACTGGATAAGAAGAGGTAAGCTGGTCTCATCCTCATAGGGTACCCGAACTGACGTCTGGCAAGAAGCGGGTTATAACTGATGCCCCCGTGTATACCAAGAAGAGGCACATTGGAGAAATCCCCACAATGGTCAATGATCACTCCAGTATCATAAGCCGAGTTGTACCACACTATATCATCTGGGGTGAGAGCCATGAGTTTCTCCGACCATGGAATGAATTCAGATCGAATTTTAGGGCGAGGCAAATGTGAGGTAAACCAAGTGTAGAGCAAGGGTGTACAACAAATGATAACTCCACGTCCTTTAGAGGTACGGTCATGGATGGACAAGTAGGTATCAGCAAGCAAGGTAGGGACAGGGTTCTGGGTAATGAAAATCTGGATAGCATTCATGTCAACGAAGTTGTCAACATTCGGGAAAAGCACAATACCATAGATAAGTAAAGCAAGGATGGCCTCAAAGGCATCGGCATTGGATCTCTCGGAGAAAGTGGTGGCTTTTTGGTATAGGAAATTGAAGGGTAGGCATTGGAGACCTCCTTTAAGGGTAAGATTGGCTTTTATCTCGGAGATTTCAAGATGAAGAGCAGCTGCGATGGTTGAAAACTTGGGTGCGGGTTCAAGACCATGAAAAGGTACTTTGTCGAGTATGGGTAAACCGATCCAATAAGAGTACTCTTCAAGTGTGGGCATAAGCTAATAATCCGGGAAAGTAAAACAGTGGTAAAGTGGGTCATAGAACTGGACCAAAGTATGGAGAAGCCTTTCGTCGACATCCGTCTTGAGAATACTAAGCAAATAACCATACCGCTCACGAAAGTGGTCCGGGCTAGTCAACCTCCTTGCTAGCTTCCTTAAATTCTCCAAATCCGGTTTCTTGAAATCATACTTCTTAGTCCTCTTCACAATTTTCTTTACAACACCCTCCATATCTAATATGTTTACAAAAAAAAAGATTACATAAGTCCTTCGATGTTTTAATGGATGCAAAAAGAGTATCTATGTATGAATGCATGTATGCATGATTATGCTAAAGAACATAGAAAACATGGTGAGGTTAAGTACACAAAGTTGGAGCTGAGGGTAAACACGCCATTTGGTAAGGACTAAGGTCTCAGATGCACTTGTAACCAGGGTTCTAACACAGTTCCCAAATTACAACCCCCTCCGAACTTTATTGGATTCCCGAGACGACACCCGGTCCAACAGCGTCCGTAGGAGAGTCTAGTTTGAGTGTAGCATCGCGTATCGACTAAGACCAAGACAACACTTGGTTAGCCACCGCACTACATCCTAATGGCCAAGACGGGTTAAAGGTAACTAAGGTCCTTAGCTTCGACGGAAACTTAAAAGCAATAATGTCTAAGCGCGACAACACACGCCGACGTATATCACTTCAAGATCCTCCGCTAAGTGTGGTTATATCACATGTTTCACCACACGAGAATACTCTCGGCATGTCACTATGATTCTACCACTCCTATCTTATATTTCACTCAAGCCCGGGTATAGGACTTATCTCGCCACTCACGTAAAAAAGTAAACAATTAGGCACGTATTTACAAAAGCATAAGCAAATAAAGCGCAAAAGAAAAGAAAGATAAAATAGGCTTAACCCTCAAAAAGGTCCCCAGTGAAGTCGCCATTTCTGTGCTCGTGATTTTCGGGTATCAAAATCATTGATTAGATTCGAACCTTGAATCATTGAACTCTCAACTTTTATTCGCGGGAAGGGAAAAAGTGAGTAAAAACCCTTATGAGACTTGGATTCGGAGGTTGGTTTCGATTGGGGAAGGTGTTAGGCACCCGAACCGACTATGGTATCCCATAGGAACCTTCTACCTATTCTCTAATCTTGCGCTAAATTGATTTTACTTATCAAAAGAGTTTAAAAATTAAAGTGAAAGAAAGGAGAAAGATGAAGCATGTTTTTGGTTATTTTTATTGATTTGGAAGGGTCGAAACCCTTTGCCTACTTATCCAAATAAATCGGGATCAAAATCAAGTAGTTCGGCTAAAGAACTTATTTGATGAGTTGAATTGATTTTAACATTTTTGAAAGAGAGGTTTTAAGAAGAGATGAGAGGCCTCAAGGCATGAGAAGAAAATACGATGAAGTTGGTCAATTTTAATTATACGAAATCCATGTCTAATGTGGATATTAAATTAATTAACATTTGATTAAGGAAAATAAAAAGAAAATCACTTGGATTACATACCAAGGTTTACTTAAAAGAAAATTGAATTTAATTTTTTTGATTTTTGAAGAAAATATTTTTCTCTAAACTAACGATGAAATCGCGTAACGGCGGAATAAAAAAATAAAAGAGCGTAAAGAGATAAATAAAGTGGTGTGTCGGTGCGCGTGTCAGTGCGTGTGCCGATTACATATTACATACCCTAAATACATTCTATGGTCTCAAAAGAAAAAAAATGCGCGAAAATAAATTACATCAATTTCCTAATTACAAACTAAAAAACAAGAAATAAACTAAATGACAAGAAATTTAAATATGCATATGATATTTCTAATGAGAGATATTTCTATGAACTAAAATGTAATGTTAACCAAATTAAAACAATGAGACTATAAAATGCAATGCTAAACATAGGAAATAAATATAAATGCAAAATAAACAAAATTAAAAATGCATGAGATGTTAAATATTTAATAAACAATCATAAAAAATATATAATGAGAGAACACTAAACAATTAAAAAGAGGATAAATTAGAAATAACTTAAAGAAAAAGAGAAGAAGAAAAAAAAAATTAAGAGGAAATGGGAGATTTACTAGAAAAAATGGTAGTAAAAAAAACACACAAAAAAAACAATAATAAAAATAAACTGGATGAATCTGGACCAATTGATGAATCGAAGGATCCAGATTCAATCACAGTGTTACTTCATCATAATCATCAGATTAACATCAGGAGGTAAACAAAATCAAGGGAACACCGTAGGCAACAAAAAACACAAACACAGGATTAAAACACCAATCCAGCTCTAGCCGTCAGATCTTGGAATTGTCCAAATCTGACGGCTTCGATCACAAAGAGAACACAGACGCATAGCAAACTTACATGCACAGGATTACATGAAGAACACATGGTATAAATACAAAAATCCAACCAAAAAAACATAATAACACAAAAAAAAACAAAACTCTCTTAAAACTAGAGAGAGAAGCTCTGGCTTCTCTCTAGATTCAGATGGCCGGAGCAACCCTCCCCCACCATCTTCTCCGATCTGCCCTTCCCCTCCGGCGCGGTGGTGGCCGGCCCAACAAGGCGGCGCCACCGCACCGGAAAATCTAAACCGTCTTTTTTCAAAAACAAAAACACTTTTCCAACTCTTTTCTTAGTTCTAAACATGAATCCGGTATTAGATTTTTGAAAGGATGAGCCATATGGAGTAGATCTAGATTTGAAAACTCAAAAAAAAAAAAAAAAAACCTTTACCTCTTCTTCTTCTTGCGTTTGGTTTCCTCTTCCACTTTTGTGTTACGGTTCGGTTTCCTCTTCCACTTTGGATATGCCTTGCCTTGCGTTTTTCCTCTTTGTATTTCGGCCTTGTTTGGTTCCTTTTGTTTGCGGCTTTACTTCTTTTCCACTTTTGCTCCGTTTATGTTTCGGTTGTGGTGTTGCTCCGTTCGGATTTGATGATTTGTTGATGTTGGTTGATGGTTTTCGGATTTGGTGATTATTTGTTGGTATGGTTCGGATTTGGTGATTATTTGTTGGTATGGTTCGGATTTGGTGATTATTTGTTGGTATGGTTCGGATTTGGTGATGTTGTTAGGGTTTGGTTATGAATCTGTTGTTGCTATTCGTGTTGGCCGAATCTGATTTGTGTGGGTTTGGATTTTTCTCCTCTTTTCTCATCGATTCTCTGTGATCGGTGCTTGAGTTCGTCACCAAATGGTGATGAATTCGTACTTGAATTGCAGAGAAAATGATTCAATGATGATGGTTCTGCAATGAATCACTGAGAATCATTTTGAAAAAAAAATTTGTTCTTGGTGTTCTTGGTGAAAAAAAGTTTTTGATCTGTTTGTTTTTGATTTTTGATTTCTGAATTTGTTTGTGTATTGGAAAGTGTGACTCCTTGATTGATTGATTCTGACACACTATGTACCTGATGCCTGGAATAGACCAAAATGCCCTTGCTCTTTCTTGGAGGAAAAGTTGAATTGGACCAATAACAAAGTGACATGTGTACAAGGACTTAAAAAATAAATAAAGACTGATAAATAAATAACAATAAATAAGTAAATGGAAAAAAAAATAAATAACTAAATAAATGATTAAAAAAGAAAAACGAAAATTACATAAATAAAAATAAAAATGTCCCGTCGGAACCAAAAAATGAGGTATTTTAAAATACCTCTCTGCCGAAATTTCGTCTGATACGACTGAAATACGCGGCTTAATTATGCTAAATAAAACGATAAATCGACGACGTGAATAAAATGAACTTGACGAACGCAAACGATACGCTACGCTAAAAAACGCACAAAATGCGAGTAAAAATTACGAAATTAATACGCGAGCGACATTAAAAAATAAACGACAAACGAAAAATAAATGCGACCACAAAATACGAACAAAAGCAGACATTACGGGAATTCGCGCGTGAACGGACGACTGGAAAACAAACAACGTACGAATAAAATAAAATAAAACAGTCAAAAATTAGGGTACGACAGTACCAAATTTGTTGATAGAAATTAAAATTAGCCAAGGTCAGCAGTGTTTTCTCAACTGTGATTCCCTTTGACTTAATTCTAAGCATTTGAGAACTCATGTTGTAAGTTATTGGCCTCAAGAAAAAATTAGCCCCTTACATGACCGTTCTAGCATCGCATATCCTTCAATAAGTTGAAAGGCTTCCTCCACCACCAAAAAATGTTGAAAGGCCTTCTCGCTTAATAGTTCAATCGCCTATATACCTAGTTCAGCTAATAAGATAATTATTTTTAGATATAAATAAATAAAATATTTATTAAATTAACAAAAAAGAATAGACATAAAAACTACAAGATATTTATTTTTCAAAAGGAACAAAATACGCCAAGTTAAAAAGAAAAGACGTAGTGCCCCATTTGAATGCCTCGTAAAATGCTTGTTGTATTGTAAGGCAAAGGGAAAGGAATCACTATTAATTTCATTTTCGAGAAAAATATAATGTCCAAAAAAAAAAATCACAAGTGATATCAAAGATTCTATTATGAAATCGGTTCTCTTCCAAGTCAAATAATCATATTTAAAACTTTCATGGTGTATATTATGTTTAGTTTGACTTTTAAGAATTGTTTCTATCTACCAAAAACAATTATTCTTAAAGCTACAATTTCTAGCTTTTGGCTTTCTTAGAATCAATTCTCCAATATATTTTATATTTTGATTATTACAACCTTTTATTTTTCTTTATTGCTCTTTATCAATTCTCCTTTTTTTTGCTTTGTAATTAATTTGATGAACCAAATTTAATCAGAAAACTATATGAACCAAATTAGCCCCCGAAAAATGTTTATTGTAATTAGTTACCATGTTTTGGATTTTCCTTTAAGATGTTTACGCTCATATTTATTGTATTTTTTCTTTTACCTTTCTTTTACGCTATATTTTTTCATTTTTGACAACAAACTCTAGTAGTATTTAACTTAAATATATTTTATCGAAAAATATAAAATATATGAACAAATATTTTTGTAAAAAATTGGTTTAATTATCATATAGATTATTTTTTAAATTAATAAATAGAAAATTTATTTATTGAAATTAAATAATATATCTACATTTAGTATTGATCTACATATACATTCAACTATGTTCACTTATTTGCATTTAGCTATGTCCATTTTAATAATTATACATTCAAAAGTGATTTTGATCAAAACTATCCAAACAACATTCAGTTTGTTTAATCAATTCTACATTATTGTATCCAAACATAAATCAATTCTCTTAAAATCAATTCTGTCAGAATCAATTCTATTAAAATCAATTTTATCAGAATCAATTTTATCTAAAGCTAAACCAAACACACACTCATCCTCAATCTCAAAACTTGTCCAATAATAAAACTGTAAATCATTACAACATTTTTCAACCCAGTCCATTTATTCGCAAATCAAAGGAAAAACAAATAGAACAAGGTCCAACCCAAAGTGTGGAATAATAAGCATGCTACTTTAATCTACCTCATAGTGTAGATGTTTGAAACACCAATCTATGTAAGGTTGTTTTGAGCGGCAATAAATAGGAAGTGGAAGTTCACTACATTTAATACCAGGAAGAATGAATTCTGGCATTTTATTGTTATCTCCTTTATACACCTTGTAATTGCCACATGGAAGATCGAGGACATAGACAGAATTGTTCTCATAACCCCACATGCGCGGGTTACTCGGTACATAATACTTTCTCGCCGGATTATGAAATATTGCAATGTCACCCAAAAATTTCAACTTAATATAATCCATGATAGAGAAGTCTATTTTGTACACGTTAAACGTTGTCTTTGACATAATATTAAGCACTAAAAGATATCCATCACAACTAACCAACCTTACGAGTGAGCAAGATTTAGTAGAAGTTACACGAGATGTATGTGTCATCTAGACATATCACACCAAAAGTGAGTCAAATTTTTCCCCAAAAAATATATCAGATTCTCTTCTACGGGCTTTTGTGAAATAAGTTTTCAATTGATATAAAGAAATCTGAAAACACCTGACTTTTGTTGTATTTTAATTTAGCTATGAAGCACAAACACTTCTCGAATTAGCCGTGTTCCGGTGTTGAACACTTGTCGTGTCCGAAACCGACACCACACTTATAATTACACTGACATGACACTGACACGTTGACACAGTTAATTTGAAAAAATGGGGAGCAAATCAGCTCACCAGTGACTGGAGAGTCCTGTGAGGTCTCAACCACTCATTTTATTTCGATAGGCTCTATAAAATTATTAAAAAAAAACACAATTTAATGACTAAGATTGTCACTAAACTATGTGCAGTGAAAATAGTTTAGTTGAGACCATACAAGAGAGTTTAACCACGACATAAAAAAAGCAGCAGACAGACGAGGTTGCAAAGATAGTGTATATAATATAAAAAAAAAAAAAATCAACATATGTGAGGTCCATGAATCATAAAAACAACTACTAACCAGTCCTAAGACCTCCTTGTTGTTCATCATCATTGATTGGAATTGGAAGTGTGATACGATAATGCTTCATGTAGGTGTTGAATCCCAAAATTAAATGATTATGCTCTTTAAGTGCCTTATTCATCCTTTCTTTGAATTTTTAAACTGGAAGTCTGGTGACTCGATAATCATTCATCCAAGTGGTCTTAAAAGCATGTTGTCTTTTATAAACTCTTCATACTCTTCTCTCTTACCATGAAACACAGATTTTAGTTCGTGGAGAAACCCTATTTCAGAATTTAGAACTGGAAGTGTGATTCCATGTTCATTTTCCAAGGAGGCTGCTTAGCTCAATTTGCTGAAACCGATCCTAAATTGAAGAAAGCGACTAATCCAAAATTCAGATTGTATGTGTGTGTTATTGTACTTGTGAGTAGGACTGACAATGAACCGAACCAACTCGAAAATAGTTCGATAATCGATTCGATAATTGGTTCGTTGGACTTGGTTCACGAACCAAATGAGTCGAACTTGAGTTGAAAATTAAGCTCGGTAAATAAATGAGTTGAACTTAAACTTAGTATGGTTCAACTCGTTTGGTTCATAAACCATATATATATATATATATATATATATATATATATACACAATTTTTATATAATATAGAATTTATTTCAAACTTCTAATAATTATGCACTTTTTTCATAGAAATTATTACTAATTACTAATTTAATAATAATCAAAGATAATTGTAATACCTGAGAGAGGGGAAAAAGTTAACGCTTTCACAAGGTTTTTAAACAAAGTTGTGCATAAAAATCGTCCCACATCGAAGAGTTTTGCAAAGATTAGAGAGAAAGAGCATATATATATATATATATATATACACACACACACATGAGCGGTGCATTACGAAGACAACATAAAGCCAATAGTAGCAGTATATGCTACAGTGACGGTAGTAAATATAAAGTGCTACTACCTTTCTGCAGTAGTAGTTTTATTTAAATTATATTTTTGTTGTTTTAAAGGTTTTGTTTTTTAAGGTGAAAGATGTTTTTTTTGACAAAAAAAACTTTTTTCCAAAAAAAAAAGTTTTGAAATATGCAATTCGAGCAAACGAAGTAAACCTAACGAGCCGAACCGAGTTGTTCGTGAATTTTAAACAAGCCGTACTCGAGTTAAAAAAAAAAATTGTTTCGAACTCGAGTCGAGTTTCGAGCCGAGTCGAGCTCAGACAGGTTCGACTCGACTCGACTCATTTCCAGCCCTACTTGTGAGTAAAACGAAATCATAACCCTAATTTTCTTTTATAGTAGTAAATAGTTAACCCTAATTTTTTTATTGAAAATTGCTCTTCTCTCAACCGAACTTCCCAAAATGCCCTACGTGATTTAACTCCGATATATCCAGCATGCAGGGGCGGAGCAAGGAGTTCAATGTAAGGAACATTTTATTTAACGAACAAGAAACATAATTTGATTAAAAAATAATTTCTTCTATGGCGGGCATGCCTCGACCTTCTGATATCTTCTTTAAGGTTATTTGGCTTGCTTGTGTTTGAGTTCTTTGGAAGGAGAGAAATTGTTGTACTTTAAAAAATATGGCTTTAGATTCAACCGTTCCCATTGAACAGGTTAAACTAAACTCCTTTTATGTGGCTGAAATCAAAGCAGGCGACGATTAGTTATAGCTTTTTTGATTGGTGGAAACATCCTCTCCTTTGTATGAGTGTCCACGAGTAACTGTTACTGTTTTGTTTTGTTGATGGTGCATTCGTTTATTGGCACCAGTGAATGTGTATCTTTTTGGACGTTTCTTTTTTGCACACCTTGTGCATATTGAGACGTCGTTGTTATTAATAATATAATTTCATTTTGGTTTGTTCAAAAAAAAGATTTTATACATATAGAAAATATATTACTAATATATTGAAACTAATATCCACCATATTTTCTAAAATGTCATCGGTTAAACTCTTAATCTTACTAATTTGACTGATTTCATGGCTAATTTACTATTAAATAATAAGAAAAAAAAAGTATTCTGACATAAATGTAGAAAAACATTTTTTTCCTCTTCTCTTATACAATAAATATATGAAAACAATATATTCTCAATTACTCATTTTTTAATCTCATTAATTTGCATATAAAATAAAAATATTTATCAGAAAAATACATCAATGTTGATATTTTGAAAATAATCTTGACTTTTCAAAATTTTATCATGTCGATAAATAAAAATTTGTATTCACAAATATAAAGACATAAAATTCACAAATATAAGTTACTCAAAGTTAGATATTATCTGCATAGTGATTATCTTAGCGTTTCTAGCAATGTCTAGAGAAGTTTATGGAATGCTAGAGAAGTGATTAATCAAGGGTGAAGATGGAGTATAAGGACATGGAAAACTATCTATGTATGGAACCAACCTTGATAACAAGACATTGTTCGCCTTCAACCTCTCACGGAAGTGCAAATCATGTGGGATGTAATGCTCTCACAGTTGCTCACCTTTTTAAGCCAAACACGAAAGACTATCATGAGAATTTCATCTAGCATGTTTTTGACACAAGAACAAATCAAATTTTAAATACACCACTCTTGCCTTCTGTTTGAGTGGACACATTTTATATAGTTAAGCGTTCAAAATGTTTATGTTCCCTATAAATATATCCACTCTTGGTTTTAAATAGTCCATCTAAAAAACTTCTCAGCTCTTAGTCTCTCAAAAGTTTTTCATTTTAACTTTTGGTCTCTTGAAAAATTTATAACATTATAAAAATCTTTCAAAACGGTGATTGAAAATTTTATATGAATTAAAAGTTTAATTTTTTTTATAAGAATTAAAACGAAAAATTAATATTTTACATGGATAAAAACGTGTTTAACCATATGTTAAATGAGTACACCCGCTCATACTATTTACAAGAAATAAATAAATTATTAAATACTTTAAATAATTTATGTATCTGGTCAAGAATCTAAATTATATGCTTAAATTATTCAATGTATCCGATAAATCAATTGTTTTTTTTTTTTTTTTTTTTAAATAAGACCGGAGCGAGTATAAGTAAAGGGGGAGAAGATGTAAGAAGAGATTGTGATTGATAAAAAGACAAAAGTATCCGTCCGTCCGTCCGCGTGTTGAATTCATTTCATAGTTTTCTATTGCGGTGGCTACTCTCTTCTTCTTCTTCTTCTTCGTGTTGCTTCTTCACGCTAAGCGCAAGTGATATCTCAGATTCATGGATCGAATCATCGGTGATAAATTCAAGTTAGGACGCAAGATCGGAAGTGGATCCTTCGGTGAAATCTATCTCGGTCTCTTTCTTCAAAATCAATTACTCTTTTCATTTTTTTAATTATTATTATTGGTTTGATTTTGATTTTGATTCAATTTTATGATTTTGCAGCTACTCATATTGATACCTTCGAGATCGTTGCTGTCAAGATCGTATGTTACATCCAATTCTTTATTTTCAATTTTTTTTGTAATTTAATTTGAATTTGTGTTAATTGAATTGAACTGGTTAGTGTATGTTTCGTATCACGGTAGATTTGTCAGAATCGCAGAGTGTACCGCAATTCTGACATATCCAAGGTGATACCAAACAAAAAAAATATTTTCAGCAAATTTGCAAAATTAAATTGAATTGTTTAACTATGATATTGGCATGTTTGGTATCACAATGAACCAAGAGTTACTGACATATCCACGGTGACACCAAACATACCTTCAGTAAATTCGCCAAATTCAATTGAATTTTGTTTAGTATGTTATTGAAATGTTTGGTTGCTCTTGATTAGAATTCATTTTTCATTGTCTCCATAATTGTTTAGTGTATGTGAACCATCCTAATTGTAATTTTGCAAAAGCTAAAACCACGGTGGTTCCCTTGGTTAACTGTGATTATGATATATCCGCTGTGATAAAAAACATACTTTTAAGTTGACTTTGTTAAATTAAATTGAACGGCCTGTTTGGTTTATATGTTTGGAGCAACCAGAATTGATTCTAGAGGTGTAAAATTGGTTTTGATATGTTTGGTTTCACATCAATTCTTGTAATCATGTGTTTGATATCATGAATAGATTTGCCAAAATCATGGTGATTTTGCAAAATATAAAATCACAGTGGTTCAATGTGATTCTGATATATCCACCGCGATATCAAACATACGTTCAGTTTTAGCTTTGTTCTTAATTTTATCATTTGATGATTTTGTGTTGTTTTGCAGGAGACTGGTAAAACAAAGCATCCACAATTGCTTTATGAAGCCAAGCTCTATAATATTCTTCAAGGAGGAAGTATGCTTCTTTCTTCTTCCTTTCATTATTTTCATTGTTGTGGGCACAACTTGAGATTAAATGTGGAGTTTATTTGATTGTTGAGAAATGAAATGTGTCAATTTGGATCCTCCAACGTCTCAATTGTCCCTAAAATTACAATTTTTAGGGATATTTAGTTTCTTTCAAGGACAATTTTGTCCGATATTTGACATTTTAGAGGACTGAGTCGACATTTTTCATTTCTTTAGGATCAAATAGGTGTTCATGTATTTACTCAGGTGTTGTTAAGTATTGGCTATAGTGGTGATATAGCACTGGAGTGTAGTAACAAATTGCTATTGTCCTGCAATACAATGTTTAGTACAAAATGTTTGTCAAATAACAATTTGAAAAAAAAAATAGAACACCTTTTCCCAATATGCGATTGAAAACATTGATTTACTCTAATCACAATAACACATGTAAGCAATAAGTTTATTTGCATTCTTGCTATTGTTATTGTTGTTGGGATTTAATTGAAAATGTTGGGTTTTTGTTTAATTAATGCAGGTGGTATCCCAAGCATAAGATGGAGTGGTGTAGACGGGGAAGACAATGTGCTTGTTATGGATTTGTTGGGTCCTAGTCTTGAGGATCTTTTTGTTTACTGTGGAAGAAAATTCTCCCTCAAAACTGTCTTGATGTTGGCTGATCAAATGGTAACCCCCATCCCTTTTAGTTCCAGCTTTCGTAGCCTTATGATGTTTTTTAGTGGAAGTCCCAGAGAATGTCATTTGTGCCACTGTTATATATCTTGTCATGTGGTTATGATGCCAAGGGAGAGAAGTGTGCATTTATAAAGGTATTTACATGTTTTTTATTTGGGTGCAGATGACCAGAATAGAGTATGTGCATTCTAAAGGGTTCCTCCATAGGGATATAAAACCGGATAACTTTCTCATGGGACTTGGTCGGAAGGCAAACCTGGTGAGTGAATACCCAGTTTTTAGTTGTTTCCTTACATTTAGAATTGACCGATCATGTCATTCCTTGAACTAGTTGTTTCATCGAATTGATGTGCTGTATATGTGTGCTTGTGTTGCACATGTCAGGTATATGTAATTGATTTCGGGCTTGCAAAACGATATCGGGACTCCACAACCAATCGCCACATCCCATACAGGTTTTGAACTTTCTACCATTGTAATCCATTGTTAATTCATTCACTCTTTTTTTTAACATGATTGTTAATTCATTCACTTAATGTTGAAAATTTCTTCTGATTTTGTGTGTAGATTTCTTTCCTTTAGCTCTGCTCTTAGTTTATTTGCATCCCTCATCCCTTATAAATACCCAAAATTAATACTTAATGAATTTTACAACGCAGGGAGAACAAAAACTTAACAGGGACTGCGCGTTATGCAAGCTGCAATACTCATCTTGGGATTGGTAAGTCAGAAGAAATTATTTAAGCCCTTCACATCAAACAAATTGCAATTATTTTCTTTATGTTAATTCTCTATTTTATTTCTAGAACAAAGCCGCCGGGATGATTTGGAGTCACTGGGATATGTGCTTTTGTACTTCCTCAGAGGAAGGTATAGCATTCTTATCTAGTTATTTGGCTTCCAGAAGCAATTTTTGCATTTACCTATTGAGAGCAACATAAATATATGTTCTGATCTTTACGCTACTTAATGCTTGTGTTTAGCCTTCCTTGGCAAAACCTAAAGGCTGCGACAAAGAAGCAAAAGTATGATAAAATATGTGAAAAGAAAGTATCAACTCCTATTGAGGTAAGCATCTGCACATATATCTATTCTGAATGCATTTTCTTTTTTGTTGTCATCACAATCTTATTTCTCTGTTGTTTTTGTTTAGGTTTTATGCAAATCTCATCCTGTAGAGTTTGCTTCATACTTCCATTACTGCCATTCTTTGACCTTTGATCAGCGACCTGATTATGGATTCTTGAGGCGCCTATTTCGGGAGTTATTTGCTCGAGAAGGTGACGATAAATGTTCATCAAGTCATCTTTATATTCTTCACATTTACATGTTTAGTGTTGTGCAACACTAGCCATGTTCAAAGCCTAAGTCACAAGCCAACGAATGTTGGTTCAGTTGGTATGGATTCAACTCATATTCCATTCCACAAAGATGTCTTTGAATGCCGTGGCCGATTTGAGGACTTTGATAGTGGGTAATGTGTAAGTGCCTCTATAAGCACTTAAGTGTTCCTTGAGGCTTTCCATAACCCATATTAAGCCTGCAAGACTCAATCCACATAAACTTCATTCATTAAAAAAAAAACATAAAACAGATGTTAAATGGGCAGTTTGCTTTTACTAACTTATGTGTTCCTCTATACGCAAAATTCATATTCTGTTGTGGTAAAGTTAGCTGAAGTTGTCTTCGTTTTCACATCTACGCCGAAATGTAACATCCCGCTCATTTTTGGTTTATGACAGGTTACAAATTTGATTATGTATTTGATTGGACAATTCTGAAGTACCAGCAGTCACAAAAGAGTAGAGCCCAGCCTCACATATCCGTAAGTATATTTGTGTGTGTGTGTAGGTTGGGGTTGAGTCTTCCCATGCATCTGAAAATATTAATTTTGTCATATTGCAGCCGGTTCCTGTAGCGAGCAACAACCGTGCAATGCCCATGGATATTGATAACCAACAAGGTTGGTGCTTCTTGAACAATATTTTGTTGTTCTGTATAATAAAATGTCTTGTTCATTGTTACTAATTGCCAAGGATTAATGCTTATACAGGGGATGTCTCAGCAGAGCAAATTAGATCAGACAATGCCACTTCTTCTGGTGTTAAGTTCCAGTTTAAATCATCAGGCGGTAAAAATTTGGCTTCTGAGAATCCTCTTGGCAAGAATGTAAGTCGTCTTACTTGGAGTAAAAAGGTTTCATTCCTTGCTACTGAATCTGCGCAACACTGACTCACAATTCTTTAGTTGCACGTCTTTATGTTTCAAATTTGTGAAATAGAAGAGTGTTTAATGAGCAAATTTTAATCTGTTGTTTATTATTTTTGTAGATTTTTGGTGAAGCAACTATCCCTTCTACTTCACACTCTTTCGAAGCATCAAGAAGGAACTCCTTGAAGCCTTCCGCGTCCACTGATGCTGCGAACCATAGACACGGACAAGGGAGCAGTAAAATTGGTCCTTCAAGTAGTCGGATGAATGTTCTGCACATAAGTTCTGCTAAATAAATGCTGAATATGGTAATTTTCTGGTTTATACCGCATGTGTGCTGCATTGAGTACTACTGTCTATATATGGCCCACACATATCATTGACCACTGTTTCTATTGTGCCATGTTTCTAGGTGTGAATCTGATCAAGAAGATTACCTGCATGCATACAAACATGGAGCTGCATATTATGGGGTATTGCTTGCAAGTGATCTGCCCATGGAGACTACAAATGTGCTACAAGGTTGATAAATTTCTTAGCTCATCTTTTGAGGCCAGTTTATGTTCCTCATTTCCCCCCTAAGGTGACTGCAAATGATTGTTTGGTATAAAATACAGACTGCACAGGCTTGGCTTCTTCGTTGTAGATAATTTTCAAATATGGCACACAACAATCTTGTGTATCTATGTTTTAATGTAAAATTAGTGTGATGTGGCACCATTTGCCACTTGTGATTTGTGCCGTATAATAAGTGGTGACATAGTCTGGTTTAAATTGATTGATAATATTACAAATTGCAGGTTTGTTTTCAGTTACTTTTGTTAAGATACATTTGAGCTCAGTTTATCGTTTTGTTGCTTTTTTAATTTTATCTCGTTATTGTATTGACTGCCTGCATAAGATACAGTTCACTTGTAATTATGTTGTCTGTATATCATGTTTTGAATCATCAATCCATGAAATGGTAAGCAGCTTGTCGGTGACCATGTTTTCAGAATGTATGACCACACCAAATCAGATGCAAAAGTTTCGGCAGGATGACTCCTGAAATAATGGTTTCTTCACAAGCATCGGAGGTAGTTTTGGTGGTATATTTTCAACGATTGTGTGGTTTAACGTAAGTCTGAGGTCACTATGTGCACCTCTTAATATTTAGACTTCAGATTTAAATCTTGTTATCAAAGGAACATTTTCAATGTTCTACCAATTTCTAATTTTAAAGAATTACGTATAGTTAGAACAATAAGAAAAATATGTACATTGTCAAATCAACTTTTGTTCATGTTTTGTTAAGTTGTTTTACTCTGAACATGATGCTCAAACATTTCTTGATTTGTAGGTGTCAAATTTGACAGTCAGCCAGATTAATATGTATTGTCATTCATGGGCTGAGTGAATTCAATCTGTTTTATTTCAATGTGACCAAGGTGTGGACAAACTGAAATATATTTGATGTTTCCATGTAAAACTAATTGCAAATGTGTGATACTATTTTCAATTTGCATTTGTTTCCTTTGCAGGTCTCTTTTTTTTTTTAATCTATATGGCAAAGGATGCAAGACAATTGCATTTACATGGATGCCATCTACATGTTTTCTTTTTGGAGGATTTCCTTTTTTAACCTATATGGGTCAAAGAATGAAATATGTAGAGTAAATGACATCTAGGTGGATGTCATAACTAAATCATACCTCTTCATACGGGAATGGATCCTCTCATGTGTCATGAGGGTCTATTGAAATGTCCACATCCATTGAAAAAGAGAGAGAATTCAGGAAGAAAAAAAAGAGTGAGTTTTAATGGTAATGGTAGAGATCATGAAACATGGAAACATGAGGGAAAAATATTGAGAGAATTCATTCTTCTCTTCATACACATGATCCTCATACCTTGAAAACCGAAATAAGATTTGTTTTTGATGATAATGTTTGTTGGCTACTACTATCTTTTGAAGACATCTGTGAAATTGAGATTTTAGTTTCCCGTAATTCGGATGATACTATATCACCGGTTCTTGTGCTAGTTCTTGCATCATGAAATATAATGTCGTTGCTACCAAGTTTAAGTATATGTTTCTTTTTACCAGAAATTTTGAAAATTTTCTTAAATCTCAATCACAACAATTTTTAAAAAAACTTCTGACCGAACATTGAAAATGATTTTTGGGTCTCCAAAACCTCAATGTGAATCTTTGCTAGAACTTATGCTTGAACTCGAGCATTAGTAAAAATGTAAGTTGGAATTGGTAGTTTTAGAAGGGTTGTTCATGGCCACATGACAAAAATAAGGAGTTTATGAGATAGTGATAGAGAGGGGAATTGAAGCTTCAACAGTATCACCAAATTACCTTATAATTGGAGGTTTAAACAACGTTTATTTTTTATTTTATTTTATTTTTTATCTTATGTCAAATTAGTCTTTTATATTTAAAAGTGTACATTGTAAAATCAATTTTCATTCTTAATTTATTTCGGTTGTAAATTTGTGTACACGTTCACTTCATAATTTAATGATCTACTATAAAGAATGTTTCACAACTCAGTCCTATAATTAGACTCTTGTTGACAACAATAGTGGCAATTTTGGATAAAATATTAAAAGATCGTATTCATTTTCCCTTAAAAAAAAAGATCGTATTCATTTTGATAGATTTAATATTGTAACAGTCATTATTATATAATTTAGATGTTATCTTGACTAAATGTTGATGAAATTTATATTCTTTAATGGTCAAGTGCAAATTGGTGATATTCATAAATGAAAAATGGAAGTTGATTCATATAGTTGAGGTTTTTAAAAATGAAAGAACAATTTGACACCAAAAAAAGAAGAAAATAAAGAATCTGTCTGTCAAAAACTTAATTTAAAGTTAAACACCGTAATTTTTCAATAGATAAATAACAAGCATCGGTTGATGATACATACATAGCAAGGAAAGTTTGTTTAAGGACCTAAATCGAATTCACACTGATTTGCATAACAAATGCTAATAGCTATCTTCTCTCCATCATGGGTCTTATATGAAGACGGCATTGACAATTTGTGTTTCTGAATGAAGCTGAGGAAAAAGCTGAGACTCAAGACAGGAAACCTATGTGAAGACTGGAATGGTTAAACTTTCATCTTCAATTGCTGCTTTATCATGTTCATGTGGGCATTTTAGGCACTGCCAAATTGAATGTTTTAGTATATTTGAGGATTACCATTTGAATACTTTGTTTTAGGTACAAGTTGAGTTTGGAATTGAAATGTATGTTTGTTTGTTTCTTTATTGAGTTTATACTGTTATACACTTGGTGTGAGAATGATACGAGTAAAGATATATCCTATTATGGGCTAATTCTAATTCAGTATTTCAATATATAATAAATTATCTTTTCACTAAAGTCTTACCTTTCTGCTAATGAAAATCAAAATCGCAGTTGAATTTAACAATTGGGTTTTAGCCTTTAGGTGAAAAATGGAACATATGAACATGGCATATTCCCATGCACATGTTAACATGTTATTTTTGGATTTCACTTTACGTGGCTCTCTACTTCATATCACTTTGTTATGAATTCTTTATTCAAGTTCCTAAGTTGTTTTGTCTTGCTGCTATAAGTAAGTTTTTGGCATTTTGTTGTGAATTCTCTACTCAAGTTCCTAATTTGTTTTGCCCTACTACTATAATTGTTTGACATTTTCAAAAGGATGAAATTCATATTTTTTTTCCCTTTCTATTGGTAAAGCAACATCAGATCATAAAATGAAATAAAGAATTACGCAAACAAGTTGTTTATCATTGTCTTTTCTTTATGTAAACTAGACGCCGACCCGTGCGATGCACGGGTTGTTTTCGCACGGGTTTGTTTCGATTTTCATATATAAGCATCATGTTGACTATATTATTAGTTGTCGATATTTTAAATGTATTATGTATAACATTTCAATAAAGACTACAATAGCAAAATGCACCGAAGTTGGAACTCGTCATACAATATCTAATCAATGAGTAAAATTTAAACAATGAACTAATTAAATAGTTCAAAATACACATCAAAGGAAAAAATTTACTGCATAAAGTTAGTATGAGAGACATATCAAGTGATTCAACCATGGAAGTCGATAAGGTCACCTACATTTTCATTTTTCAAGATATATGTCGTAGGAAAAAGGGGAAGAAATGGATGAAAAACGCAGACTTTTGGGTTTAGATTGTGAAGGAGAAAGGAGAAAAAAGAGTTTGAAACCGTTTGGAAAAAAAGGAAAAAGAATTAATTGTTTTATAAAAAGGGAGTTTAATATTGGATATCAAATAGTGGAAGACAAATGATATCACAAAAACAGCAAGTTGCTTGTTGATTAAAATGCTTTGAAGTAACCAACATGACATGGGTTCGAATCCTTGGAGGGATTTTTTTCATAAATATTTTTCAAAACCCTAAAAAAAGGGCAGGATTAGGGTTAATCAGGGTTGCTTGCAATACTGTTTAACATTTAGATATATAAAGATAAGCTAGAACTTACTATTTAATTCTACAAAGGCCAATTAGACGCACCCAAACCAAACATTTAGATATATAAAGATAAGCTAGAACTTACTATTTAATTCTACAAAGGCCAATTAGACGCACCCAAACCAAATATCCAACATATAAATCGATGCATTTCAACATTATTGACATATTAATAACATATAATGAGAGAACGTGGTCGAGTGAGTGGTGGTTATACCCAAGAGCCACCGTGCCGGTGCTCTCAATCGTCGGAAGTGAGGTACTTTGGGGGTCAGGTTCCAAGCAGGGTGCCACCATATGGGGGGATAGGGGAGAATGGTCCGACGCGAGACCACGACTGGGGAAAGCGACGAAACAGGTGGAAGACAGACGGGACAGGCTTCGGGAGATTAAGCGGCACGGAGGTTTGAGGTGGCATGGACAGTCTAGGGTTAGGGTTAGGTACGGTTCTGATTGGGACTCGGATGAATTCTGCGATAGGGTTCTATCGCATGATGGCAGAGTGATCGTTTATTCTCGGCCAGGCAAGCAACATGGTGAGGCAACGCGTAGACATGGGGAACGATTGCCGGTGGCTTCGCGGCTCTTCTTCTCACGTCCAAGGCTGGCAAGCAGGTGTGATACATCAGTTGAAGCGGTGAAAAGGTATCAGGGAAAGAGGCGTAATTCAAAGGAACCTGCACCCCAGATTAGAAACACAATTTCTGAGCAAAGAATACACAACCAGGTTCAGAATGGCCCCACGTTTATCCATCCCAAAGAGAATGATGAGGCAGCTATAAGACTTCACAAACAGGTTCAGCATGGCCCTACCATTATTCATCCTAACGTGAATGTTGAAGAAGCTACAGTGCCTATTATTCAAAAGGTGCAGGGTGAGGGTGTTGTTTATGGTGCAAAACCGTTGTTGAGGGAGAGGACCGTGGTGGTGGAAAGGGAGAAGGAAGTAGGTGGAAAGGTTAGCGGACATGATGTGAGCTCTAATCAGGTGTATGCCTCGACTATTAATGATATGACTTGGGCGACGAAAGGAATGGTGGTGTCTGTTTTAAATGGGGATGCCATACCTACGTTACAACGGAGGATTTTTTATGCTGGTTTTCATAAATTGGTTATTATACCTTTGGGTGCAAATAAGGTGTTTTTACGTACTCTTGATGATACTGATGTGAGTACTCTATATCGGAAGCGGCCGAATTTTTTGACAATTTCTTTTCGAAACCTGTAAGGTAAAGTAAAGATATGTTGATTCGTGAAAGAGGTGTATGGGTAAGAATTTATGGGGTGCCACTTCATGCGTGGAATTTTGATTTCTTTAAGCTGTGTGTGATGGATTGTGGACGTTTGCTGAGAATTGACGACATAATTATGGACAAAGATCGTTTTGATTATGCACAAATCCTTTTGTCTACTACTTCCTTGGAAATTATTAATATTGGCGCTCAAATAATGGTGGATGGGGTGCTTTTTGATTTCCAAATTATTGAGGAGTTGGGCTTTTCATTGGGTGAGGACGCTTGTTTGTATGATGAAGAAGGAGACCAAGATGAAAATTCTTCTGAAATGTCAGAAGTACACGTTGAAGATACTGGCTGTGGTTATGTCGATGCTCTCTTGAATCACTTGTCAGATAACTTGAAACAGGATGCAGGTACTCAACATCAGCGTACCGTGTCAATGGATAATTCTTTGCCATCGGCCACTTCCAAACCGCAAGGAATGGAACATTCATTGATGAGCCCGATTCTTGTTCCAAAAAATGACACTATTGAGGTGCACTGTACAAAGGGTACTCATTCTTCTCAACAGGATGCTAACGTGGAGGTCGGGTGCAAGGCAAGGAAGCCTTTTATTGACGAAAAAAGAGTGGTGAAGAGAACATCTTCTTGTCCTCCGGTAAGGGTTCGTTCAGCAGCTTCAGGTTCGTGGAGTTTGGAATGGGTCAATAGGCACAAGCGTAATGATTTTGAGGTAAAATTAAGGTCAAGTTCAAAGGTCACTGAAAAACCTACATCAAAAACACCATCGCGACTTTTGAAGAAGAAAGGTAGTGGATATCTACGTTATTGTGCACAAAATTTAAAATGCATCGGCTTTCTGGCAAAGATCGACAAGAGGTTCTTCGTGCATTGCGAAGGAATACGAAACAGAGAAGAACGGTATCGGATGTCTCGAAGGCTAAGGTAAAGTCAAATGGTTCTATTAGTGAGTGTCTCAGTCGTCTGTTAATAATGATTGGAAGCATTGGCTCGTGTTACATGGTAATGAGAAGGTGGTAAACAAAGATGCCTGTGAAATAGCAAAAATTGTTGGCCTTAAGTTTCAAGGAGATAATAATAATATGTTTGATGTGTTTTCTGGAACGGGACGGAAAAATAATGGGGGTGGTGGAAGTGGGAAGTAGGCGGTGGGATGTCGGTAGGTGGGAGGAAGGGGTGTCATTGGTGTTGTCGGTTTTTAATGAAAATAATTTCTTGGAATGTCAGGGGTTTAGGGAGTTTTGAAAAAAGAAGAGAGATGTGTCAGTTGGTGAGGGATAAAAATCCGTTTATCATTTGTGTTCAGGAAACAAAGTTGTCAGTGTTTGACGTTTTTTTGTGTAAATCAATTCGGGGTGGTGATTTTGTTGATTTTTCTTTCCAACCCTCTGTGGGTGCTTCAGGCGGTCTTGTTATGATCTGGGATACTAAGGAGGTAGAGGTGTGGTCATCTATGTCTTTTGATCATGTTTTGGTGATTTTTGTGCGTTTTGTGAAAACTGGTATGCAGTTTGCTATGTTCAATGTTTATGCTCCTTGTGATTTTGTATGTCAGCAAGTGTTGTGGAATAATATATCAAACAGATTCCTTAATTTATCTGATAAGAACATGTGTTTGTGTGGTAATTTTAATGTCGTACGTTGTTTGGAAGAACGACGTAGTGTTGGTGGTGCGGCTAGAAATGGATGGAGCGCTACCTACAATAATTTTATAGAGGACAATTTTTTGGTGGATCTTCCTCTCCGGGGCCGTAACTTCATGTGGTTCCAGGGTGATGGGAAATCTATGAGTATAGGTTTTTGTTATCTGATAGATGGTGTTTGACTTGGCCTAATTGTTTTCAGATGGCCTTATCTCGTGGGTTGTCAGATCATTGCCCGTTGGAGCTTTCAATTGATGTTGAGAATTGGGGCCTCAGACCTCTGCGGATGTTGAAATGTTGGGAGCTTCTTCCTGGTTATAAATCTTTTATTTGCAATAAATGGCAATCGCTTCATGTGGATGGATGGGGCGGTTTTGTGTTGAAATAAAAATTGAAACATATCAAATTGGCTTTAAAAGAGTGGCATCAGGGTCATACTCAAAATATACCAGCTAGAATTTCAATTTTAAAGGAGAAAATAGAAGTCTTGGATTTGAAAGGGGAGTCAGAGGTATTATGTAATGATGAAACAGACGAGCTACATGGCTTGTCGGAAGAGTTGTTTTCTTTGGTCCGTGTTAATTCAAGTATTTGTTGGCAACAATCAAGAATTCAATGGTTACGGGAAGGAGATGCAAACTTGAAGTTTTTCCATGGAATTATGTCTCATAGGCGACGTAGAAACTCAATACCTATTTTTCTTGTGAATAGTGTATTGGTGGAGGGGATCGACAATGTTCGCAATACAGTTTACAATCATTTTTCATCTCATTTCCAGCATCGGCCTTTCCAACGGCCTTGTATGGAATCTCTAGTTTTCCGTTCCTTGTCTATTGGAGAAGGGGTGTCTTTGACCAGACCTTTTTCGGTGGATGAGGTGAGGAGAGAGGTGTGGGACTGTGAGAATTATAAAAGTCCAGGTCGTGATGGAATTAATTTTTGTTTTATAAAGGAGTTTTAGGACATTTTGAAGGAAGATGTTATGCACTTCTTAGTGGAGTTTCACCGTAACGGTAAATTGGCCAAAGAAATTAATAGCACATTTATAGCTCTAATTCCAAAGGTGGATAGTCCGCAATGCTTCAATGATTTCCGTCCGATCTCGCTGGTGGATAGTCCGCAATGCTAATAGACTTCGTGTTGTGACTGACTCTGTTATATCATATACGCAGTCAACTTTCATTAAAGGTCGTCAAATTTTTGTCCGCATTTTGGTGGCAAATGAGGTAGTTGATGAGGCACGTAGGTGCAAGAAGGATTTGATCCTGTTTAAGGTTGGTTTTGAAAAAGCATATGATTCCATATATTTCGGTTACTTAGATGAGGTGATGAAGAAGATGGGTTTTCCAACTATTTGGTGTAAATGGATTAACGAGTGTATCAGAACAGCTACTGCTTCAGTCTTGGTAAACGGGTCTCCTACTGATGAGTTTGCTTTGGGGAGGGGATTGAGGCAGGGCGATCCTCTTTCGTCTTTCTTGTTTCTTTTAGCTGCTGAGGGGTTGCATGTGTTGATGGAATCTTTGGAGGTTAATAATATTTTTGTTGGTTATAAGGTGGGGCGTATCGACACGACTGTTGTATCTCATTTACAATTCGCAGATGACACGTTAATCTTAGGTGACAAATCTTGGGACAATATCCATGCTATGAGAGTTATCCTTCTTCTTTTTGAAGCTTTATCGGGTCTTAAAGTCAATTTTATGAAGAGTCATTTGGTGGGGGTTAATGTTGCGACATTGTGGCTATCAGAGGCAGCATCAATGTTGAATTGTAAAGTGGGTGCTATTCCGTTTGTGTATTTGGGGATGCCTATTCGTGGTAATGCTCGTCGGATATCTTTTTGGATTCCTCTTGTTAACTGTATCAAAACTAGACTGTCGGGTTGGAAATCGAAACATTTATCATTCGGGGGTCGCTTGGTTCTACTGAAGTTTGTCCTGTCGTCACTGCCTGTTTATGCCCTTTCTTTCTTCAAGGCTTCGTCAGGTATCGTATCCTATATTGAATCTATTTTAAATTGTATTTTTTTTGGGAGGGGGGTTGATGACCACAGAAAAATATCTTGGGTGGATTAGAAAACTGTTTGTTGTGGTAAGGAGGTTGGTGGTTTAGGGGTAAGGAGAATTAGGGAGTTTAATATTACTTTGTTAGGAAAGTGGTGTTGGAGGTTGCTAGAGGATAAAGATAGTATGTGGTTTAGGGTGTTGTTGGTGAGGTATGGATTAGAGGGAGGGCGGTTGTCGGAAGGGGGCCGCGAGGCTTCGTTGTGGTGGCGTGATATTCACGCTATTTGTAGAGAGGAGTGGTTTACTAATCACGTGAGTAGATTAGTTGGTAATGGGGAGAACACTCTTTTTGGACATATGTTTGGTGTGGTGGGGAGGAGTTTAGGGTCAGGTTCAATAGATTATTTGAATTATTGTCGTTTAAGGGGGCCTCAGTGTCTGTTATGTGTCATTTAGGATGGGGGGTGGACGGTGAAGCTTGGAGGTGGAGGCGGAGGTTGTTTGCGTGGGAGGAGGGGTTGTTAGGGGATCTAATATTATTAATTCAGAATGTGAATTTACAGGTTGATAAGGTTGATAAATGGCTCTGGACGTTGGAACCTACTAATGTCTTCACTGTTCGTAGTGCATACAAATATCTTACTCTTCAACCTCCTTTAGTGTCTGCGGTGGCTGCCTCTTCCTTGTGGCATAAAGATGTCTCTTTGAAGGTTGTGCTCTTTGTATGGCGCTTGTTTCGAGATAGATTGCGCACAAAAGAGAACTTGCTCCGTTGTGGTGTGATTGACCAATCATCAAGGTTGTGCGTGTCGGAGTGTGGTTCTTTGGAATCATCAAATCACTTATTTTTACATAGTAATTTTTTTGGATCCGTCTGGCACTTCATTCATAGGTGGTTAGGCTTGTCAGTGGCTGCCCCATTTCAGGTGTCAGATCCTTATAATCAGTTTAGCAGTAGTGGGTGCACCACAAAGATGCACTGCTCTATTCTTCAGGTCATTTGGTTTGTTGTAGTTTGGGAAATATAGAAGGAAAGAAACAATATATTGTTTTATGTCAAAGAATGCTCGGTTAATCAGGTGGTCGAGAAGATTAAGTCGATTGCTTTTACGTGGTTGAAGGCGAAGTATATTTCTCTTCCCCTCAATTACCATAGGTGGTGGCTTAGTCCTTTTACCATAATGACTATAGGCTAAGAGTTTCTTTTTTGTTTTTTTCTTGTACATATGTTCTTTGTAAATATTGTTCTTGACTCTGAAGCCTTCCTTAATACGTCTTGTGTTAGGAAGGACTCTTTTGAGGTGGTAATATAATTCATTTTAGCTTCTTCAAAAATTTAATTATAATTAAAAAAAAAGGTTTAGAGAAAGTATAATAGACATACACCCAAATAGAAATGAAAGTAAGAAGCTGATTCTAAACAAGAAAATAATATGAGAAAATAATATGATATTTATATATTTTAATTTTAATTGTTTTTACAATTCTCTTTTTACAAACAGGACTTATAAAATTTGACAAGCACGTTCCTATTCTCATGTCATATAAATTGTATCCAAATTACGAGTCAAAAATATCAATGACGAATCTAAATGTTATACAAAAAAAGTCTATAGTTTACATCAATTCAACAAAGTGAAAAGAATCAACGATATAAGTCAAAGTGTCTTTGGAATCAATGCCTTGACGATAGAGCAAATCGACGGAATTTGGATTTTGAAAATCAAGCTCAAGCTTAAAATCCGTTGTCATTTGTCTAAGTAACACTTAGTTGTGGCAGCTAACACCCTATCATTTTTTGCAATGATCACTTTTGAAGTCTAGTAGCACCGCCCTATCTGACGGTGGACATGACCAATTGAGCGCAAACATTAGTGGAAAAAACTAATAACACTCATTGTGGTTTTGGTGGAACTTGAGCATTTAATCTATATTTATGCTATATACGAAGTAAATACATGGTTTTGAGATAACTTTTTCATTTCTAATTATACATTTAAACAAATTTGTTTATAACAATGTTATATTGTTGATGTCATATTTAGTTTGTTACAATATGAAAATGCAAAAAAGATATATCTATACTATATATAAAGAAAATAGTCTGTTTTGGGCTGACCTTTTCTCCTTCAAAGTATATCCCTAAGCAAGTTTGACTATAATAAAACTATTTTGTTGATGTTATCAAAAAAGATAAGAATTTCTATTATATTTGTTATATTTTTTTT
This sequence comes from Medicago arabica, assembly GCA_946800305.1. NCBI lineage: Eukaryota > Viridiplantae > Streptophyta > Magnoliopsida > Fabales > Fabaceae > Medicago > Medicago arabica. The sequence continues at coordinate 2,442,324 of OX326966.1, read as the reverse complement.
AAAGATAATATATTTGTTATATTGTTGGAATCATTGAAAAAGATAAGTATAATTTGTTAAAATATGAAAGTGCAAAATATATATTATCTATACATATAATTTTAATAAAAAAAACCAAATTAATTTTAATCAAAATTTCATAAATCTTTTTTTTCCTAATTTATACGCATTAGCGCAATAAGAGAGTGGATAGACGAGCACTCTGTTCCCGTCTAAACGCTAGTAACTATAATTTTATTCAAAATTAAAATTTGATAAAAAGTAGTATTCGTAATTTATATGTATTTGCTAATAAAAAGAGAGAAAGAACATGCACAAAGTGCTTGTCTGAACGTTAGTTATATTATATATAAATGGAATAGGGGATTTTAGGTTGATTTTTTCACTATCCCAATTATACTCTTACTCAAGTTTTCTTAAAATAGTATTTATTGTTGACGTGATTAAAAAGATAACAATTTATATTATATTTGATATATTGATGGTGTCATTCAAATAGATAAACATAATTTGTTGGGCTTGTTATAAATTGTAAGTCACAAACATTTATATTTATAATTTTAATTAAAATTAAAATTTCATTAAAAAAATCGTTAATAATTTATAAATAGTAGTTTAAAATAAAGAGAGCGGAAAACGGGCATGAGTATCCGTCTTTCTCCTAGTTATTGTATGAAATTAATGATCAACTTAGTTTTTGGTGTGTAATGATTGTGAACTACCTCTCTACATTGATTTTAAGTTTGGGGTTCTGATTAATATATGTTAAAAATTTGAAACTTATCGTAAAAAAAATGTAGTTTTGGCTTTTCTGTATATTTTGTGAGTGAATATATATTAATGTGACTCTTGATTGAATATATTTATATATTAGTAACCAATTTTAAATATTTTAATTCCAAAAAAATGTTTAATTTGTTTTAAACTTTCAAATAAATCAAACTTTCAAAATAACATAATTTTTCAAAATTTATTATTATTATTATTGTTGTTGTTGTTGTTGTTGTATTCAAAAGGCGTATTAGATTTTGTTTTATGCATCTATAATAGTTGGCTTGACAATATCGTGCTTTTTTAATGGTTTCTTTCATTTTTACACATATGTGCGAAGAAGATGCAAACCAAAAAAATGAAAAATAGTAAAAATAGATCAAGTGAAATAAGAGACTGGATTTTTATTTTTGACATCGATAATGTTTCTTGACTAAGTTTAAAGAGGAAAATGCTAGAAACCATTAAGAAATATTATCAAAAAATACAATGGATGTTATAATATTTTATATGGTTATTTAGAAGAGAAACTCAACTATTTAATAGATAATAGATACATGGATAAATGAATTGGGTTATAATTTAAAATCAAATTGTAATTTTAACAATATATAATGTCCATTTTCACACGAAATGTATGGCAATAAAAGTCATATTCAATACATGAAAAGAAGAGAATAATGGACTCTCATGACACATATCAAATCAAAGTGGTTGAAAAATTAATCTTTAACATAAGTACGAAGAATAATCTTTAACATATCACTGAGGTTCGAAATTCAAGCAAACACATTTGAAAAGTGAATATAACTAATACTTTTTGAAAATACTTAATTTAAAAAAAATATATCATATAAAAGGATTTATGGTACAAGACGTACCAAAAAAGGGAGTTAAAGAATCAAACAGAGAAGAAAATTAAGTTTTTCAGAGAAGTTGCATTAGAAATAAGAAAGAAAATGCAAAATAAAAAATAAGAAGAAAGAGAGAACGAGAAGAGGAAGGTAAAGATGAATGATTAAACTTAACTAAAGACAACCAAGTCTATTCGTTGGTTCTTATCTCTTATATAATTTAATTTTTAATTAGATATATAGATAATCAATTAGAGATTTGATAGATAATCGGTCAAAATAGTCCATGTGAAAAAGTTTCACTTTTTTATCAAATTCGTCTTTCTATACGTGGAAATTAACTTGGAACTCCATGTCAAAGGTTAACGCAGTGTCGGCCTTAGGCATAGGCTGGGGTGCGACGACCTAGGGTCCATGTTGGTAGGAGGGCCAATTTTTTTAAGGGGGGGTGCATGTATAAATATTTGGTTTTTGGGGAGTATATGTATAGCAAATCTCATTGAAAAACCCAAAACATTAACATGACGAAGGGTTGGACAGAAGTCTGTTAATGTTTTTAACCCTTTTGACGTGATTAGCTATATATATCCTCGTATAGCACAAAAATTTCTATATACACCATCCCTGTAATTTTTGTTGTTGTTCTTAATAATGTGTAAAAAAAATTATTATCGAACCAATATTAAAAATATTGGTGATATTTATTATCCAATATATTGGGATAATTTTCATAATAAAACAGATTCTATTTAAGTTGAAAATGAGCTTACTAGAGAAATTAATCTTAATCTTGTCTTTCAAAGATTCAAAAAAAAAAAAAAATCAATATAGTAATGTCAACTTTCTTGAATTGATTGAATCGATTGCAAAATTGAATTTGATAATGCAAGATCATGGAGACGCGTTCATGATTATGAAACTGATGTGAGACGCATTTGGGATCATATGACCCACTCAGTGTTTTTTGTTTTGTTGTTCTTTTTATCAATAGCTGCATTTGACATACGATGTTTTGGGTGCTAACATTTCAGTTTACTTCGCATGTGCTTTTTGTAACACCCCGTTTTCCCAACATAAAAATTCATAAATAAAATCAGAGTATTCACATAACGGAATGCTACATTTCTTTCAACAAAATATCCAACTTAATAAATAACTATTTATTCTTTATAAAAAGTAGTCAATAATAATTAACTTTCAACTTCGCAGCGGAATTCATTCAAAATCAACAAATTTAGTTTTTGGCACGCAGGCCTCATCAAAAGTATCGTAATTCAAAAATAATACGTAAGGAAAGAGAAAGCAAGTAATAAAATTCTCATCCCGTTACGTATCGGGGCCCTAAGACACTTTGAGCCGACGTCTCTACTAATCTTCGTTACCTGCAAGTTACCTATAGGGAAGGCAACATTTCCAAGCAGAAGGGGTGAGATTCACAAACAACAGTAGATATTATAATTCATCGATTAAATTCAACAACAACAATATAACAATAATCAACTGTCAGTTTATAATTAAGACCAATCAACAATATCACCTTCAAGCTGCGACATCGACGACTCGACCGACAACAACAACAACAACAACGACGACGACGACGACAATGTGACTGATGCAAATGCATGTGGTACCATTTTACGCGCGTTGAATGCTAAGCATTCCGGGGCATAAGCCCCCAACAGTTTGAATGAGATAACATTCCAGGACATAAGCCCTCAACGAATGAGTGATAAACACTCCAGGGCATAAGCCCTCAACGGTTGAGTGAAAACACTCCAGGGCATAAGCCCTCAACAAAGTATGAGTATGAAATGGACTCAATAGTGTATATCTAGATACAACTCGACAACAGCAACGACAACTACAATATGCATAATCAACTATGACATAAGACTCCAACTTAATCGACAGGACACCGCAAAAGGACCCAACAGCGACTCTCAGCAACATTCAACAATTTTAATCAAGCTACAGTACTACTCGCCGTGGCGAGCTCAGGAAAATGAGCTACTCGCTATGGCGAGTTGGGGGCGAGCTGAAGGCGAGCAAAACTGGGTGCTCTCGGCATTTTTGACATTTTTCACCTAAAATCTTCATTTTTAAGTCCCCAAAACCCAAATTTGATTATGTAAAAAGGTGTCATTCATTCCTAAATATATTAAGGCACTCAAGTTGATAAAAAAATTGGCCCAAAAACCTCATTAAGACAATTAACACTTTTTAATTTAAGCAACTCGTCGTGGCGAGTGCATTTGCTCGTTGTGGCGAGCTATATAGGTTCACTGCTCGCTGTGGCGAGCTACACAGGCTTGCTCGCTTGGCGAGTGGGTCTGCTCGCCGTGGCGAGTGGCGATTTACAGAACTACGAACTGTACGAACAGACTTCTCCTTCTTAACCCCAAACCCCATTTTCAACACCTAAAAACCCAATTTTGATGAATTGCATTACTCCTATACAAACTAACATCAGAACGGCAATAAACAACAACATTTTCATGAATTCATCAAGTTATTAATATCAATTCATCTTTAACCTAATTCAATTCATCAACCCTAACAATACAATATTAATCAACGAATCATAAGACCTAAAGTTGAGAGTTAGTCTCACCCTTATCTGAATTTGATGAACAAAACTCTACACTTCTCCCCCACTTGGCTCTTCTCCCTTGGTTCTTGGTTTTTCTCCCTTTTCTCTGTTTCTCTCTGTTTCTACGTGAAACTGTTTTTCTGACTTTCTCCTTTCACTAACTCCTATTAATTCTAATTAATTCACACTTATTCTAATTAACTCCTATTAAAATATCAGTCAATTCATTTTAATCCCCAAACTTTCTAAAAATTATAATTTCTCACCTATTTTATTAAATAACCCAATAATCATATAATAAAATGCATCACACCATAAAATCAACATAATTCATTTAAAATCATATAAACTTATTAAAAATCGACTGAAAGTAAATAAACAACAACTAGGGTGTTACACTTTTGTTCTCTACTTCTACGGTATTTTATTTTGTTTTGGTATCTATAGAGTATTTGATTTATTTTAAGATGTTGTTTAAAGAAAACATTTATTTGACTTCTCGGGACAACCCTCAAGTGGAAGGTGCAGAGGCTCTAGTTTGGAATAAACATGTTCCGCTTAATGGCTCAATTTTTGCTTGGAGGTCGTTAAAGAATCGGTTGCCTACAAGGACAAACTTGATGCATTGGGGTATTCTTTTTGACAACGTAGCTGGTTGTTTGTTAGGGTGCGGTGCCAACGAGACTTCTCAACATTTATTCATTTCTTGTGATTTTTATGGCACTCTGTGGTATAAGGTCCGGTCTTGGCTTGGTGTCTCAGGTCCAGACCTCATTACTGTATCAATTCATTTCTTTCAGTTTACTCATTCAGCAGGTGGCGTGCGAGTAAGGTGCTCTTTTATGCAACTTGTTTGGTTGCTTTGTGCATGGATCATTTGAAATGACCGCAATCAAAGGTTGTTCCACAATATAGGTAGTTCCAATGATCAGTTGTTGGATAAAGTAAAGTGGTACTCTCTTTTGTGGCTAAAAGCTAGTAATGTCATTTTTGTTTTTGGTTTTCATTTGTGGTGGTCAAGTCCCCTGACTTGTTTGGAAATTGACTAATTTTTTAGTGACATTGAATATCTGTAATTATTTGGGGTCTCCTTGGTACTTCTTGTACTTTGGAGATTCCATAGTTTGTTAATATATCAGTTTCATTTTTTATTGTTCAAAATAAAAGATCCACGGTGCCTCAAGTTTGTTAGAAGATACGCACAACTATTGGCTTCTCGATAAATATGAGGTATTTGTATAGTCCAATTTTGGAGGTTGATAAAAAAGCATACTTCAACGGCAAGGAAATCAATAGATAGACATTTAGCGAGTTTCAAGCCAAGATTAAGACTCCGGAGATAAGTAGAATTACCTTAAATGCCACCTAAAAATATTGGTTTGATTGCGTTTTTAATCCTTTTATTGCACAGGTGTTAGCTTAAAATACTCAAATAAAAGGAAGAGAAATTACACCAATTATAGAAGAAAACTTAAAATTCTAAAGTCTCATTCAGTATAATAAACTTGGTTGGATGTTACTTACTTCCTGGTTGAGTCACTTGCAATACATAGAAAAATGGAATAGAGAAATCACACCAATCATATATAGAAGAAAACTTAAAATTTTTAAGTCTCATTTAATAAACGTGATTGATACCTGATCAAACTTTACTTACGTTTTAACCGAACTTTGAATTACCAGAGTCCTTTTATTTGGAAAAAACCGGACTTTAAATTACCAGAGTCCCTTTATTTAGAAAATAGAGAGTTACTAGATAAGACCAAAAAAACTAAACTTGATTAATAGTGACTAATGGCCTTTAAAACCCTAAGGATTCTTACTACTTCAGTCAACACAATTGCTGGTTCAGTAGTGTCAACTCCAACCATTGCAGCCAAAAGTTCAATCTTCTTCTTTGTTTTCCCATCAAGAAGCAACTCATTCAAACTCACTTCATCATCTTCTTCTTCATCCAATGCATTATTACCTGATTCAATGGACGAGTCTTCACTTTGTGTGAAGGAAAATGAACTTTCGCTTTCAGCTTCAGCCTTTGCATTGTTTAGCTCATTGCATTCCATGGTAGTAAACATGTGGCACTCTTTGCTTAAAGAAAAGCAGGAAAAACTTGATGAAGTGTTTTGTTCTTGATGTATCTTTGAGTTTTCTTTGCTATCCATTGCTTTGATGCTTTGAAACGTTTAGAAACAACAAACAAAAGTGTATATATATAAGTAAAGGAAGGAAATCTAAAGAGTAAAAGTAATATAGTAAATAAATGCAAAGGTCTTGCATTTAGTATCTCAAATTTACCAAATAAAAAGTTAATCTCATAAATCAAACAAAGTTAGTCAATTTAGTCCTTTCATCAATATATCTCCTTAGTAAACATTTATAAAAAAAAAATCCAATGAAAGACTTATAGATATATATATATCGACTTGAATAATTTTTTGATGCACCAAAAGCAACATAGCACTTTTAAAAATGTGTTGCTAAATATAAAAAACGACATTGCTAGTTATCTCAAAAGCTTTTGTCCCGACATTATCACGACAATGTTAATTGTAACAATAACAAGATTTTTATCATTTTCATCATCCGATATATTCTAAAAAAATCCAAAATCCAACGCCTATCCTTTATCCGCAACGTGTTCGTGATGGATTTTCTCACGAAAAATAGCGTTACTCTTAAAAAAAAAAGAACTAAATTGACTAACATTGTTCAATTTAAAAAATTAAAATTGTTGTTTCACAAATTTTAAAGACCAAATTGGCCAACATTTACAATTTCAGCTACTAAAGTGCTGATTAACTCAAAACTAATTGGTGATTATGTTATGTAACAAAGTAAGCAACAAGGTAATTATGGCCATAATTCAACTGGGTCCTGATATTTGAAATTTTGGTGAGGTCTAACCCTTTTTGGCCCATCTTTGCACACTGCTGTTTTTTCTTTTCATTTTTTATTGTAGAAACACACTGATGTTTTTTCTATATTTGACTTCTGTAGATTTAGAAAATATATTATAATGTTTTTCTTTTCTTATTAACACTCACACATTTTACATGCAGACACAATTTAGTACATACAAGAATGATGATGAACCTTAGATTCTACAACCGTGTATAGGTTCAAAGAAAAAGGTCATTGTTAGGTGTTTTTTCTTTTATGTGATGATTAATTAATTTTTTTTGAGTAAACAACACAGACATACTTATTGCCAAGATGTCTACCACACTATTGGATATAAGTTTGGAATTCTGCACACATTCAGAATTTTAATAATTATTACACGGAATTAAATTATTTTCAAGTAGCTTAACGACTAAAGTTCACAAAATTTATACGTGGAGAAGTGGGGTGTCTGGGTTCAAATCTCGACCCCTACATATATTATACAACGTCCCTACCAAATGAGTTAACTCACATGGACACACAAATTTAATTTATATACATTATACACCGAAATGTTTTTTTTATATGTGCATCTAATCAAATCATGTCGCTTTTTAGATTAGTTACTTTTTTTAATGACAGATGTTAGTATCTTAGTTGTTACATTATCATTTTTTTCCTCCTTGTTAGGACGTAAACCTTGAACTTTTATCTTCTCAACTTCATTAATCCCTTAGCTCAAACCAATTGAATTAATCAACCCCACTTTTATATTAGTTTCTAAATCATCGCCACAAATATATATGTGACATTATTTGATTGGACGCACGTGTAAAATATTTTACACCATCATAGTATAGAAATCAATCTCTTAGTATGTTAGTTGTCAAGAATATCACTATCCTTTTTACTCTAAAATAAGAATTCAGTTCATAAACTTTATAAACATAAAAACGCATTTATACCTTTAATCAATCATAACCGTCAAATTATTAAAAATATCTAACTTTTATTATAGCCATCTTTAAGATCACGCCCATAAATAGTTGTGATGTAATAATCTTGTAAAAAATTTTACATTGACGATGTATAAAAATTAGACTCGTAAAATATACTACGTCTACTTAGGGCCGGCCCTTAGGGGTGCAATTTTGAGGCCCAATTTTTTTATTTTTTCTTAATGTATAATACATTCAAAAAACCAATTTATATTAGAAACGCATTACTATAATAGAGATGGTAAGTTGGCCTGATGGTAAAGGAGCACGCCTCTATCTCTATTGTAGATGTTATGGGTTCACGCCTCTATCTCTGTAAATAATCTCTTCTTTATTTTTGACACATATTAAATCTATGGTTTATTTTAGTGGTCCATCGGTGAAGGACTTACTTGAGCCCTCACCCTAGAATCCACCGACTTCTTTTCTTATTTGTTTAGAACATTTGTAACTTTTGGCTCATAGTTTTCATGTAAAATAGCAAAGCTCTCATTATACACTATTTTTTTCTTTTCAAAAAAGTTGTGTTTTTTTTATTAAGAACATATCGTTACTATCAGAGCCGAGCCTCCAATTTTATAGGAACGGCCCTGCATCTACTCCCTTTGGACGAGTAAAAGTTAAAATTTAGTAGTCGAATTGAAACCAAAGGGGACATGAATACATGATAAGTAAGGACCAGGTGAACATATGCATATTAATTATAAAAGACAGAAAGGAATAATAATAATAATTACTTTAAAGCAGAGCCATGAATGGGAATCAAACATGTCTTTTTCTGGCTTCAACCCTCTAAATGATGTCTACATAGTAGTACATAGCAACTAGTAGCATGGTAAAACTTGATTTTTGATTAGATTGAAATTGAATATAATTGCTTCCTGTGCCATTCACACGAACCACTAGATCTCCTAATGAATCGAAATCCTACAAAAAATTAAGTCAACTCCTCATTGGCCACTAATCACATTCATTGATTCACTATTTTAATTTTGCAAGCTCTACAAAATATTAGGGCATATTCTAAAACAATATCTTGTTAAATGTATGAGAAGATTATATAGTTGAGATAACATCTATCTATATTAAAATAATTGTGGAAATTCAGCTCAAGTGGTTCGGTCCGAAGAGAGAAAACATGTAATGTAGTAAAAATAGTAGATCAGATAAAAAATAGTCAAATCAATAGACATATAAAGATCTAGAAAAATTATAAGAAAAACCAGTAAGATCCAAAGATTGATCATTTTGTTTTTAATATCTCGATCAAAAATACAATAGTACTCAAATGTAATTTTGAGTGGAAAATCCAAGGTTCAAACCCCGACATTTGATCTATAATACAATATCTCAGCCAACTAAATCATGCTCACGGGGACACGTTAAATCAAATTTTATTATATAAATATTCGTTGAGATATTTTAAGAAATATTCTTGTTATCTTATATCAAGTCACATATAAAGTATTTGTTTGTCACACACCATTATCCTTAGTAAGTTTGTGAATTAAGTTCCATAGAATATACACTAAGTCAATTTGTGTATGTTCATGTGAACTAAATTCAAATATGTTCATGAACTAAATGCAAATTGAGTTCAAGCATGCATTGACATCACTTCCATGCAGAAAAAAATACAATGAACCAGAAATTGAGACGAAGCTCAAAAGAAAAAGGAAGAGGAATGGTGCAAGGATAAGGTTGAGGGTAAACTTATGTTAATGCAATTGTATAGTTGAAGAAATTTGCTACAAGGGTCAATTGGTGTAGCCATTATTATTCTACCATCTACAAAAAAATTGAATGTGAGTATGAACATTCCCCGACGCAAACAGCTTCTACAAAGAACACTATTTCTTCACAAGATAGTCGCGGTGAACCACATAAAATTACTCAACCTCTTTACGAAAATCATAATTATCTACAAAAACCTGCACACATTCGAGAAGCAGAGAGAACGAGTTAGTCACAAATGCTCCATAACCAGAAAATATAGCCCGCGCTGAAATGTGAGGTATTATGCATTATTTTAGTGCTTTAAAAATCAAACTAGACGGTTCAGCCACGAATTGGCCTTTGCAACCATTTGGTTATTTTGGTGGTTTGATTATGGTTGTCTCAATTTGAGTGGTTTATGGCGATTGAACCTTGACCCTGAGGTAGGGCTAGTTTGATATTTGATTTTTAAAACACTTCATCATATTAGAAATAAAATGGGTGGCCCAAAGCACGAGGCTCCCACCAGGTAAGGTATGGGGCGGGTGAATGTATGCAGCCTTGCTCTCCACAAGCAAACAAACTTCTGTTTCCAGGATTTGAATATGTGCCTCCAAGTTAAAAGGCAGCAACCTCACCGTTGCGCCAATGCTCACTCTCAAACAACATATTGGAAGTAATGTTGAAAATGACTATTGAGGCATACCGTTTTCCAGCCATCGGGATCTACACATGATGTGATTTTTGTTCTGTAACCAGGTACTGGTCCAGCTTCACGAGTAATCTTTCCTCCAGCAAGTTTAATTGCTTCTGCAGTTCTGTACACATCATCTGTGCCTATTGCAATCTGTGAGAAAAAGAAACAAATAAGACAACCTGGTTGGATAAACATGTTAATTGAGCGATTATTCTGTAACAAAAAATCAAATAAAGTCGATTTTCATAAGTTATCCCGAAAAACTTATGGAAATAAGCTGAAAATAACCTATAGACATGTCATAAGTTGTTTTCAATAAGCTCTACCAAAAAGTCTCAGAAGTGTTTTTACCGGTTGATAACCTCAAACAAGTCAATCTAAACAGACCCTAAATAAAAGAAATGATGTTAACTAAAAACACAAGTGAAGAAGCATTTCAACCAAAATATTCATATGAAACTCAGCCAGCTCTTTAATACAGAAAACAAAATCATAATCTTAATGTCATAACTTCAAAGGAACCACTTCAGCATATTCAAAGTATACGAATAAAAAAGGAGAACTTTTGTCAACCTGAGCATATGCATCTCCTTTATCATATTTTGCGATTCCATAGTTGTAAGTCAATTCCAGAACAGTAGATTTTTCTTCTGGACCATAACCCATTACTGCAACAGTACACTGCCAAAAAAGAAGGGAAGCAATTACAAGATTGCAGGTTATATGATGGAGATCAAATGCCTAAATCAGTTTTCAGATGACAAAGCAAGCAAGGTTGAAACTAAGAATTGTAAATATGGAAGTTCTCAATATATATAATTCAAAATCAGGAGAATCTATCAGCATAACACAGTCAAAGATAAGAACAAAAATGAGAATAAATTGAAAGAAGTGTGACTGGGCTACATGTTCATCAGAGATTGACATAGATAGTTTGATCTTCATCATAAAACAATACTTTCGCAACCAATCCATATGAAACGGTTGAAGCATAATGTTTTGGTAATTGAGAAGGTGAGGATCAATGCCTTATGAAATACAAGAACGTTCAGCAGTCGGTAAGTTAAAACATGAGACACAATTTTTTATAGGAAAACGTTGGTGGTTAATTTGTCAAAGGCATCGAGGGAGGGGGTTTGGTTACCCGAAGCTTAATTTGTCCATTCAGATTAAATTTTATCAGAAAGTTTAGGCATTAAGAGTCTCATAATTAGATATAAACAATAAATTATAATCACTTATTTGCTGAATACTAGGCATATTAGTTACAAAAAAGACATCAGAGCCAAGATATATAACAGAAATATGATGCCGAGGTACCTTGGATTCTGGATCATCTTGTTTACGAAGCAACTCCATACCAGCAACCTATACAACAAGCAATCGCAGAAACAAATTAATGTCTTGTATAGGAAATGAGAAGACTATAATCCAACATAAAGTGCATTGGTTCTCACCTTCTCATAAAATTTTATGGATCGATCAAGATCACCAACCCGAAGCATTACTTTGCACAAGGGTTCGGGAGAGGGAGCCCTTTCCAAAAGTTCAAATTTATAACCATCAGGGTCTTCAATAACTGCAACAGTTGAGTCGCCTCCCTTGACCGGACCAGGCTCTCTAGTTATTATGCCACCCTTAGCTCTCACAATGTCCACAACTCTTGAAATCTAGTAAATGGTTATAACGACAAAGAAATTTCATAATATGCGTTGGTCAAAAGATCAATAGAGAGGAAATTCAAAGAAATAACAAAAGTCCAAAACTACAACTATGTTTGGGAGAAGGGTTTCTTATCTAGTAGCATACACACTCGTGATACTGTTTGAGGGAGCTTACGAAAAACAATTTATGACATGTGCATAAGTTGTTTTTCAACTTATTTCCATAAGCTCTACATGATAGCTTGCGGAAACAACTTATAACTTATATTGAAACAGTTTGATTTTATTTTATCTTTTGTTATAAAAATAGCTTATACATAAACAGAGACACTAATATGGTAAGCACTTAATTAAGTTGTTTATCCAAACAGGGCCTAGTTCAAACACAAAAATACATGTCAATTTTTTTTATGCAATGATGAGAGTAGTAGGCATAAAAGATAGACAAGTAGCCATAAAAGCTTGAGAAACTAACATCATCCATAGCAATGCCAAAATGGCCAAATCCGGTTCCAATGTCATAGGTCTCAATCCCATAATCTGAAACATCATCAAGAGAAAAACAGTTTTAACATAAGAATTTCCGCTGCTCAGGGATGTTAAAGTAACTACAAAGAATGCAAAGTTATGTAATTATAAGGAATGTCAACAAGTTAATCAGATTCTCACTGTATGTTAGTTCAATCGCAAAGTGTGCATCCTCAGGGCCATATCCAAGAAAGGCATTAGTATATTTCTCTTCTGTCATGTCACGTTTTCTGAGCACCTTCATTCCAAGGCACTCTGTATAAAATCTGAAATCACCAACAAGTTTTTGTTTTTACCATGAGAATGTTCAGAGTTACAAATAAATAAGTTTGCAACTAAATTACTAATTCGTCTCGGATATAACATACTTTATGCTCTTGTCCAAGTCGCCAACACGATATACGACATGAAGCATTCTTCTCTTGTCCTGCTTCACCCAGTCTAATGCATTTTCCTGCGTAACAGATTGAGAAATGCTCCTTGATGCCATCACTCTCATACTTCCATTATCATGTCTCAACAACCTAGATGCTTTAAGACCAAAATTTTGGGGCAGTAGTCTAACACCTGAATTACAACCCAAAAATAATCACATTTCATTAAACTATAGTACAGACCAGACCTATGAAGCACTAGCACGAACACTAAATACACACTGGCACAGTCACAGACACCGGACACGAAACGAAACAGACACATAGACACTTGAATTACAACCCAAAAACAATCACAATTCATTGAATTATAATACAAACTGATGAAGCACTGACACATACACTAGACACACTGACACAATGAATTGATTCAAGAAAATTAAACTCCTATAATTCGGTAAAAATTAAAGAAAATGTGTACCAATATAAGCACCCTCAACATGCAATAACAATGTCAAAAACACGTACCATTATGTCAAATTATCAATACAACACCAAATGCAATCTAATCACAAACTAACATAACTTCATCATGCAGTATGCAGTGGGATAGAGCTCACACAGTTTAAACGTGGAGTAGTGGGGTGTTCGGAGTTCGAACCACAACCCCTGCATGTAATATGCAATATCCCTAACAACTGAGTTAAACTCCCAGGAATGATTTTCTCAAACTGATATCGACGTGTCAGTGTTGTTTCCGGTGTCCAAGCCTATTTAAGTGTTTCATCGACATCAGACATGTCTCTAATATGAAGTGTCAGTCCCACAAAGAAACGCATCCTCAACATGCAACAACAATACTAATACAAAATCACTCCCAAATTATCAATACAACACCAAATGCAATCTAATCACAAACTAACATAACTTCATCATGCAAAAATAAATCAAAAAAACAAAAACCCATTTTTAAATTTTCCATAAAAATCAAAATTTACGAAAGAATGATTAAAAAAGACAACAACTTTGAGAAGTATTTGCAAAAGGGTCAACGAATAAACTTACCATTACGAAGATGAAAAAGAGAGAATCTCTGAGAGAGGTTGCGTGAAGAAGAGAAAGTGGGTAATTTGTTGAGTGAAGAAAGTGAGGGACGAATTGAAGAAGAAGCCATGGAAAAGGACTGTACAGAGAGTGATGTGATGATGATGAATGTGGAAGATGATGAGATGAATATAGAAATATGAAACTGAATTTGCAATATTATAGGGTTTAATTCGTTTTTTGAGTCTGAAAAAGGAATAGATTTTTTTTTTTTTTTGTTTACAAAAGGGAATAAATGGTTTAACTAATACTAGCAGTGAGTGATTGTACTCATCACCTAAGCTCAAGTTGGTAGAAACAATGAGATCCGAGATTTGAACCACATACACCACCAACAAAATAGTCGTAAATAATTGTTATTAGATTTCTTAACATATTTATTTAGATTAACGAAACTATAATTTTTATTCGAGTCCATTAACTTTCAAATGATTTATTAGAGAATGTTAATGAGTGTCCTTGAAACATTAGTTAAAGTGTTAAAATTAGTAAGTTTGCATTAAAAAATGGTTTGATACTTGTTAAGACAAAAGTAAAAACTTGTGTTTCAAAGACCAAGTTTTTATTAATGGATTCCTTAAATAATGCTTTTGGAACACTTGTTAGAAAAACTCTCGTTTATAATTGATACAAGGGCATAATAATAAATTATTTAAAAGTTTAAAACACAAATTATTTGTTTTCTTAGGTATAAAAGAGAGGTGAAGTCCAAAGCGAAACTACAAAATTAAACTGACATTTCTAAGTAAGCAAAGCCCAAAAACATCATAAAAAAGCCCATTATTAGGAATCTACATAATAGGACGACTATTACTTTTCCCATCTTGCTGTCTTCTCCCGCGTCCTGCAAAAACGTCAAAAATACCCTTGGTTCAGATTTTATTTTCCGAACCAGATTGCTAGGTATTTCAGATTTTAAATTCCGAACAAAGTCGATATGAAATTTTTGTCGTTTTCTTTGATGTCAAGGGTCTATGTTGACCGTTATATAATCTCAGCATAAGCTGCAATGCAATTACAGGGGTAGTATGAACGGCCAACAACGACCATGACACCACAAACATTCCTACAAAACTTAAAAAGTAATAAATGCATTAAAAAAACCAAGTAAGGAGCATAAAAACCAAGTAATAAAAAGGTGTTTCAAGAGGATTGTTTTGAGTTAGATCCCGATGCCTTGCCAACTGAGATATTTCTATCGCCAAGGCATCGAGTTCTAACTCATAGCAAACCTCTTAGTATTCAAAATACAGAGCAACCACTTTGTATCTATATATTTTTGACAGCATGCTGAAGATCTTCATCAGGCCCTCAAATAGAGAGCTATATATTTGCGACAACTTGAGAAAGATCCTAAGCTTAATGATAAAAATTTGCATGGCTTTCTTTGGTGTGTTTATTTGTTTGTGTGTTTTGCTGGTATTGAAGCTGAAAACCAGAGAGCATTTATTTATAGAGGTCTTTGGATGTTGTGAACCACATAAACTCTTGGCGCAATGTGGATCGCACAAAAGAATCCAATGTTGATGCAATCCGGATTCTAAAATCCGAACCATACCTCACCCTCCAGAGTGTGTCAAAAAGGATCGTATTAATTCAGATTATATAATCCAAAAATCAAAAGTGTACTCTGAATTATATAATCCGAACGACACCAAAACCTTTTGGACGGTGGTCTGCACCACATACAAAACATTTTTCAAACGTTTTGGACGGTGGTGAGGTTAAAAAACGTGTTTTTACACGTTTTTTTGACCGGATTTAATGCCTTTTCCACCTTTTTTTTTAGCCCACCTCCCTTGTAAATATGTTTCATTGCACTCAAAAAATTTCACACCTTCTTCTTTCTCCTCTTCCTTCTACAACAATGTGTTTCCATCGTTGGCCTTTCATAGAAAGAGGCCTCTTTGAAAATCCATCAGGGGCCATATGATCGGTTAATGAGGAAAAGGTTTGTCTGGGTGTTATGTTGATCTGTCTGAGTCTGAGCCACTGGTATAGCTTACCCCCCTCCCCTCCCTCGTCTTTCCTCCCCCCTATTACCTCTCCACCAGTGGCTGGAGCCACTGGCATAACTTACCCTTCCCCCTTAGAAATAGTTTTAGGTTATTATGTAATAAGCTTAAAAAGCTTCAACATTTGTAATATATTATTCATATATTAATAAAATGACTTCTCTTTTATCTTTCTCTTCTTTTGATTTATGTTTTTTATGTTTATTTCCCTTTTATTTCACGGATTTGAAAGTTTAAAGAAAAAAAAATTCTGGAAAAAGAGCTTTTCATATTATAAAGTCCGGAAACACTAACAACATGTTTCGGAAATTTAAATCCGGACCAGGGGTAATTTTGAAAAAAAATAGGGCACTCGAGAATTTTATAAGGTGGGAAAAGTAACAGTCTAATGGTACAGTTTGAAAAATTTGAAGAAAGGCTAAAGTTGGTTGGCTAATCAACACAATAATTGCCCTCCTTCCAAAGTGTGATGAAGTTAGCTATGTCGGTCTAAAGATAAAAAATTGTGAATGCGTCAAACCAAAGTGACAATCCTCCCACTAAATTTGTAGTCATTTGTAATCATATCTATCAGAATTTTGAAGTCACTTTTCTAAGTGAGATGAGAAATTGTTCCTTCCATATACATTTCAACATAAAGAGCATCATAAGCTCCAGTCTTCTTAATGTAACCTCTTATCCATCTCCTGATAGAATTGTGAATAGACCCCGGCACCCTGAAGTATCACCATGTCCTTATGCAGACTTCATCAGTGTTAGACTTTATACTGCCATCAAGAAACTTTTCCCCGTCGATGTAGATCGTCTCCTTAATATTAACATTTGGATGAAGCGGCTAAGAAGTAAAGATCTCAATCCCCATTTTTTTTTTTTGTATTTGTTAGTATTATAATGTGAGTAAGGATCAAATTATTGATCTACTTATATCGTTTAACTTCTTAAGTATTTCATTTTAACCACTAAGTCAATCTTATATCCACATGATTCTTAAAAAAAAAAAAAAAAAATACACAATCTCCTCTCATAAGTTTTTCTCCATGGAATTGAATTCTATTTGAGAAAACTAAACATGAACGACGAAACCTTATTAGACGACAATTATTTGAATACATTATTTATTTACACACACAAATATCTTTTTTTAAAAGAAAAAAAAATAAAAAAAAATATATATATATATATATATATATATATATATCATATAATTAGTCTAAAATACACATTATTTAATCTTTATCACTTTTTACATTTTCTCAAATGCTTGTGTCCAATAAAAACAAAAAACAAAAACGTTGAAGTCTATACGATGTGTCTAAACACATACGACCAACTAAATATTTTTCAATATGGACAGATCTCCCTCCCAATTAGGATTCGAACTTGGTTGGTTAGAGTTCAACTTATTTTAATATTCATTAAATAAACTCCATTTGTTACTTTGATTTTTCGTTTTTTATACTTTAATTTTCTTATAAAATTTAAAAAGTAAATAAAATATTTTTTTTACATACCCAAATTAATGTTTACTACGGTACAGTCACATTCACAGCAGCTTTCACTTAACCATGAGAATCACATTGGCAAATAAACATGGACAATATTCTTTTTTTAATAATTTTAGTTTTAAAATATTTTTTTTATCAAAAAAATATATTATCCTTATAACCAAATTTTTCCCTATATTTTTTCTTCCACTATCAATTTCCACTGATCTCTGCATAATGGAAACCTCAATTAGGGTTTGATCAAGCCTCTCCCAAATTCCAGGTATTTTCACTTTCCCCTTTTACCCTTTTTCTCTTCTGCACTCTCCAATAATTTGCAAATAAACCCTAATTTCAATTTTTCACAATTTTTTTTGTTAATATTTTCCCCCAATTATGTATCTCTCAAATTAAGCTTGTAAACTCCGATCGGATCCTGACCCATTTTTTCTTATCCTTCAAGGAACGAATTGATACTATAAAGAAAAGTGTTTGATCATATAGCTATAGATTTGGTGTAATCTAGGGTTTTGAGCTGCTTCAGATTGGAGTTGGAAGCAACAAACTGTTGAAATCAGTTGAAAAAGAGTTGGTGAGAAAGGGAGGATTTAGATCAGGATTGAGGTGAGGTTTTTATTTGATTCATATATACTTGCTTTTGATGCTTCTAAATTTGGATGATTTTTTTTAGTTGAATTTGGTTACTTGTTTGTTGTATTTATTTGAAAAGGAGATAATTTTGTGTTTTGATTTATGTGGATTATTAATGGAATCTGATCTGTCATTGAGTATAGAAATAGCAATGAGTTGTTTACTGTTAATTTTGGTGTTTGATGCCTCATAGGAAAACCATGATTGTGTTAGGAGTTTAATTTTGATAGGCCATCGGTGTAAAATGTTTTACTTCGTCAATGGATCACTACTATTATAAAAAAAGTGATTTTGATACTTGATAATTTAGAGATGAATATTTAGAGTTTTATAGTAAAAGCAGAAATTGTTTTGAAAATCACTGTTTTTAAAAATAAAAAAAAATCGGTTATAAAAAAATGATTTTCTGATATGCTGCTAAAAGCAACTTCTTATTTGAAGAAGTTTTTAGATTTTCTTCAGATTATAATTTTTTTCTTGAAATTCTGTAACAAACGAGTTCTAAATATGATTTAAGTCAAATGTTTTATTTAACTAAAACTGTGTAAATATTTTTTCATTGACATTGTATATGAATTAAAACTGTGTTAATATTTTAGTTATTTGAGTGTGTGACATGCAACTGACATGGCGTTAAAGTCAAACTGAATGCAGATATTTGAGGATGGTTAAATTGACGTGAGTTTAGTATGGAAGATACAATGATTTAGCTATTTAATTTGTTTTGAATTTTGATAGGTTTGGAGATATTGCAATATGGAGGACAATAGGCTTTAGCTCAGTTTGGCTATAGCTGCTAGTTTACAAAACTGTTAATATTTTAGTTATTTTAGTGTGTAACATGCAACTGATATATGGTTTGCCTTGTTTAAAATCATACCGAATGCAGATATTTGAGGATGGTTAAAAGTTGATGCGTGGGTTTAGTGAGGAAGATATGATGATTTAGCTATTTGATCTGTTTTGGATTTTATAGGTTTAGAGATATTGCAGTATGGAGGACGATAGCGGGCTTGAGCTCAGTTTGGGTTTATCTTATGGTGGTTCATCAGCCAAATCAAAGAGTAAGAATGGAAGCTCCTCGGATACTAGGGGAGAAGAAAACGGTAGAGGTGGCAAGGTGGTTGATGATTTTAAGAGCATGTTTAATTCTGATCCTCAGAAGCCAGAATCCAGCGGTGGGACCCGAAGGGCTGATTCCTCGAAGCCCGAGGAGAATTTCTTTAGTGACCTTTCAAAGGTCAATGACGATAATGCTTCTTTGAATTTAAATGGAAGAGGATTTCTGGTTGGAAACAACAATAATAAACCTATTGAAATTGAGGAAAATAAACGGTCAGAGGCAGTAAATAAGCGAAGAATGTCTTTTGATGACATACGTAATCAAAAGAGGCATGATAGCGACGTTCATCATGGTGATTTACATGACAGGGCAAGAGCATCTCATATTTCTTTAACAGAAGATGGTTCAGCTGCAGAAAATGAAGATGTGGCTGATTCTGAAGCTGAGAACTCTACCTCAAGGCCTCTCTCCAACCATAGTGATGGTTCTAAAGGATTCATTAGGGTCGGTGCTTCTTCTGATGCTTCGAAAGAGGTTCGTGGAGTCGCTGATTCAAGCGCCAATGGACAGAAGAGATTTACCGGATCCACGGAAAAAGATTTCAAACATGCTAACATGACTTATGGTGCTCCTTTTTCTGCTCAACAAGTGAATATGATGAGTGGCCCTTACACTTTGGCAAAAGAGTCAAACTCTGTTGGGGCACCAAGCCCTCCAATACCTGGAGTGATGCATATGATGCCAACTACAACCGGTGATCGTGCAGGAGCTCAATCTGTGAGTAATGGAAACTTGCCGATGATGTTTGGACCTCCGTATGTTCAGCTTCCTATGTTGGACAAGGATAGTTCATGGGGACGCCCTCAACAGTTTCATCCTTCCTTTGCGGGGAGAGGCCCAGCTAACTCAGGTAATTGTGATTTGAATGGACATTATTTCTAATCAATCAAATATTCCCGACTCAGAACTTCAAAGATCTAAGTCAAATTGATAAATTGCTGGTTAAAATGTTTTGGATTGTGCATATATTCCTAACTGCATTATGGTCGCAAGTTTTGTAAACTAAATCAAATATTCTAAAATCGGTTGAAAGACTTGCATATGGAATTCAATTGGATCCGATTTATATATGAAAACTTAATGACTGTTATAGATATTTCTTTTTCTTTTCATGCGCAGTTCCGTATATTCTTGTAAATTACATTATGTCATTATTGTGTCGATGCAGCTGCATTACACCTGAACAATATATCCGAGGCCATGCCATATGAAGGCAGACCACTAGAACGAACCAAAGGTGATGGAAAACAGCGTGTCACTGAAGAAGGCTCTTCTTCACAACCTGAAGACGTGAAAGGAAGCAGCACAAACCTCAGGGGCAAAGATGCACCAGAACAGTCGAAAGGGGAAGGTTCCACCATTGATTTTTCTAATATTAAACCAGGGCTTACCGCAGATGTGAAATTTGGAGGAAGTGGTTCCTACCCAAATCTGCCTTGGGTATCCACCACAAGCTCAAACGGAAGGACAATATCAGGTGTTACTTACAGGTACAACACTAACCAAATCAGAATCGTTTGTGCATGTCATGGTTCTCACATGACTCCTGAGGATTTTGTTCGTCATGCAAATGACGAACAAACCAATTCAGATAGCAATTCGGTTTTGGGAAGCTTACCAAATGGTAATCTTGGTTCCTCTTCTCACAGTTAGATTACTATCATCTACCCTCCAGGTTGTACTCTATATATTATAGTTCTCAACAAGAGAATCTGGAATTTCCATAATTTTTGTGGAGATGAATGAGTTTATTACCATTTTTTTTCTTTCTATTTGCCTATATTTCACTTTAATTACTTGCAGCAGCTGCAATCAAGATTGTAGTTGTATTTAATAATGGCTGAGCTTTATAGCATCATCTATTCTATTAAATGGTAATTAAGCATGTAATTTTGTCATAGAAGTTTTATTTTTATTTTTTATGAATTAGTATACTTTGTTGGGATACATTTATTTTACACATTCATCCGATGATGCGTTGCCACGTCAATTTTGACACATGAAAACACATAAGTCGTCATATTCATTAATTGACATGATATCACATTGTTGGATACATGTGTAAAATAATTGTACATTGAGAGAGTATACTAATTGAACTCTTTATACATAATTTCAATTTTAACTTTTTCCCTGACATTAGAGGATTTAGAAAAGAGAATAAAAAAATGACTTGAAAATATTTGAAATGGATTGGCTGTAAAAGCCTAACTGGCTATACGTAGAAAATATAATATGACAAGCTTCAAGATTCAAAGAACGTTATTGAGGAACTCATAAATCATTGATAAAAGAGATTCTCACGTTGACAAAGAGAGTTGAGAAAAAAAAATTGTCTTTTGGTTGTATATCGCCAACATGTGTAATTTTTAGAACATGAACCGGCAAAAAAAACCGTCAAAATAATTGTTTTATTTACTTGTTTCATTAAAGTTTAACGCAAGTGATTGGTGTGCAGTGTCTTTAGACTCGTTAAAAAATCGAATGATCTGTCGTTCTGAAAAATAATTTAGTAATTTAGAATCCTCCAAATATTTAGACCTCTATGCTTTTCAAATGGAATTAAAAACCCTATCCAACAACCATTTTCCTTTGTTTTCTCCACGTACTAATGGAGCCTCATTTATTGCAAGAGATAATAATATAGAAAGAAATGAAGGCTTGTGCCAACTTTTATTCTTGTTTTCTTTTTGGACTAATTATCTAGTTATATGCCTAAAGAGATCCAAAATCTTATTTTAAGTGTTGTGCTTCTGTAGTGGTAATATCACAATTTTCTATAGCTCCAAGCAATAATTGTTTTACACATACATCCTATTTTATTTTAAGATTGATCTTCTATATACAAATGTAGTGATTAATTTGTTAGGAGCATGAGAAACTTATTTCTATAAGCTCTTCTTAATATAGCTTATTGACATAAGTTGTTTTTGGCTTAGATAAAAATTATCTCAATTTCCTCTTCGTTTGTAAAAACAAGTTATATATAACCTCTTATGTAATAAGTGATTATTTAATGAAAATTTAATTAAATTAGTATATTCAAAAGACATCTCACTTATCAAGTTTCTTTTAAGCTGATTTTGTCATGGCTTAGTCCCAATTGTAAAGATATAATATTTGAAGCAAAGTATATCACGTATCATTAGCATTATCCCTTCCTTCTATTTCAAGCAATGTATAATAATCATCAATAACTTGTTAATTTTAGGGTTACTTAGTTTAATTTTTATTTGACAAGATGCCAGAGAAAAGAACAATGGTTCAAGCATAACTATTTCGTGTGTATCACGTATCATTAGAGATAATTGTCACTTGTAAGTTGTCACCATAAAAAAAAAGGAATTTTTTTTAATTGTTTTTACATATGAAGCAAGGACACTCTTCATATTCTACGTGTCCTAGTATCGGACATGTGTCGTGTCCGACATTTACACGACATCGATATATATATAATTACATTGAATTAATAATTTTTTAAATTATTAGCAGTGTTAATGTGTCAGTGTTGTACCTGATGTCCCATATCCATTCTTATTGGTTTTGACCAAAAGTGTTAGATAACCTTCTACCTCTTTGTTACAAAGTCTTGAAACATTACAGCTTTAATTAGGTAACATTATTAAATATGTAGTAACAGCAAGACATGCATGTCCTTTATTGATTAGTGTATTATACTATTCACAAACTCAACTTGGAGTTGTTTTTTATTGACATTATTTTTCAACAGTTTCTTATCCTAGGTCAACGAAACCAATACAGTTAACTTGGCTGCTATTGTTAAATTTCAAAACCCTAAAGAAATATAACAAGTTGTAAGGAAGGAGGAGAGTAACGGATTCATAAATAACAACGAAAGAGTATATTTTTTATTTTTAAATAAAAAAATCAATTATTTTTTGTTTGCTTTTCTGTCTCTTATATCTAAGACGGGAGGGAATAGTATCTTCTGAAAGAATGTGCTATTTATGGTATGTTAAAATTCATTTATGTCTCTTATATTTATATTTCTAGAAAAATAATATCAAGAATTCTTCAAAAATAAAAAACAACTAATCACAATGCACTATTTACCACAATTCAAGAAGGTGTGACTGAAAAATAGGAAGTGAACAAATAAATCATGCAATTAAAACTTGCCAACTGTTTCTTGAAAAATTCTTGATGCTATTTTTCTAGATAAATAGTATTTTCCATAGGGAATAGTTTCTTTTGAAAGGATGTGCTATTTATGGTAAATTAAAATCCATGTCTTGATAATTTGGCTAAGCTACAAGAGAGGATGCAAAAGTAGACTTTAACTCCTACTATTTGTGGAATGTGATGGGGTAACAGCTTTTGTCATTTTCATTATTTTTCAAACGGATGTTGTATGAATCGGTTCGATTGATCGGTTTAGTTTAAGTTTGATAATTATTATGTTCTATATTCATAAGCAATTGTACCAACTTTTTTTAATCTGTCAATATACCGTAAAAGTTCCGTATATATTATCATTTTTTTTTTGTTATTCAAAGGTAAATATATTTATACATGGATTCAAATTCCATACGTTAAAAAATTTGTGTAGTGATGAAATCAACAAACCGATATCATATGATCTATGGTGGTTCACTCATATTTTAAGATCGGTAAGCAAAAATAAAATCAAAATTTGAGTCGTTCGATTAAAATTTGATTTTCAATTTTTATATATTGATTTCCTTATCCATATCTACCTTTTTCATGTTAATTTTGTCTTTATCAAATGATAAGATTAGAGTAGACCTTTTCCTCGTAGATATGTGTATTACCAACACTACCCTTTGTGAGTTTACTTTACTATCTTTGATATTTTTATTTACAAATGCCATTGTAATGAGAATATATGAATTTTTTTAATTCTTTTTGTACGTAGACAAAGTGATAAACACTCCATATAATTTACTCATACAATTGAGAGATTTCATGTTCAAACTTTGATGAAAATTTTCGATCTAACAATATCGATATTTTACGGATACAATTGTCATTTCTATTCCATGTCTTAACAAGAGAAAGATAGCGTGTGGATTAAACTAGTGAATCTGGCAATGTCATGTATTATATGTGACATGACATAGACGCCTGCTAAAGTCAAAAACCAGAGTTGAATACAACCGTTGGTCACTCCACCTTTGGATCACTACTCAAATTTTCAATATTTTATTGACATATATTTTAATAGAAGAATCAAATTGAGACACTAAACAAAGTCTAAGAAGAAACCAAGAAAAGTGACATAAGGCAAGGTTTCTATTTGAGGTAGAAACATATAATAATGTTGCATGCACAACAACCGCCATTTTCCCATGTTATACTAATAATTCTAAATATTCTTATCAAATTAGGGT